>CM018032.1:52327881-52845381 GCA_008638375.1 Nyssa sinensis
ATACAGCTCCATATTTCCTAATAATACAGTTATTAGTTTGTTGATACAAAAACCTAAACAAATAACTCATTTGGTTGACATGCATCTCTTCAACCACAAGATAATACTCTCAGTAATCATACAAGCAAAATATAGTTTGTACTATATGAATTAAATTATTGATATCTATTCAAATTATTTTGTTATCTTGTTATTTTGTATAGGATGAACTAACTCATTTTGTTGTTCACAAATCACAATATGTCAGAAAAACAAAATTTAAGATTTGAAAATTTATCAAGTCCTATATGTTTACAATACAAGCAAGAAATATTAGGCATTAAAATTTAGTAACCTAGAAGGATGGTAAGAACAAAAAGGAATATGTTTGAATCTATAGGCCATAATACATATGCAGTGGGATCTATATCAGCATCATATTATCAATAAGGACAAATGAAAAATGAGGGAAGACTTTCAACATTAGTTGGTAAGATCATGACATCAAAGCCATACCCGGCTCAACAACCTTGGCAAGTTCCTCAGCTTTTTTTACTTCAAGAAGAAATTCCCTCTCAATCTGAGAGTAAATATCTTGTGGTCCTTGAGTCTTTTGCATATCAACCTTTTCACCTTCTTCATCCACTTACTTCTTGAGCAGCACTGTGGTAGAGCAATTTTCACATTGAATACTATCATTATGATCCATCTAGAAAAATTAGATACATGCCCTTTGAACAAAAGAACGAGAATTTACCAGTAAATAGTCCATCAATCATAGCCGAGAGAAGACCAAAAACATAACCCAACAGAGGATAATTCCCATTTCTGAATGCAAAAAACACCTATCATTAGTTGCTGCTTCAATAACATACACAAAAAATGCAAGCAAAAAAAGAAGAAGATCAAAACACAAAAAATAAAAGAAAAAGATGCCAAAATATGTAACATTGTTGCGTACAATTTCCATTGTATATACAATCAGTCATTCTTCATGACGATTGTGTGATTCATTTGTCAATGTACATTTTACTTGTATTAAAATATGCAAAAAAATTCTGATTCCTTTTTTTTTGCTAATCTTACAATGCCCATAGTTGCTGATAAAAGTACTAAAATTGTGTCAATGTAAAGTTTGATTTAAACACATTTACAAAAATCATGGAAAACACATATGCAGAAGCGCTTGATTGTGAATCATCTATGGTCTAAGTCTTCCCTACTGTTGTCATGGCAACACCAGCCATTGTGACACAGATAGAAACTACTTTTCCTATACAGTGTCTTGTCCTAGGAATGCACCGATGAAAAGAGAGAGAGGTCCTGTAGTTGAGAACAATACTGTTGTCGTGGCAACACTTGTTCGTGCAAGTGCTGCATTAGCTAAATACTATAGAAAGCAAAAACAACAATAATGAATACTTATAATTCTGTTTCCGCACAAAGAAGCAAAGTCCCAAATAGTAGCACAATTCGATAAACTAAATTTTCTTTTAGAAATGGTAAGTCTAAATAAATAACATTGAGGCAAATCTGTCATGCTAATAGAACAGTTCAACTGCATACACTATGTAGACTGCTTTGCAAACACCATCAATATTTAGTATAAATTATGCAACAAAGTGTGCAGAATGACAGATATATTTCTATAAATGCAAAGTAGCATACAAGGAAGTATTAGAGAAAGAAGAAACCTCTGTTATAAACCAGAAAGGGGCGAGGAAAAAGCCGAATGTAGCAATTTGCCTGGTGGTAATATCTCTGTCTTGTTTCAGCATATCTGTCGCGGCTTTGGGCTTGAAAACTAATAACATTCCCTCTTCTTGAGCATGCGGCTACGCTCTCCTAAGGGTAATTGGAGTAGTGCTTTCTTTCACCGGTATGCACAAGGAAGAGAGACGACGAAGTTTCATGACGCCCTCCGCAGCATGCTGTATCCTCCTCCACCGTCCCCTCCTCACCATGTACTCTCTATCTCTCTCGCAAACTCTTTCTCTCTCTTAGATTTTTTTCCCATCTTTTTAACATTCTCATTGTATGGAAAAAAAAAAAAAAACAGAAAGAAGATGAAGAACCGGCGAATTTAATGGGCGATGGTTTGAATGTGGATCATATTCCAGGTTATTATTATTGTTATACAACATATATGAAACTACCCCGTATGTGTATTGAGATGACTCACCAATTTTATGGGTTTGAGATTTTAGATGCAGATGAATTGGAAGAGAATAGCGAAGAAGAAGCTCAGGGAAGAAGCTTTGCGCCGCAAGAAAGTAATTGGGCCATTGTTACCCACTGCAAGCAATGATGGCAAAGGTGATGACGGTAACAATGACATCAAAAATGAACCTCAAGGTGTTTGTAGTAATGACACTGAATTTCATTGCCTCTTCTTGAGCTGGGCCAATTCCGCACTCCTTTTACTCGGTTTCTCGGTATTTCACAGATGAAAGATCGCATAGAAGAGAGAGGGGATAAAAAAGGACAGGACATTTTCGTCTTAACAATAACAATTAAATAGAATGGGTATTTTTGTCAAAAAGTGTAAAACATTTTCGAAGAAAACACATAAGAGGATCCATACATTAATAGGTAGTATAGATATAGATAGATATAGATATAGATATAGATATAAATATAGATAGATATAGATATAGATGTATATATATGTATGTATGTATTAGTTTTTTGTGGTTTAATTTTCATTTGTGTTGCTCTATTTTTTTAGTTAATTTTGGTTAAATAAATAGAGAAAATTGTGTCTTGTTTTGAAATTTCATATAGTTGCAAGAATTGTTTTGGTTAATCATTTACTAATTTTTTATATTGTTTGCTAGATGAATTAGAGAATTTTCACTGTTAGAGCATGTTGTCTTATACCGAACATTTTGTAGTTTATGTATATGAAACATAAATTTATGTCTATTATTCTATGTTGGAGTTTGATTTATTATAATTAGACATGATAAAATGGACGAGTTGGACAAGTTAAAAACAAGTCGACTTAAAAATAGGTTGCACCCGTATTCGATTCGCAAATAAACGGGTCGGATTGAATACAGATCGAGTCAACTCGGATTCAACCCCTTACCTTTTAAAAGGAAATTGCATTCTTACCACTAATTTGGATACTTACCTACTTATATTGACCCATTAACTCATTTTCACAATAAAAAAACTGACTTAAACTAGACAATCAAAGAAAATACAAAATATCCCCTCAAAGTATGGAGTGTTACACGTAGTTATCAGAATCAGATTGAATCAGACGATTTAACCGGGAATCGGGCATTAAACCGGTTTGGTTCGATTAAAATACCAATTTTTCTAAAGAACTAAAAAAAAAATTAGTTGAACCGGCCGATTTTTTTTTTTTTAAATCGAGTGAACCAGTCGATTATTTAAAAAAAAATCAGTTAAACCACCTTTTGTCTTTTTATCACCTACACTTTTTTTCTCACAAAACTTCTTATATTTAATGATTAAATGATGAAATTTAGTATACAATAAAATATTGTTATGTGTATTTTTGTTATATATACAAATATATTAAACTTATACATTAAGATAATTTCAATGATTATGCTTATATGTTGTTATTTATCACTAGATAATAAAAAAAATATTTTTCTTATTATTTTCTTAATTTTAAATATATTTATTGATATTTTTAATATATTAATTATAAAACCAGTTGAACCAGTGAATTGTTAACCGGCCCCTTCACCCGTTCATCGTCCGGTCCGGTTCTAATAACTATAGTATTACGTGTTCCTAATTTGCATTCCTATTAATTATATATATATATATATATATATATTGTGAAATTAATGATTTATGCAATAAGAATTAGAGAGAAAGAGAGAAATCAACACAGATAATTAATGTGCTTACGTCCACGGATGCGGCTGTCTTTACACTAATTAGAAAATAAGGTTACAACATATTTATACTGCATCGCAATTAAATTCTAACCCTAATCAAATATATTAAAATTCTCTAATATACCCTTTCCGTATTGTTCCCAACTTATTATTCATCCCTAATAAAACAACTGCAGTTAAGCTGGATGGATATTATGTGCGAAACGTAACAAAAGACATAATATATATATATATATATATATATATATACCTAATTTGCTTGTTATAATAATATAAACCATATCACGAACTACAATAAAGTGTGGCCAAGTGTTTAGTGGAATTACATTCCACTCCGACGACTTGAGTTTGAATCTCTAGACCATTTTTTTTTTTACATATAAACTATAGCTACAAAGCCTACACTTCAGAATAAATGACTCTTCCTAATCTGTGTGACATTATAATCCGGTTCAATCGAAAAATGACCAGTTTAGTTTGGTTTATGACAAAAATGATCCAAACCAGTTTAGTTTGGTTTAATTCGTGTGTCATCATAATCCGGTTCATTTTTAAATAAATATTAATTAAAGTCTTTTTTTGATTAAAAAATATAAATTATTTATTTTAAATTTATTTTTATATAAAATATAAAAAAATTCTTTGAAAAAAAGTTAAAAAAATGTCAAAAATAAAAAAATAAAAATAAAATAAAAAGAACACTTTTATCATTTTAAAAAAGTATAAAATAAAAAAAATATATTTGTAGTTTGTTCATAAAAATAAAGAATATGAATATTATTTCAGAAATCTTAAGAATAACTTTTACAATTATCAAAAAAAAAAAAAATTAAAAAAATAGTATAATTTATCTAAATTAAAATTATTGTATCACGATGATAAAAAAAATACTGACATGGCTTAATTGTGATGTTTGGATTTAAGGAGCTATGGCCCAATGCCTTTGGCGCGCCAATACGGCGCTTTCACATGCACCTTTTCACTTTCAGTCTTTCTGTTTGTTGTGAATCAAAAAAATCAAATGATATTTATGGCTCCAGAATCATACATTTTATCCCAATTTCTTATCCTCACATCTACCACTGCATTGCCCTTCCAATCTCCTCCACCCAATTCATAATCCACTCAAAAAGTAAAATTAAAAATAAAAATAAAAATAAAATATCCTTCTTCATCAACCCCTTACTGTCTCACCCAGATCGCCACACCTCCTTTTTCTCTTCACTTCTCCTGCTTCAGCAGTATCACAACCATGGCTGCTACAGTAAGTGCTGCAGTTTCCCTGCCAACCTCCAAGTCTACTTCAGTTCCAACCAAAACCTCTATCATTTCAACCGAAAGAATCAACTTTAACAAGGTAAAATTTCATCTCATTTTGACTACAATGCAAAGATGTTCATCTTTGATTTACTTTTTTGTATCATTGTTAATGTTTTCTTGGGATTGTGATATGGGTTTTGGTTATGCAGGTCCCTTTGTACTACAGAAATGTCTCTGCTGGTGGGAAATTGGTTTTTTCCATCAGAGCCCAGGTCACAACAGAGGCTCCTGCAAAGGTTGAGAAGGTTTCTAAGAAAATGGAGGAAGGTGTGGTTGTGAACAAGTTCAGGCCTAAGGAACCATACGTTGGTAGATGCCTTCTCAACACTAAGATCACTGGTGATGATGCTCCAGGAGAAACTTGGCACATGGTCTTCAGCACTGAGGGTATTTCCTCTAATTCTTACCTTTTTTTATTTCTCCATAATTAGAATGACTTTATTGAAATTCTCAATATACATATCATCTTTGAATATACATCACACTTGTTTTTTTTGAATTGGTTGATTAAAAAAAAAAGGTTGGTCTTCTGAGCTGATTGGTTAACTGGATTTGATTAGGAGAGGTCCCCTACAGAGAAGGGCAATCCATTGGGGTAATTGCAGATGGTGTTGACAAGAATGGGAAGCCTCACAAGCTGAGGTTATATTCCATTGCTAGCAGTGCCATTGGTGACTTTGGAGACTCCAAAACTGTCAGTGATTCAAAATTTCTGTGGCCTAAAAGGCCCAAACACTTGTTTAAAATGAGTAATATTTGTTCAATTTTGTATGATATCCACATTATTGATTGCATGTTCTAGCATTACCTTTGCAGATTCAGTCAACTATTCTTTTGGTTAATTTCATCTTCTTTTCTTTCAAATTATTGAGTGGTTTGTATTTAATTGCTTCACACAGGTTTCTTTGTGTGTGAAAAGGCTTGTCTACACCAATGAGAATGGGGAACTAGTTAAAGGAGTTTGTTCAAATTTCTTGTGTAAGGATGCAAGGCTCTCTACTCTATAGCTCTATGAAATTTTATCTTCCTAGAATTTGATCTTTTCACATTTTCTATACTTAAATGGAATTTAGCCTGTCCACAGTCTCAATCAGAGATATCTTTTCCTGATAAGTGATAACAGTAGTTGAAGAGGCTTTAAATTGCATTAATATGTCGTGTTAATGTGTTGTGTTCAGGTCATGTTAAGACATACATTTTGAAAAATATGTGTCAATCCTAACCTAATATGATTAATTAAACGTGTCAAGTTTTAAAACCCAAACACGATCCATTTATTAAAGTGTTGACACGATTAATCTATTTACTTTAATTTTGAAATGAAAAGGTTACTCGTCTTTTTATAAATATAGAATAATATGCAAGTTTTGTGGATAAAACAAAGTGGAAACATCTTCTAGCAATGAAAAAGTCTCCTAAATTTTGGTAGACTTTCGATGTGACACAAATTACCTTGATTCATTGTCTTTTCATAATTAAATGTGTTAAGTCATATTAAACAAGTTGACATGACTAAAATCTGAACATGACCTGTTTATTAATCGTGCTAAATGTGTCGACCTGTTTATATACTCCACCTAAACTTGTTAACTTTGTGTCGTATTTGTGTCGTATGGTCGTGTCAAAAATTGACACTCCTATTTGAAATATTATGTATTTCAGGTGACTTGAAGCCTGGCTCTGATGTGAAGATTACAGGACCTGTTGGGAAAGAAATGCTTATGCCAAAGGATCCTAATGCCACTATTGTAATGGTATTTATACTTAATTCTATATCACCTGTTCCTTTTAGTGTACAAGATTAGGCATTTTACAGAATCCTCTTATATGCTTATTACTGTTCAGTTTTTTAGTTATAGACCTCAATATGTGATTTTATTATTGGAATTCTTTGTTGCAGCTTGCGACTGGGACTGGAATTGCTCCTTTCCGCTCATTCTTGTGGAAAATGTTCTTTGAGAAGCATGATGACTATAAGGTAGATTAAACATGATTGGATAATTTTTAGAACTCCTTGGTTGAATGCTTGCATAACACAAAATGGGGGGAAAATGCCTAATCTTCTAACAGTCCCCATGACTGTAACTAAAAGCATTTGTGACCTTGAAGAGTGAAGATGTTTACAACCTTTTCTACATCATGTGAAGGTTGATGCAAGAGCTGAAACAGAGACCATATCCAATGAACAACTTTGAATACTTTTGTTAGAAGGCATCGGATGGGCCAAGTAAGGATTACAAGGGGTCGGGATTGGGGTGGAGTCTGTACCCCAGCCCTGCTTTAGAAAAAAATTGCCCTTGAACCCACCCTATTTTTGGGGCAAACCTCAACTTGTTTATGTTACCTGCTCTGCCAAGTCAAGCCAAGCCTATATCAGTAATTGATTTTTATGTAATAGCATTGTTCTGTTATAAAAAACAGTGAACTAGTGGAAATTTAAAAAAAAAAGAAAAATATCAAAACCAAAAAACTAACTATTTCATAATACCCAAGTTTCAAAAATACTCATAAATTTACATGTTCAACATATTGAAAATAAAAAGCATCAAATTTGCTAAGAAAATCAAGGACAGGGTGGGAGCACCTTCCCTTGACCTGAACCAGACAGGATTTTAACCCTTTTCCCGATGCCGACCAGACCATGTTTTGAATCCCCCCATGCCTATGCCCATAGAAACAATGCATTTTTCCACTAAGGCCATGTATCCTTTCTGTCAATTTAAGATTTTGAGTTGGTTGTTAATATGATAGCGAAGACAAAAGGTACCAACTTCAAACCACAACACTTGAATTCAAGTGGAAATCCCACATATGATGGTAATGGTGGATCCAATAAGGGGTGGGCAGGGGCCATGGCCCATGAGTTTTTTAAATTACATTCTCCCTCCAAATGTTGTATACAAAATTCTTCAAAATTTATAGATTTCCCCAAACACCTCCCCCTCCCCAAAAAAAAACAAAAATTCTTATACTGAATTAGCATCCCCTCGCCCCAAATAAATCTTCCTTGCAAGTTGTAAATGAACCTCCAAATGAATACAATTGATTGTTTCCTAACTCAATAATCTTTTGTATACTTAATCCAATTGAATTCATTCCATCCAATTTAGTCTATGTATATCATCATAGTAATTAGACTTTCTACCCACATTCAAATCAAAATCTAGCATTCTAAAATTTAAATTAAGAATTGACTTACTTAACATAAAAAAAAGGTTATATATATTAGAAATTAAAATTAATGTTATAATTACCACTTACCATTTGGTGGGTTACATGAATCTTAAGAAATTTAAGAGAGAGATTGTCATATTTCCTCCATCCTTGAAAAAAAAAGACATAATAAACATATGGTATTTCGGATGCTCTCCACATAATTGCTAGATTACACGGATTAATATTGCTCTTCGTAGCACATGGTACATTCTCTTTCTCTTCTACTTATCAGAATGTTTTATTGTTGGATTGAGTCATTAAAATATTTTGTAATGAGAACGTGACCAGAAAATTCAATAAAAATTACATTCTAAATGCAAGACACCAGTCACTTTAGAAAGTTTTGAAATCTATGCATCAATTTAGCCATATGCTCCGGAAGAGAGAATTCTTGAATCCTCCACCACGTAAGGAGTATTGAAATGAATATAGTTCCAATTCCCTGGTGCTTATTATTCCAATAGCATAAATTTCACAAATGGTATCAGTGAAAGATGTTATCAACTACTAATTTATTTTGATAGTCTACAAATTTATAATCTGATAAGTGAGTCGGCTTTTGACATTGTAGTTCAATGGTTTGGCATGGCTCTTCTTGGGTGTCCCTACAAGTAGTTCACTGCTCTACAAGGAGGTAAAATAAAAGTTCTCTCTATTTATCAAATTGTTAATTCCCAAACTTTCCTGTGTCAGATTTAATTAGTGACTGTTGGGCAAAACAGGAATTTGAGAAAATGCAGGAGAAGCACCCAGACAACTTCAGGCTTGACTTTGCTGTGAGCAGAGAGCAAAAAAATGAGAAGGGTGAAAAGATGTACATCCAAACCAGAATGGCACAATATGCAGAAGAGCTATGGGAATTACTCAAAAAAGACAGCACCTATATCTATATGTGTGGGCTGAAGGGCATGGAGAAGGGAATTGATGACATAATGGTGTCATTGGCTGCCAAAGATGGTAAGAAATGTACACATAATGACATTGATATGATTATATATCATGCACTATATATTTGATATAGGGTGAGCCCATTCTCTTGAAAAACTATTCATGCATATCAAATTCAAAAATGTAACATAAATGATGACATAAAAATGTAACATAAATGATGACATAAAAATGTTCGAAAATGAAATATATACATTTTAAATATGATATGCATGAGGATAGAGTTTTTTCGTAATACCTTATCACTAGACTTTTTTTCTACTCTCCCTTCCCTTGCCACCCTTTTTGCCTCCCACCCACATTTCTGTGAATGGGAGTGTGGGAGAATTCTCTCCTCCCAATCGTTTTGTTTCCCCTTATACCATCCAATGGTGCAAGGTGAACCTCAAAGTGCCCCCAGTGTGATCCATACACTGCTCATTGTGATGTGCCTGGAGTGTGGGTCATGGGTGGTTACTCATTCTCTGGGATGTGAAACCTTGTGCGGTACAGGGCCTTCGGCCTCTATTTGCCTGGGAAAGCTAGGCTCGCCCCCTTTGCTCCAATCTCTTATGTTTGCTGCTCTATTTTTCAGGTATTGATTGGACAGAGTACAAGAGACAGTTGAAGAAGGGAGGACAATGGAATGTGGAAGTGTACTAGTGTGCTTTCTTTCTGTACAAATATATCCTATTTTTGAGGTAGCCATCTTTAAGTTGCTTTCTGCCACACTGTGTAGATAGGTAACCTCCTTTGTAATTTTTTTTACCCTCTTATAAAGCAGTTGTATTGTTATGGCCTCTGTGAAAGTTTTATTTTTGAGGGCATTGATCATAATATATATACATACAGTGGAAGCCAACTTCAGCCTCTTTGCATGTTTTGGCTGTGACATTTGTTTTCAATTATATAAATTACCTGCTCATCAAGTAAACATTGTTCTGGTGGCCCCTTTAATTCTAGAAATTGCAACATATTTTTTTTTATTTCAGAGGGTCTATCTAAACTAAGCTTTGTTGGTCAGTTATTTTCATATCATATAATACAGAGGGTAACTGCCATTCATTTTCATATAACAATAATTTGATTAAAAATTGAATAATTTGGTAAATAATCATGATTGGATAATACAGAATCAAATAATAACAACAACTGATAATAATAATAATAACAACATTTATGATGTGTGCCAAATACAATCCTACTATGTCATTTGATAAGTTATTATTAAGTGACTGTCATTATACGAGGAGAAAGGATATTCTAATTCTCTTTCTTGTTTCATCATATTTAATGCATGAGATTTAGTAAAGATTTCATCTTTGTTCTCTCATTCTTTGAATCCTTAGTCCTCAGCTTTATTCAATGTGTACTTGCCATTCCTTGAACAAAATTTCACTATCACTTTGCACTAGTTGCAAAACTCTTTTGCTCTCTGCAACTGCAACCAACCTCCCACCTATATTATGCAACCTGACATTGCACTGGGTGAAGCCACAAGTTCAATTCAAATTTAAAGGGTCATACACTCACATAAAAATATCAAAGATATTTAAATTCTAAATTTCTTAGGTCATAAATCCAAGAAGATTTTTATGAGTTTTTATACTCATAAAAGATTAACAAGTCATCTACCCTTGATCTTCAAAAATAAAATAAATTCATAACCTTTGTCATGGAACTAGGATTTTGCTTGATCCAAATAATGAATAGGTAGATAGACTAGGAAATTAACCTAGGTCCAGTCCCAACATTAATAAACTTATATATGTAGTAATCGTAATTGCAATCAAAGGATATTCACTTGAAATAAGGGATTGTAACTAAAAGATACTTTATACATTGAATGGGTCTAACCTACATTAATAGAAACTCATATAATCTTTGAAAAATTAGCATTGGATCCCTTATACGGTTATGTTTTGAGCATGAGGACCTGCTCATAAGTTTTTCCATTTTAAATCCACCCGCTCTTTTATGTTTTTAGATCAAGGACACACTTAGTAATGTGTTATTGATAAATTTTTATAAATGACGATTTTACCCTTTTAATACTTCACCTCGTCTCGATCTATTTAGGGCTTTGTTGAAAAAAAAAAAGGACATCATCTTCACGCACATCTCTGCCATCTTCTCCTCTTGTATTCTTCATCGACATGTGAAGGCCTATTAAAAAAAACATATTTAAATTTGTAACCTTTTATGGCGATCGTCGATGACATCATCATTGACCATCAACTTTTAAGCCTCATTCTTTTTGCCATCGACTTCATCACCATTTAGGAATTTGCAATTTATCATCGTCGATCCACCATCATTGTTATCACAACATGTCCTCTTTGTCGAATCGATCATCTACTATGATCTTCTCATATCACTTCCACCACCATCATCATCGTCCTAGATCGCCTCCACTGCCATGACTATCATCATTGTTCCATATCACCTCTACTGCCATCATTGAATATCAGCTACCTTCATCAACACCTCGTTATGTCTAGATTTAATAGGATTAGATCTTCCTCCAACAAAACTATCCACTAGGAATTAGAAGGGATCTAATCTTATTAAGTCTTGACATAGTTCTTGACAAAATATGTAGCTTCCTTCTCGCATAAGCTCCGTTGGTCAAATATCAAAATATTAAAACGTGAATCGCCATTATATTTAAAGATCAAGAGATCATCCTCTGCTAGAGAGTGATCTTTCTCAATTTTTTCCAACCATGTTTGAAGAGAAAGATATCCCTATTTGACATTAGTTCAACACTCCATGTAGCACCACTTGACTCTGGGAATGAAATGGAGAATGAGACCATACAATACTTGACTTTGGGAATGAAATTTCACAATGTTTAAGAGTATAATGAAATTTCATTTTGTTCGAGCAATACAGTGAAATTTCACTATATTTTTTATATGAGTTGCAATATTGTGTGTGGTTTTTTTAATTTTTTATATTTATAAAGAGAGATTTTGGTTTGTAATTTTGAGTGGTACTAAATCATCTCATCAAATTTTTTTTTTTTGTTTTTAGGATTAAAGTTTTTTGTGATTTTATGAAGTAGTGAGATTTCAATGTCTAAGGGAAATAGTGAGATCCAATAATTTTGTCACGCCCCGAATTCCAGTGAACCTGAGGCGCGAGTAACGAAGCTAAAAGAAAATAAAATAATAAAGAAAAAAAAAAGACAATCAAGGACAACTATATGCATTCCATATACTAACCCATTCCTGTTCTGATACAATTCATAAGGTCTTGCCCGTTACCTCATAACATCCAAATAACATGAAATGGTCTAGGGCTTATGCCCTTGTACAACAATTAAAATACGCCCCACGGGCCAAATATAGTTCTCAGTTCTTTCCTTCCTTAAGGCATCACTAAACCTCACGTAGCCGGAGTATCATCTGAAATGGTATCCCACGAATGGGTCAGCTCAACTGCTGGTACAATATAATGCTAATGTAAGAAACAAAATCAAGGCGTGGCATGTGTAAGTGTACATTTATATCTACATAACATTCAATATCATCAATACAGTATATGAACGGTATGCATAACACACCCATGCAACTCTATGTCACACCCATGACTCATTTTACGGACCTTCCCGACGGCATAAGTACCCACGTATGTCTCACTTTACGGACCTTTCCTGACAGCCTGAGCAACCACTTATGACTCACTTTACGGACCTTCCTCGACGACCTAAGTAACCACGTATGACTCACTTTACAGACCTTCCCCGACGGCCTGAGTAACCACGTATGCACAGCATCAAGTGCTCAACTCACACCATGTTTCCAAAGAATCACACTATGCCAATATGCTCTGACTTTACCATGCTATAATGTGATCTCAATGAAGCATCTTATCCACACATGAAGCATGCTTTAGGTAATGCATTACACAATAACATTCCAATCACAGAATCCCTTCATCAAGGGTACATGTCATACATAATCCATTTAACACATGCTTTAAATCACATATTTCATAATCTCAACAATTCTCGAAGAATATACTCTACACATTATGCTAACACATGCGATATACACATAGTTATGATTTGCATTCATCACCAAACTTTCAAACGATAACAAGAAACATATAAGCATATGAGCAACCAAACAACTATGTGAATCATCAAGTCAACATGGCAGTTACTCCTAAACTTAATTCTATTTCTTACTTAGCACAATATATTGTACCTGATGGGTCGGCCTCAACTCAGGAAAACGTACTCTTAGGTAGCGGAACTAATAGTAGAATGCAAAAGGTTAGACCACCTTCTCCTTGCCTTTCGGTGTCCCTAAAAACATAAAATATAACTCAGTTCATTTGCTACTTGAATTATGTTATTCATCAAATTTTATGTCTTTATTTTATGAGTTTCTATTTTGCCAAATTAAACTCTACTGTTGAGTCTAGAATGTCAAAGAAAATAGGTTTAGGCTTTCGCGAAATTTAATTCGGACATCCGAGCTAAAAAGGGCAAAACGGTCATTTCATACTTTTTACGGGTCTTTACATCCCGAGGCCTCTTCTCACAAATTGGACTCCACGGTTGAGACCGGAGTGATCGAGATAATAAAATTTCACTATTTGTTTGCTAAATTCGGAGTTTGTTTGACTACGTTTTAACTCAGGGGCATTTTGATAATTTTTAAATGTTATTACAGGTATTTTATTTTTTGGGACCCCGTCTCGTAAAACGGATCCCACCATTGGTCTCAGAATGGCCGAGATAGTCAAAATACACTAATGACTTGTCCCATTTGAACTCCGGACCATTTTGTGATATTTAAATTAATTAAGTTAATTTAATTAATTAATTTAATTTAATTAATATTTCATTTATATTTTATTCAGGGGGGGTCAGATTGTAATTACTTTAAATTTTTGGGGTTAGAGTTGAATTTTTGAAAATTCTAGGGTCAAATTGTAATTTCCAAAAGTCCCTATTCTACCATTGGATAGCCAAACAGTGGCTAAGCCCCAAACAAGGATAGGATATCCCTATTCTCAATTTAATTCCAATTTTTAATTTCTAATCCCTGTAACCAAACGCCCCCATTCTCATTTCAATTTAAAACATATGGCTGACACGTGTAGGGGGTGGGTTGGTCTTGACCCTACTCGACCTAGAACAGTGCCCTTCTACCCCGATTTTTCGGTAGGGTTCTGGCGCCTTCTCTGACATTGGCGACTTTTTTTTCGATCAGTTTTTCAATGTTTTAAAATGCAGTACTCGCCCATTTTTTCCTTAGATTCCATTTCTAACCTCGGTTTTCACTTTCATCCATTAGATCCCCTGGAAATGGCCAAGAACCGTAGCTCCGGCCAACTGTATTTTTCATGATTGCAGGCTTGGTTTTTAACTGTTTTGTCTCCCTTCCGCTCCTAAAAACTTTCTACACTTCATATGATTAATTTTATCCCTTTTAAACCAAGTTTCATACATAAAATCTTAAAAACCCAAATTATTCCCACTACCTGTAATCCCATTTTTCTACCTAGTCTCTTCACTAAATCACCTCATTCTTTTTGCAAAATGATCTACCTTTCAGTTACTACAAAACCCAAAAATCAAATTTAATTTTCATGCTCTGAAATTGAAAAACAAAATTTGAACTAACTCACCAAATTTTCTGGTTTTTTTTCTTTTTGTTGCAGGCTTCTCCCTCTTCCCTTCTGTTTCGACTTTCTAGACTTCTCTCTCTCTCTCTCTCTCTCTCTCTCTCTCTCTCTTTCTGTCTCCTTTTCTCACCCAACGAACATACATACATATACACCAAACATACTCTCTCTCTCTCTCTCTCTCTCTCTATTCTCTCTCTTTTTCCTGCGGCTTGGTCTGCACCCTTCAACTCTCTTAACATATACATACATACATGTCACACTCACACACACTACCTACTCACCCACTCTCTTACACACACCACCCCCCTCCATGCTTCTTTGAGTGTTTTACACTCAACCCACACACACACACACTCAACCATGCACAACACACACAATCGGTTATATATATATATATATTTATACATATAAATATACTCACATATATATACATATACACATCTAATTTCCTGCACATACATACATATATATACATACACAACCCATAATAATAATAATAATAACAAAAAAAAAATATTTATTCTAAAAAAAAAAATTTTCAAGTCATTACAAATTTATAATATATAAATTCATTTTTTATAAGTGTGGTGTGGCTGATTCAGTCAACTCTCCTCTTTACTTCCTATTAAAGTAAGCATGGTGTAGTTGAACAAAGTCTTGGGCTAAATCTAGTAATAGCATTAGGTGGGAGCCATCACACAATGATTAGGTGTGGATACTCGCACATATTGTAGTGTCAATCAATTGTGTTGGTTTTGAATAAATTGAATGAATTAAACTTTAATTAATTCAATTCTTAACCAACCTTGTTGTGCTAATTAGGGAGAGACTCGTTATTTTGCAGACAGTGAAATTTCACTATATTTTAGAACACATACACGTGTGTGTGTGTTAAAATTTTTTACTATAAAGGATAGAGTGGTTCTTCCTATGTGCTTCTTTTGTTTAACAGATCCATTATAAGAGCTGTGAAAAGATTGGTTTTGTTCCTTTGCTTAAAATTTTATTGCGTTTTGAAACACAATGAAATTTCCTTTAGAATTAGTTATGAATGAATTAGCAAGGGTTCTTGTAGCTAACAATTGTCTCCTTAAAATTTCAAATCATGAAAATAAGTAACTTTGTAAGAGAAATCTTAAATGTAATAATGAGATTTCACTATTTAGCAAGCCCAAATAGTGAAATTTCACTATTTTCCAAAGAGCAATTTTCTTTTTCAAAATTTCATATGCAATATAAACCTTGTTTGATTGATCTCGATTTTTAGAATTCAAATATTTAAATTTAAAAAAAATGAATTTATATATTATAAATTATTGAATTTTGAAAATTGGTAAAACTTTTAAAATTACTTCCTAATTTCACAAACAAATTTTTATGAACCTGAGAGACTTAAGGCTAAGGGGTATTTTTGTCACAAAAAACTTGAGAAACTTTTGGAGTTAGTTTGGTGTTAGATTGGAGCTTAAAATTAGACTTTTTTAAGGGTCGTTCACTGAAAGCCCCTATAATCTTTTTATTGTGTGGGTGAAATTATGTTTGACAAAAGTTTAATTTTTTTTCTCAAAAGTCACAACAATTTTTCCCGAAACAATAAGGTATTGGATGTCATATTTCAACCCTAAACATTGGGTAGTACTTTGGGCATTTGTCCTATATAAGAAGAAAAATGTCATCCTTTCAAAGCAAGAAATCCAATGAGATTGAGTTTTGCTCAAGCATAGTTAGCCAGCATCATTACTTTGCTTCACAACTAGACCAAACGATTGAGTAACTGCTCTATAAGATTACTAAATGTCTAAAGACTTGGTAGTTACCATTTTACGTCTATTTTTTAAAACAAGTGGGTTTTATTTTATCTTTTATATTTAAAAAATGAAATATTTTATTCATTTCTTTTCTCTCCTTTATCTTTCTCAACCAAGATGAGAAGACTACACTAACATTTCTTATCATTTTCTTTCTGTATTGATTTTGCTTGTCAAAACACACTTAAGCGTGTTTGTAGAAAATCCTATGGGAGCTGCTTTTAGAGATTTTGGAGAAGCTTCCATTAGGGTGTCAATTGTAACATAATAGGATAACATGATTCAAACATCACTCAGAGTTAAAAGATATTTGTCGAGTTTAAATGAGTTTAAGTCATAAATGAGTTGAACATAATTATTGAACAGATCGAATTAAGGTCGTAAATAAGTTGATATGATTAACACAAACAAGTAGAGCTATTATGTATTATAAGTATTACTATATGTAATAATTAATATTTTTTTATAAGAATATAAAAAATCAATATTATTTCACATTATAAGTACTAATATGAAGGAGACTTGAATAGATGCAAAAGTGGGAGAGATTATGGTGCTAGAGTTATCTAGACAAAACTTTAAATCTAGTACTTTTCAAACATAATAAATATTTAAATGTTTGGTATTCAAGGGCATTCCATTTGTCCAACATTGAATAAAAGTTAAACCATAAGAGGAAATGGTGTTTATAATAACAAGCACTCTCTCCCACTCTTGATTCTTGAATGGTTACATGTGGTAAAACGAATTACACATGTTAATTGTATTGATTTTAACATGATTTATTTATTAAATAAGTTATATGAATTGTGTTTTGTTATTTATACTAACATAATCTATTTATTAAATAGGTTAGGTAAGTCGTGTTGCATTATCCGTGTAATATACAAGTCGTGTTAGAATTAAAACTAGAAAAAAAATTAATTTGAGAGGGGCAAAAATATAAATTAAAAGAGAATATTTTAAAAAAAAAATATTAAAAAGTATAAAAATGTAAATAAAAATTGAGATGTTAACTCCCTCCTTGCTCATTGTATTACAAATTTTTTTAGAAATTTGATGCTAACACTTATTCATTGTACTAAAAAGATTTAAAAAAATGTGATGCTGATATTTAAGTCATTTTCTATAGTGATTTAAAATTTGAGTAAAAGTTAATTTTGAGTTTTATGATCTCTAATGGTCTTACCCAAGTTAAGTTATAGTTATAAATCTGATGCTATGAATAGTCGAGTATTGATTTAAATTTTAATTTGAATAAAATTTGATTTGGTATGAGTTTGATTATAGAAACTTTTTTTTTTTGGTAAATTTTGATTCAAATTTAAATTTAAGTTCGAATTTGAATAATTATTTAAGTTTATGAATAATTAAGTAAAGATTTGAGTTTTAATTTAAATAAAAATTGATTTGATTTGAATTTAAGTTTAAAAATAAAAAAAATAATTTATAAATTTTGAAAGAAATTTAAATTTGAGTAACGAGGGACATGCCATTATAGAACAAGAGTTTTGGTAGTACTTTAGTTGTTTTGCAAAGAAAGAGAAGATTGACAAGTTGGGAGTTTTATTGATACAATTGGAAATAAAATGGATGGCACTGGAGTCTACCATGAATCCTACACGCTACACCATTGGATCAAAACGATTGCCGTGGAGGGAAAGGAGTATGATGGAAGTGGGCAAAGTGGAGATTCCCAAATTAAATTAGGAAATCAAAAACGGGAACCAAATTGCCGATACAAATTAGGGTTCTTTTAGTTTTAAATTTATCGGTTTGTGAGGTTTTTATCGGATCGATCAATGGCGGAGGAAAACACCAGATCAAAAGGTGTCGTGACATGGTTCGATGACCAAAAAGGCTACGGATTCATCCATCCCGATGACGGTGGCGAGGATCTCTTCGTTCATCAATCAGCGATCAAATCTGATGGCTTTCGTACTCTGAAAGAAGGTCAAGTCGTCGAGTTCTTGATCCTTTTGGAGAATGATCGCACCAAAGCTGGTGATGTAACTGGGCCCAACGGAACTTCCGTTGATCAGATCAAGAAAGAGGGTTACGGCGGCGGAAGAGGCGGCCGTGGTGGTGGTTACGGCAGCGGGTATGGGTTTAATGGTGGATGGAGAGGCAGTGGAAGGAATGGTGGCGGCGCCGGCAATGGATATCGTGGTGGCGCCGCTGGCAGTGAATGTTATAACTGTGGTAGGACTGGGCACATGGCGAGGGATTGCCGTCACCAGGGGAACAATGGCGGTGGCGTCAGCACAGGTGGGGCTTGTTATAACTGCGGTGAGCACGGACACTTAGCAAGGGACTGCATTCGTAGCAGTGGTGGTGGCAGCGGCGGTGGTGGCTCATGTTATAACTGTGGGGGTTATGGGCACTTGGCGAGGGAGTGCTTCCAAGGAGGTAGCGGCGGCGGCGGCGGTAGTTTTGGGAGGTTTGGAAGCGGAGGCGGTGGTGTGGGCACTTGCTACAACTGTGGGGAGAAAGGGCATTTCGCTAGAGAATGCAACTCACAAAGAACTGAAAGAGAGTAATCTTATATGACCTATTTTTTCATATCTTCTGTTAATGCCTTCATCTCATTTCTGTTCAGATTTTTGGTCTTTGGTTTTTGGTTGGTTATACGTAGCATGGTTTTTGAGAGGTTTTGTGTGCCTTTAATCAGACGAAGATCCAATGGATCTTCACAGCTGGTATACATGTCTATTTTTTCGGTCATTGAATTAGGGTTTCGATTTGTTCTCAAGTTGATGATCTTACGTTGATTATTTTTTTTCTCCGAATGTTCATATATTTGACCTAATGGTCTATTGCTTGCTTGAATCCCTTATGTCATCTGCGTGAAGGGACAATTCACTCCTCTCTCTGACTTTCTGTAAAGGCCATGAAGACTGATAGCAGTCTGCCAAACATGTAATATTTGATAAACCTAACCTAAACTCTTCGCTGAATCCCTGCTGCTATGAATACTGTGATGAACATCTCAATTTGCCAACCGTGTTTTAAATTGATTTGGCTGCATATGTGTTGGACATAATTTACATTCTAAATTGTTAAGATGCACAACCAACATTGTTGGACCATGTGATTTTTGAACTTCTACAGTTTGGCTTCTACCACTTTTTTTTTTTCAAATTTCCTATAGTAGTACCATCTCAATTTTTGGTTGAACTATAGTCTTTTCTTTTCCAACAAACTGCTGGTCTCGGTATTAATTAAATGAAATTGCTTGGAATTTTTTTTATTCCATAGGATCTTATTTTTCTATTGTTCAACTTCATCAATCCCAAAGAAGTGATGAAGCCTCGTTTGGACAACATGGATTTAATGCCTTATGTGAAGCGAGGTTGTACCCGGAACATGTCATAGAAGACCTCCTTTGGAGAACATGGATGATGGATTATACCGCTTCATGTGAAGAGGAGATGTTTGGGCTGGAAAACCCATTTGCTGTGGATAAGGCATCAGGTCTATATGAGTTTTCTATTACTTTCTTTCAGCACTGCTGATCAATGGTGAGGAATGATGTCATAGTAGTCTTGGCACTTTTTCATTGGCACAGGACTTTTAATAAGCCCCATAACTTCATTTATTGCATTGATGCCTAAGAGAGAGGGTGTAGAGAATGAGTGTATGGATTATAATTCTCAATTCAATTTTTACAACTAATGAGTGTATTGATTCAAGAATTCACATGATGGGGGGTTGGTTTGCAATTTGAATATGGAGAAAGCTTATGATAATGTGAATTGGTGTTTTCTTCTGTTTATGATGGAAATGGGGATAGGAGGGGAAGTTGGATGGAGATGTGCATTTCTTTAGCATCATTTTTGGTCTTGGTGAATGGTTCTTTGGTAGGTTTCTTTAGGAGTGTAGAGGCTCGATACAGGGTGATCCTCTATGACCCTGACTTCTTGTCCTTGTTATGGGGGCCGTGAGTAGATTGATGGTTGGAGTAGTCAAGGGAGGGTTGTTGAGAGCTTTCAGGATTGGTGACAAATTTATTGAAAGTGTTGCAGTTCGTTTGGATAACTAGGAGGAAAAAGAAAGGATAGTATTAGTTATGAGAGAAAGGAAAGGAGAGGAGAGGAGAGGGTAATCCTTTCTTTATGTTTGGATAACTAATGAAAGGAAAGGAAAAAAAAGACTATTATCTTGTTTGGGAATGATAGAGGAGAGAAAGGAAAGGAAATGATTTTATATTATTTTACTATTATGCCCTAGGACAGAGATGTTATTTTTATTTTGGCTTTTATAATTTTAAGGGTAATATTGGTATTATTAAAAATTCATTAAATCTTTCTTTCCTTTCTCTCCGTTTCCGCCCACTTTTGGAGGGATAACAAAATTACTAAAATGAAGGTTAAGCTCTCCCTCCCTTTCCCTCTCTTTCCCTCCCTTTCCTTTCTAATTTTTAAAACAAACATGATATAAGCTCTCCTTTCTTATCCTTTCCTTCCCTTTCTTTCCAATTCCTTCCATCCAAACATAGTGTTGAAGTCTCCCACCTTTTTGTGATGATATGATTGTTTCTTATGGTGCCAATGAGGTCCAACTTCGATTCTTCAGATGTATCATTTTGTATTTTGATGTTCTTCATGTTAATTTAGGCAAGATTGAGAGATCATTCCAATGGGCGTTGTAGGGACGTGGAGGGTTTGGCTTGAAACTTGGGATACAAAGTTGGTTCTTTTCTTCTATGCACTTGGGGCTTTCATTGGGTGCCTTCCTCAAAGGCTTTAGGAGTGTGGGATCTAGTGGTGTTCATATTTTAGAGGATGTTAGCAAGTAGGAAGAGGGTGCAAGTGTAGAGCATGAATGGAGATATGGGACACTATGCCTTTATGCCTTTTGATGTGTATGAAGGTAAGAAATGGGATGGCTTTATCTATAAAAAAAAAAAAAAATGAAATGGGAGGACTTGTGAAGCAAAAGAGATGCTTGTGCCTGAGCTTGAGGGGATGTTAATATTGTCAATATTTTTTTTGTAAACGACACTTTTGTACATCTACCAATTGTTTTAGATCTTTTGGAAGATATGAAATTGATGTAATGAGGACTTGAGGGTTTTGTGTATACTTCACATGTACATGGGTGTGCCCTGTTCTTTAGCGTTTTTGAATGAAATTATACTAATCAAAGGAGGAGGGAAAGATCACATTAATGACTATCTCCCTATCAAGCCTTTCAACATACTTAATGTCTTTGTTTGCTATTTTGGTATTAGTGGAGAAAAGGTTGGATAAATTATAAAGGGACTTTTGTTGTGTGTGTGTTGGGGAGGGAGAGGATGATGAGAGGAATATTTACTTCGTGGATTGGGATAGAATCAAATCTCCAGTTATAGAAGTGAGTTTGGGGATTAAGGAACTAAGGGTTCTCAATAAGTCCCTTCTAGGGATATGGTTGTAGAGGTTTGATGCGGAACCCAAAGCTTGGTGGAGAAGAGTCATAGTAGACAAGTTTTGCTATGAGCAAGGAGGAAGCTCCCCCCCCCCCCCCGGGGGGGTTTTTTGTTTGGAAATTTTCTTCTACTTTTCAAAAGATTTTCAAATAATCTCTTTAATTTATTTATGGGTAAATTATACTGACGTTCCTCCCCTACTTTACAAAATAATATACAGATACTTCTCTTATGTTAAATTTTTTTTTCAAAATGACGAAATTATCCATTTTATTTATTTATTTTTACATTTTTTTAATTTTGATCAATTTATTCTAACTTTTTTAAAATATTTTTTAATTTTTTTTATTTAAAAACAAAGTTAAGGTAAATAACTTTTTTATATTTTATATAAAAATAAATTTAAAGTTTTTATCAATATTTATTTGAAAAATGAAAAAAAAAAATTGGTCAAGATTTAAAAATTGAAAATAAAATATTAAATGGGTAGTTTTGTCATTTTGAAGAAAAAAATTGGTTGGAGGAAGGTATCTGTATATTATTTTGTAAAGTAGGAGAAGTCAGTATAATTTCATAAACCTCAGGTCAGTATAATTTATCCTTTATTTATTTGAAAATTTTCTTGTACTTGTCAAAGATTTTCAAATTACCCCTTTAATTTATGATTTTGTCCCACTAAGTTTAAAGTTTTTCACATTTTACATATATCTTAATTTCATTTTAATCCTCCTTTTTTTTTCGGTTAACATTTTTTTTTCAAATATACTCCTTAAACCCCCCCCCCCCCCCAAAAAAAAAAAAAAAAAACCAAAAAAGTGAGAGAATCTTGGCTTTGTCCATGTGTGAGGAGGGTGTGTGAGTCTTTGGGAGGTTCAAGGTCCTTATTAGGGTGCTAATAATTTATTTTAGTGTGTTTGTTATGAGGTTGGCGATGGTGCGAGAGTGAAGTTTTGGATGGGTAATTAGAGTAGTTACACAGCTTTGAAGGGTCAGTTTCACTCTTTTATTTCAGATTTCTAGGCTTATGTAGTGGGGTGGATCGTTTGTCTCATTCAAATTTCTTTACTACTTTTAAGCTTACTGCAAATAAGGAAGACTCTTTCAGGTGGAAGATGGATCAGCGTAATTTCTCTATCAGGTTGTATTACGACGAGATGGCTAAGAGGAGAGTTGGTGATTTTCCTTAGAAGAGCCATATGGTGTGCGAAAGATCCTAGGAAGGTAGCTTTCTTTATATGGTTTGTGGCTTAGGAAGGAATGTTAATGGTGGATAATCTTCAAAAGAGGGAATTCAGATTGGTAGATCAGCCTTGCATGTGCAAAGAAGAGGAAGAGAACATAAGCCGCATATTTCTTCATTGCTTAGTAGCTAGGGATTTGTGGTGTTGTCTCTTTTCACTGTTTGACTATAATAAAATAAGCTCTCATTACTTCCCCTTTCCTTTCTTTTCTTTCCAACTTCTTCAATCGAAACGTGTTGTAAGGTTAGGTGGTGGAGAGAGATTTTCAGCATTTTTGTTGGATTAGCATAAGTTTTTAGGTGTAATGGTGGTATGATATTATGCCTGATCACTTTGGACTCTTGACATTTTGGTTAATAATTCTAACTGTGCTTGGTGTTACAATGCTATCTTTGCCTACCTTATACACCAGTGTTCCACTCTCTGCCCAAAATAAATAAAAAATAATGATGATGTGACTTCAACTAGTAAAGAACTTTGAGCTCAGCTGGCATGGTCTGCATGGTGGAACTCACATACGAAAAGGATTTTATATAGCTTGTCTAGGCCTATTTGATTTCAAGGAACTTCGGTGCAAAATCCACACATTGTATTTAGAATTTAGATATACAATCAGGTGATGCTTTGGATGAGAGTGTTTTGGAATTGGTTTGAAGGTCTAAATGTGGGTGGATCAAATTGTGTATCAAACTGGATCATGTTGAAATACAGTCTTGTTCTTCTGATGTTTTGATACATTTTAATTTGGTTTTGGGGTCGGTGGTGTCGGTGGTCATGGTTGGGTGAGGCTGGTGTTGGGAAGTTCTTGCAGTGAAATTGGTAGTGTTGCTTGTGAGTGGAGGTGATGGTGGCATGTAATATGTAGTTGTGGGGTGTTGTCATGGTAGTCCTGGTGTTGGAATGGCATGCAGCTGTGCAAACAAAGAAAAAAGCAATGAAGTGGTTGTGTTGTGGATGATGCTGTCTTTTGCAGCAGTGGCACTGATGGTGGTTTTGGGCCTTTCGGTTAATGAGATTAAGTTGCGGAACTTCATAGACCATGAGCTAACCTCATTTCGTCTTTCAAAACTTTTGGAATCTTTGGGGGATCAATATAGGTAATGTTGGATTTCAAATTCTGGCACTGATTAATGTTTGCACTTCATTTGGTCTTAAAAGTCTTAAGGGGTCGTAAAAAAAGGTGGTAAGGCAACAGAGAGGTGGCATGTTCTTGCCATTCCAGATTTTTGCTTATGACTTGCTCCAGCATAGTTAAGGTACCTACCTGCATGCTTCTCCGATCTTTTGCCACAGGATTTATTGGCGGTACTTCTGACCTGGCTGCTTTGGGAGAGAGGAATCTTGAGAAATGTGGATGATGCATCCATTTAAGTTAAGCTCTTGAATTTTGAATGCAAATCTTTATGGACTATTTTTTTTCTTTTTTATAGTTATGAATTTGGATCTCCAGTCATTCAGGATTCTGATTACCATTTGTTATTGGAATCACCTATATTGAATTTGGAGGCCCTCAGATTGTGTTGAAATAGTTTTGTCGGATGGCATGGGCCTTGAACAGCTGTTTGATGGCTCTTAGCATGATTTAATTAGGTTGTAATTTATTCAAACATAATAGCAAAAAAAAAATAACAACGAACTTCATAATAGTTGGGACCCCAGAAAACAGAGAGTAAACATATCACTGTTGTAAATTGTACCAGCAGAGGGAGATTTTAACAAAATATGCAGAGATTTGTGAGCTAAGAAAATTGTGTTGCCAGTTCAAATGCATGGTTGGAATCTTTAAGATTAGTAAACTTTTCCCTTTTTCTATCTCAGTTAAAAAACTCCTGTATGAAGATTGACAATTGGGGTGATTGGGAATGTTTTACTTGACAGGGAGATGAAACAAAAGGAAAATACTTGATAACCATAAGTTCAAAAGAATAATATATTTAATGGATTGTGGTGGTGGTTTTAAGCAGCCGGAGAGTGGTGGTTTCAAAGTATGGATGTGAGTGGCGTGGGTGGGCTTTGAGGGGAGGTAGGGGGTTCCTATGGTGTGGGTGTTTGGAAGGGTTGGGGGAAGTTTGTTAGCCATATTGGTTTTGTCGTTGGGAATGGGAAGTGACTTTGATTATGGACTGATCATTGGTGTGGTTCGCAAACTCTTTCTGAACAATTTCCACTTCTTTATCAACTTGTAGATAATTGGGATGTTTCTATTGCGGATTTCTTCTAGTGGTTGTGTTTGTGAGGATTTCCAGTCACTTTTTAGGATTGGTAAGTGGAGTTGGGGGTTAATTTAATGGAGTTTCTGGTGACGAGTAAGGTGAGGATAGGAGAGGCTGATTTAATTTCTTGGAGGTATTCTAGTATTGGATTGTTTTCTGTGCGATTCTATTATTTGGCTCCTTTTTTTTTTTTTTTTTTTGAGAATCAGACGTGAATTTCATTACAAAGATGAATGAAAGTACATCATTTTGGTGGTGGATCCTCCGGCCAAATAGCAATATGATTTAATAACATAGCATGTCTTGTCAACTCATGGGTTACTGAGTTTGCTGATCGTCTCACAAAGTTACAATTATAAGAACTAAAATTTTGTAAAACTGACCTTGTGTCAGTCCTGACAATTCCTAATGAAAACAAATTAGGAGAAGATGACTGAATACCATTAATAGTTACCAATGAATCACCTTCTAAAGTGACAACCCTCAATCCAATACCCAAGCCAAACTAGACAGCATGTAGACATCTATAGTAGTGTTCAAGCGGTGCAACATGCCACCAATAAAATTCTCATTATTATCCCGCACAACAGCTCCAATGTTGCGAAACTACTGGGGGATTGATCAAAGAGAGTGGCATTGCGATTGTTCCAAATAGCCCACAAAGTTGTTAGATAAATCCCAAATTGATGCTTGTCCAGCACATTGTATAACTAGTCAAATCATTGTTTACAATCCATAAAAGGATGAGCATCTGAACGTAGACCCAACAGAGACATTGCCCAAACCAGTCTAGCCATTGGACAATCTTTTAGAACATGAATAATAGTGTCATCAGCTCCACACAAAGAACAACACAAATCATAAGTTATATTATGACTGGCCAAAATGGTTCGCCAAGAATAGGAAGGTCTGGATCCCAATGTTGCATTAAAAAAAAAGAGCAATGAGGGAAATATTTATGACACATCATACGGGATAATAAAGATTTGTGGGTGCTGGATAATTCTCCAGCCTTGTTTAGCTAACATAGCAAGATTAAAAGCCTTAATATCCTGAAATCCAAGTCCACCCTTATTTTTTAATTCACTCGTACGATTCCAACCAAACCAGTGAAGCTTACGGACTCCATTAGTCTGACCCCACCAGCAATTACTCATACCAGAAGACATCTTTGAACATAGATAATCAGGAAGTCGAAAGTATAACATAGCATATGTAGGAATAGCTTGAAACCAATGCCCTTAAACAAGCATTGTTGCGCCCAGCCCATGATTGGTGTATGAAGGAAGGTCTTACGTATGTTGCCATGTGATGGAACATACAACCAACAGAAACCATTAAAGCGGCTTCGTAACGTCCTCTCGTTGAGGAGTTATGCTTTGTCTTCTGCCACGGATCGCTTTCCGTTGGCGGTGCAGGGTTTCTTAGTAGAAGCTTTGTTTAATCTTACTACAGCTTTCGCGTGGGTCCGTTCGGGTCTTGGGACTAATGTCTTTCACGACGACAAGGGACGGGCGCGTGGCCTAAGCTTGTCCGTTTTGCAACGGGACAGCAAATAGGTTCTCTTTCTTCTTGGCCTCTGTTTGCGCTTTGCCATAACTTTCTCGTATGATACTGAAGACCTTAGTGCAGACAAAGTGCACCCTGGTAGAAAGTTTGATACAATCTGATTTGGATTTTATAGTTTCTTTAATTGAATATCTCTGTTAATAATTCAATTCGATTAAATATAATATAATATATATATATATATTAATTTTTTATATATTATGTTAAAATATATATTTAAAATCTTTGTAACATATATATATATATATATATTAAATTATATAATGCTTTGAGTTTATATACTTTAAGTTTTATATATTATAATATTATATTTTATATGCATAATATAAATTAATATTATTATCGAATTGAATACGATGTGACCTAATAATTTTTTTAACAAGTAAATTTGGATCATCACTGATCCAATTCAAATCTGATTCGCTTACGGTCCTAAGTGTTGGGATACATGGGTATCTCACAATACTTGTATCCCACATCGGTTGGAAAATGAGATTTTTCTTAGTATATTAATTAGTACACACCTTATTGGGCTATGTAAAGTTATGTAGAGTAATGGAGTGACTCTCACGCACACGAGACCATGAGAAGCTCAATGAAATTCAGACTACCCTGTCCGCAAAACCAATTAACCCAGCACGTCACGCGCAAGGGGGGGTGCAAATCCCCGAATTTGAGCCTCGTGATTGGCCAAGATTTTGCAACTTTCTTTTCTTACTAATAGTTTTTACAACTTTATTTTCTTACTAATTTTTTGTTGTCATTGATTTATATTTGGTTTCCAAACTTTCTTACTAATTTTTTGTTGTCATACTAATTTATATTTGGTTTCCAAACTTGATTATCAAACCTTCCTGATTGATTTGTTTCTATGTTATATTGGTCAACCAATCGACATTATCTTGTCAACTAGCCGTTACCACTGCTTGGGGCATAAAATCTATGTTTTCCTCTTGAGCCTCTTCTCACGACCAGTATAAATAAGGGCCTTGAGTTCATTGTTCAATACACCGAAATTGAGCGTTGTTCATATCTCTATATTTTTGTATTCGTTCCTACAGTGCCTCACACGCTGTTCTGTTCTTTCTTGTTGCTGGTATTCTGCTATTGTTTTTCTTGTGCTACTGCTATTGTGTTCATGTTGTTGTTTGCCATCGTCATTCGTTCCACAGCAGCTGTTGTTTCGCTCTATCAAACCAGAAAACGTGAAGGATTGTTCACTTGGTCTAAGCACTTGCGAGTGTACGTTTGCTAGGTCCGGCTGTTGTATCCTGGAGGGTGGAGGGCTGCCAACCTACTATACTGAGGGTTTTCCTTAGATGGGCAAAATCACTCTTAAGGGCAGTGTTTATACATGCCTTGGCCGCTAAGTCTTCACTTCCTTTCTTGCTTTACTTTTCTAAATTTGGTTGATAGCTTTATTCTATTCTTGTTTTTGAACTAAAAGTAGTGTTCATACTAGTCCTAAAAATATTTCAAACATTTTTACAATAATCTTAAGAGAGATTTTCTTTTGAAAAATGGATACTACTTTGATTACCACTAAACTCATTCCCGACACCTCAAAGATTGATTCATTTAATGGGTCATTATTTAGGCGTTGGCAAGAATGAATTTATTCTGCCTTAGACATGATAAACATGGTTGGATATTTGACCAAACATAAACCCCTTGAAGGGACTGAAAAGAAATAACTAAAAAATTGGGAAAGAGGAAACAAAACTTGTAGACACATTATACTTAGCACACTTTCAAATGAATTGTTTGACTTTTATTGACCTTTAAAACTGCCACTGAAATTTGAAAAAACCAAACAAAGAAATATGTAGTTGAAGATGCTGGAACACAAAATACGCAATAAGAAATTTCTTAAACTTCCAAATGGTTGAGGATAGAGATGTATCATTTCAAATCCACGATTACCATAAACTAATAAGTGATCTAAAAATAGAAGACATTGACCTACCTGAGGCATTCGTGACAGGATACTTAATTAAGAAATTGCTCGAATCTTGAAAAGATTACAAGAATAATATGAAACATAAAAGGAAACAACTCAAACTTGAAGATGTTATTGTGCACATTCGAATTGAAGAAAATAATCGACTTAGGGACAAAGCTAAAAAGGCCAAGGAAATTTCTTCCAAGGCAAACCTAGTAGACAACAAACCTAATAACACTAACAACAACAACAACAACAATAAACCCAATAACAAACCCAAACTTGAGAACATAAATAAAGCTTCAAACCCAACCTTAAAAAATAAAGAGAGTTGATTCATTTGTGGAAAACCTGGGCATCATGCCAACCAATGCAAACTCAAGATAAGGAATGACAATCCTACCCAAGCTAACCTAGCTGAGGTAGATGACATAATTGTTGCGGTCATTTCTGAAGTGAAAATGGTAACTAAAGCGAATGATTGGGTGGTAGACTCTGGGGCTACCAGGCACATCTGTGGGTACATAAATGCCTTTATCTCCTACACTTATGTGGGGGAAGGGGAAAAACACATCTATATGGGCAATTCGAGGCTTTTGCCAATCATTAGAAAATGGAAGGTTCTCCTCAAGTTAACTTCTAGAAAAATCATTTCACTTAGTGATATACTGTATGTTCCAAACATTAGGTGGAACCTTGTGTCTGTCTCTCTACCTAGGAAAGTTGGGGTGAAGATTGTGTTTGAATCAGACAAAATTATTCTAACCAAAAATGGAATGTTTGTACGGAAAGGGTACTATAATTAGGGTCTATTTGTACTAAACATTTAAGAAGTTATCAATGAGAATGCATTTAGTTCTTCTGCTTACTTGATTGATTCTATTGATATGTGGCATGTTAGATTAGATTAGAATATGTTAATCATTCTTATATAAAGAAAATGAAAGTTATTAAAATGATATCTAATGATGTAGGACAGATTTGGTACCCTAAAAATAAGGAAAGTTGTTTTAGAGTTGTATTAGGATTGTTTAGTTTCCTAATTTAATTTATTCTTAATTTATCTAATTTCTTAATTTTATTAGGATTAGTATAGAAAATATAGGAATTAGTAGTTTCCTATTCGAATTACTAGTTTTTATTGTAGTAGAATTAGTATAAAAATAGGAGTTTTAGTTTCCTAGTCAAAATATGAGTATTCTAATACTATAATTATGATGTAATATATCTTTATGATTATGTTTTTTTATCAATAAATATTAATTACGAATTTTGAAAAATTATTTTCTCTTGTTTGGGTGAGGAGTTCCCATGTTTCTTGTTTTATAAGGAATTCAACGTGTTCGATTCTCCTTCCACGTTTTCATTCTGCATCATCAAATAATGTGGAACAGAAACGTGGAAGGAGAATCGAAGACTTTAAATTCTTTAGTAACAAAGTAACATAGGAACTCCTCACCCAACAAGAGAAAATAATTCTCCAAAATTCGTAATTGAATTAATATTGATAAAAAACTTCATGATAATGACCTATTATATCATATTTACATTGCTAAAATACTACTACTTTGATTAGGAAATAAAAATTCTTAAACTAATTCTACTACAATAAAGACTATTAATTTGAATAGGAAACTGCCAATTCCTATATTTTCTATTTTAATCCTAATAAAATTAGGAGACTAGATAAATTAAGAATAAATTAAAATAGGAAACTAAACAATCTTAATATAACTCTAAAATAACTTTTCATAGTTTTAGAGTATCATATATGTCCGACATCATCTAATATATCCAACTCTAAATTACTAAGTCTAATACGTAGTGACTTAGGAGATTTAAAACAAATTATGACTAGCGGAGGAAAGAAATATTACATAACCTTTATAGATGATTTTTCTAGATATACTTACTTAGAAACAAAGATGAAGCAGGAGAAATGTTTCTAAGATATAAAACAGAAGTTGAAAATTAACTTAACAAGAAAATCAAAAGATTGAGAACTGATAGAGGACGTGAATATAAATCCAATCTATTTAATGAATATTGTGAAAAACATAGAATAATACATGAAACAACTCCTCCATATTCACCTGAATCTAATGGAGTAGCTGAAAGGAAAAATAGAACATTAAAAGAAATGATGAACTCAATGTTAGTCAATTCAAGGGCACCCCTCAACCTGTGGGTGAGGCTATCCTTTCTGCTTGTTATATACAAAATAGAATACCTTATAAGAAAACTAGAATAACCCCCTATGAATTATGGAAAAGTCACGTACTTAACCTTAAATACCCAAAAGTGTGGGAGTGTTTAGCTAAAGTCCTTTTACCAGAACTTAAAAAGAGAAAATTAGGACCTAGAACATTTAACCGTATGTTCAAAAGATATGCTCAAAATAGTTTTGCATATAAGTTCTTAGTAATCAAATGTGAGAACAACTTAATGGAAGCTAATACTATAGTAGAAATCAAGAATGTAGATTTCTTTGAAAATATTTTTTCGATGAGAAATAATATGGAAAAGGGTAAATTACACTTACCTCCCTTGAGGTTTCTGACAATTACAGAAACCTCCTCTATAGTTTCTGAAATAACACTGTCCCCCTTTTGGTTTACTAATCTGTAACAGATTCCCCCCTACCGTCAAGAGTCGTTAGTTGACTTAACAGAATTCGATGATGTCAGCTTCAAATTTTATTCAAATGCCAACTTTGCCCTTATAAAAAATGTAAAGACAAAACTACCCATACAAGTCATGGTTAAATGACAAAACTATCCTCACTTTAATAATAATTTTTTTAATTAAAAAAGGACAAAATTTTTCCTTCCAGAGGTCGTGAGCTCTTCAACGATTTTGAGGAACAAATCCATTTATTCAACCGTTGTGTTCGAATCGAGCCATCCCAATAATGGCGGCATCATGATGCTTTAGATCCACCATGTGAGAAGAAATCAAGAACTCAATGAAACCCACATCATCTTATTGCAAACCCATAAACAAATCACAAACCCTTACATCCATATTTTACATACCCATAAACAAATCACAAATAGACAAGCCCACCACCATGGATCGTAGACCCATCCTCCAAAAATCCCAACCACAGATTTCTGCCGTTTAATGGCACTGTTGGGGCGTTAGGGCGATAAGCCCCTTTATCTTCCATGTACAGAGATTTTGAGGGAGAGAAAGCACCATGGGGTGCTAGGGCAAGAAGGACGGATTCGATGCAGGTTGGATTAGGTTAGAAACTTAGAGAAAGAGAGATTTCGGAGTAGAGCCCAGCGTCGAGGGCTGCAATCGCGAACCAACAGATGCTTGGAAAAGCTGTCGTCGGACCAACAGATGCTTTCACGGCAGAAGGCGGCGGTTGCGAGGCATTTCTGGTCTGGAAGAGAGCCATAGCGTCTTCTATTAGGCTTGCGATGTTGCAGGAAGAATTTGCAAAAGCTAGGAATTCAAAGAACTAGTTCATGCATCCGGCTCTGAAGGACAAGTGTCACATCTTGAACCTAGAGAAAGCACCATGGGGCGCTAGGGCAAGAAGGACGGATCCGATGCAGGTTGGATTAGGTTAGAAACTTAGAGAAAGAGAGATTTCGGAGTAGAGCCCAGCGTCGAGGGCTGCAATCGCGGACCAACAGATGCTTGGAAAAGCTGTCGTAGGACCAACAGATGCTTTCACGGCAGAAGGCGGCGGTTGCGAGGCATTTTTCGGTCTGGAAGAGAGCCATAGCGTCTTCTATTAGGCTTACGATGTTGCAGGAAGAATTTGCAAAAGCTAGGAATTCAAAGAACCAGTTCATGCATCCGGCTCTGAAGGACAAGTGTCACATCCTGAACCCCACCTTACGCGGATGTCGAGGACGTGATGCCAGTTAGCCGCCTTGCCGGTTTGCCAACCGACAATGCGACCAACCAAAGGCAAACTTCTGAACTTACTGATGAATTACATTCCAAATGTAGGGTCAGAGCAGCGGAATTTAAAACCTTTTTCATCTCAGGAATGCAACTCATTTATAAATACCATACAGGTATGTACCACAGAGCAAGTCTAAAACCAAATAGCTAATAACTGTAACCACAGAGCACGTCTATAATATGACATATAACACGGAGCACATCTGATATCTCTAGAGTACCATTACCATGAGCCATGTCTCAATATCTATTGCATATCAATCACATCAATCAAATCATGTCACTCACCTGAATAACCAGATTCAATCCATAAGATGTCCAAGTCTCCACAAATCAGTGCCATCAGATCCTTTACTTGGAATGCCACTCGGCCTATCTATGTCACATCATAGTGCCTTCTAATCCAATAGAGATAAATCTTGAAAAATGTTAGGATAATGGGGTGAGCTTAAATAAGCTCAATGAGTAACACAGGTTCCCTGTCATGGGTTTTAAAAATCAGTTCTTGTTTACAAAGCACATGGATAGTTCAATCATTTCAGAAATAGCAGTTTTATAAATCCACTTTAAATGCAGTTTAGTAGAATAAAACAGGACTGAGCTAAATGGAACAATAAATTAAAACAGACAGAACAGTACAAGATGCCAGCACATAAATCAGAATTAGGCAAATAAATCAACAATAGAACAGGTCAGTATTGAGCAGAATAGAACAGAACAAAACAGGACAAGACGCTAATTAGGCAGGATAGAACAAAATCATGCCATGTGTAATGCAGTACAAAAAGGTATGCATTTAAGTATACGCATTTAAACAGTATAGCATATAAAACGGTACAGTGTATGAAGATACAATATCTAGACAATGTAACTTATACACCAAGTCAGAAGTTCTAAGTTACTCACAAACTGTTCGCTTATCTCCATGTACAGATAATCTAATAACCTCCAGATATGTTAGGCATCTCCATGCATATCCTGAATAATCATCATCAATCATAGACAGATCAGAATTTAACCATTCATGACTTATTTATCATCTTAGGCGTCTATCGGATTACCTAAGATAGCCTAGTAGCCTATTGTCATTTCATTGCATTTCATCCGAGGCTATTTCATTCTTTAATTAGGCTTAGTAATTATTAGGATTATAATCTAAGTCATATAGACTTCAATCGTTATCAGTTAAGTACTTATTTAACCTTAGGAGCAAAATGGTAATTTTATCATTCTTGTCTCGGACCCTGTCGTGGTCCTTAGAATAGTCCACATATCTTAAATATAAAGTTCTAAGTCTTTTGGACTCAAATCGTCATTAGTTAAGTACTTATTTAGCCTTAGGGGCAAAATGGTAATTTTATCATTCTTGTCCCGGACCCTATCGTGGTCCTCAGAATATCCCATATATCTTATATATAAATTCTTAAGTCTTCTGGACTTCATTTGGTATCTGTTTTCGGTCATTGGGACATATCGATCATTTCTCATTGTATACGTTGACTGTTCCGGAGTCTTATTGAGCCCTTCGATTTTTCATAATTATGCTTATGGCAATTTATTAGATCAGATTGGCCTTCATTCGGCCTCTACTTTGCACTTACCATGCTCAAAGGTATTTTGGTCATTTCACATTTTGTGAAATTCTGACCCCGATTTGTCATTTAATCATGTGTACAGTTTCAGGAGTGTTTGGGCTTCTATCAGCATCAATTTCATCTCGTTTGGACTTTAGTTGGGCTTCGTATAGCATCAGGGGCAATTTGATAATTTCACACTTTCACGTGTCACGTTTTTCGGTACTTTGTTTGCTAGTATGGACTCCACCATTGAGTCCAGAGTGCCCAACATAGTTAAATTGGACTACCTTTTATTTTTTAATTAACCCTGGGTATCATTAGGGGCAGTATAGTCATTTATCATTTGCGTGTCTTTATTTTTCGGGACTTAATTTTTCAAATTGGACTCTACCATTGAGTCTGGGATGCCCAAGATAGTAAAAATGCACTATTTACTTATTTAATTTGGGCTTCATTTGACTCATTTAGTGTCCAAGGGTAAAATAGTAATTTTATTCAATTAATAAAATAATTAAAATAATTATTTAATTATTTTTTAGGGGCTTATATGCATAAATTTTTCAGAAGTTGGGCCAGAACACAATTATTCAGAACAGTTAGGGCCTAAGTACAATTTACTAAACTTCTGGTTTTATTTATTTTACTTAAATTACTGAACCAAAGGGTTTTTTGGGTTAAAACCCTTAACCGGACCAGATGCAGTGTGAACCAGCCAATTCAGTTCATCCTCACTGAACCGGAATAACATATCCCTGTTATTCCAATTTGGCCCCTTATTCGTGTTTCAGTTATCCCTAATTCCCATTCTGATTTATAATCCGTGTTACCAAACAGGGGGAAAATCAACTTAAAATTAAATCTTAAACGGCATCGTGCCACTTAAGCCCATTTATGTGACCGGCGGGTGCCGACCCTGACCCAGATCCGACCCGAAGTTTGGCCCTGCACTGTTCATCTTCTTCCCCCTTCTACCCCGCACTGTAGCCCTAATTTCAGTTTCTGTTTTTTTCCCAGTTTCGTGGATTTTTAGGGTGTCTCTTCCTCTGCTTTTGTGTGATACAAGTTTCTGGGGGTCAGGCTAACATCTTGGCATTCATTTGGTGGATCGAAATGGATCAAAACGTTGGATTTTCTCACTATCATCGTGGTTTGTAACAGGCTCGGTTTGAGCTTGTTTTTGGACCATTTCAGCTGAGTCTTGGCCTGTTGCAACCGTACAGTTATAGGGATTATTATTTCATTCATAAAACTGAGATTGAGGTTCGATTTGAGATACTCCAAATCAGACCCGTGACCTGCAACTCTAGTTTTAGGGCTAATTTTTTTAGCCATTTGGTCTGGTTTTCATTACAGTGCAAACCCCACATCATTTAGGTCAGGTCTAAGCAAGCCAACATCAGTTTGGCTAGTGTTGAATCAGACCTACTTTATCAAGGTCTGTAAATGGCGAATGTGCAATGTTTGGTATTCTATGGCTGTTTTTGGAGCTTAACTTACCCTCAGTTCTAGCACAATGACTTCAAGGACCATGCATGCAAGTTTATCCCTTTAAACAGTAGGTTTAACATGATTTTTTTCTAGAGAGAGAAAAACTTCATGGGTTAGGGTTTTACCTCACTTTGGTGCCCTTCCTCTCCTCTTGTTTGGTTGAGGATCTTTGGTTGTTGCCTCAGTCAGTCGTGTACCTCTCAGTCCCATCTCTTTTGTGCACCTCCAATGTAAACACCATGCACACACTTGTACACAAAGTCTCTCACATGGACTTTCTCTCTCTCTCTCTCTCTCTAACAAACCTTACTTCACATCACTCTCCAAATTCTGATTTCTGAACTTTTGAGTTCAACACACGCAGCTTACAATCATATAGATACTGTATTTTATTTTATAAAGGATAATGGTTGCTGCATGAAATCCAATTGGTGGGGGTGGTGGTCCAATGAGGGGCTGCCACCTCATTTATGATATTCAGAAATTCAGTACATATATACACATATATACATACATATATATATATATATATATAAACATATTTTATATTTTTTATTGGCTGCATGAAATCTTATTGGCCCATTTGGGAGGTGGCCTTGGTTCACTTAAGCTTATGTACAATTATGTTGTGTATTTAGGCATATAGTTGTTGGTAGCCCACTTGATTTATTTTTGGGTGCCTAAAATCTTGCCCCACTTGGTCAAGGGTTCAAATCCCTTTGGCCTCACTTTTGGGCATTTTCTCCCATTTGGGCTTATGCCCTGTTTGGTTGGCGTAGAATTCTGTTTTAGCTATTTCCCTCGTAATTTCTTTTCTGTTACTCTTTTTACGAAGCGGTTTCTTTTGAGGGTTTCCTATTTCGGTTAGCTTCGATGTCAAAGGCCACGTGTCGGTTATTATTTATTTGTAGCCATCATAGTCCGCTAATTCGAGTTTCTATATTGTTACAATGACATCATTTCACCTAATTAATTGGTAATTAGGTTAGGGTATTACACCCTCCTTTCTGACGTGTTTAATTATTTTATTGGTCTATCGTGATCGTCGAGATATTCTCGATTAACTTCCTTGATGATTCTTTATGTCGTTTCTAATTAATAATTAGCAAACTAATTATTAATTAATCGGGTCGGGGTGTTACATCCTACCCACCTTAAAGAAAGTTTTGTCCTCAAAACTTAGTTGGTCATATCTAGAGGCTCTGACCTCTCTTCATGCCAATACTATCATCATAGTTTCACACAAATTTCATATCAAATACAGGAATCCCCATTAAGTCTGATTCACAGCCACAATGGTAGGATCTTATCAAGATTCAATTATCAAACCAATATCACATCAAATCAACTGGGCGATCATCCTCAAATAAGAAGAAATCATCCACTAAGATCATTTAATCACATGTGATCCCCAAGGTGATTCATTTGATATCCCCAATCATGGTTTACTGTATTTTGGGTTATTTCGAACTATTAATGTCACAGAACCTATTTTTTTATTAGGTCAGAATATAGTCTGGGTCATGTCGGATTTTTAGGGTATTACAACAAGATTGAGAAACTTAAGTATGAGTTTTACCAAGGTCTGCCATCAGCTCCTAATTATGCAACCCTGAAATATAAACTTGACATGTTGAAGGAAATATTGAAAGCCAAGAATCTGTCAGAGAAAAACAACATAACAGGTACATTAAAATAGGAAATAAATAAAAGATTCAATGAGGTCATGGATCGGTCTGATATGAAGGAGCAGATTAAGGCCCTGAAGGCTGAAATTGAAAACTCTGGGCTGTCCAGAGTTGAGGATTTAGACTAGAGGCTAAAGGAGAAAATTGTGCAGGTAAAGGAGGAGGTGGAGTTGGAGATGGGATTTTGCCGATGTTCTCAAGTCTTTGGGTTTGCACATGGAGCCACCATCATTCTCAAATGTTAAGGATAAGGTAGAGGAATTTGATGAAGGAGAAGTGTAAAGAGATTTAAGAAATAGAGTTGTAGAGGGCAGTGGAGGCTGGACATCCGGCTGTGGAAAAGGGGCTCAAGAGAGATTACTGTAGAGAGAAGTTACAGAGATAAATACAAACAATTTTCTGTAGGTTAAAAATTGTTGACTTTTTAGTATTATATAATATTTAATGACAAGGGTAATTTTGTAACTTTACATTTTTCGTATTGTTTAACCGACAAGACTGACAAGGGGGACAGTGTTATTTCAGAAACTATAGGGGAGGTTTCTACAATTGTCAGAAACCTCAGGGGAAGTAAGTGTAAATATCTCTATGGAAGAAATTGATGTTGTGTCTCTAAAAACACAAGAATTTGAAACTAATAAGGACACTGAAATTGAACCAAGAAGAAGTAAAAGAGATAGAAAAGAAACTAATTTCGGAGATGACTTCTATACCTTCTTAATTGATAATGTCCTTAAAACTTATGATAGGGTCATAATGTAACACCCCGACCTAATTTATTAATAATTAGTTCGCTAATTATTAATTAGCACCGATTTAAGAAATGATTAAGGAAATTAATCATAATCTCTCGGCGGTCACGATAAACCAATAAAATGATTAAACATATTTGGAGAAGAGGGTGTGATGCCCGAGCCTAATTACTGATTAATTAGGTGAAACGATGTCGTTTTAATACTGACAGAATTCGAATTAGCTAACCACAAAAATCCAAAGTAAATAAAAACCGACACTAAACCTTGGGTAGTGAAGCTAATCTGAATAGAAAGTGGCCGGAAGAAACCGCATCGAAAAAGGAGCTATGGAACGAAAGTTAGAGTAGAAACAGTGAAACTGAATTACTGCGCCAACCAAACAAGACCTTAACCTAAAATAAGGAAAAAATAACCAAAGAGTGGCCAAGGGGAATTGAACCCTTGACCTATGGAAAGAAAATAATTTCACTCAAAAAATTACCAACTAGGCTGCAGACTACTTTGTGTACATATACACCAAGATATGTATATAACCCCACATTGTCCAAGTCCACCTCACAATTAGCCAATGGCCTTGCATGCAAACCCCACATAATTAGCCACCCCAACCCATCTCAGCTTACATCACCTCATTTCACTTCATAACAGCCACCAAACCCACTAAGTCTGATACACCATATACAACCATGCATATGTATAGCTTATATGTGAGAGAATACCATATTATATACATAGATATACCTCACACTCTTGACCCTCTCAAAGACCAGTGTACTCTCAAAACTGCGTGTGAATGTCTGCTCGTGAGGTTGGCTGAGAGGGTCGGATAAAGAGAGAGTCCATGTGGGAGAAACATGGTGGGTGAAGAAATCAAGGGTGTGCATGGTGTCTTCATGGGAAATGCACCAAAGAGAAAGGAGGAAGGGGACTGAGCACTGTATGACGGGACTGAGGCACGGCTGAAGACCGCCAATTGGACCATGAAGGAGCAGTGGTCTGATTTAAGGTAAAATACCAAAACTGCTTGATTTTCTGATTAGAATTTTGGCTACTGTTTCTGATAGTTTTGCGGCTAATAAACTGCATGCACGACATATTATAAAAATAAAGGACTGTTATAAGATAACTAGAGGGTCGAATAGCGCTTGAAAACACCCAAACCGTAAAAATCCACCATGGATAGACCTTCAACAAACAAGTCTGAAACGACTGCCATAAAACAGATTTATGACCCTTGGGACATGATCTAGACGCCAAGAGGATTCCAAAAATCACCATCCGCGACCCAAAATCACATAGGAAGGCTCTCAAATTCGGAGTTGCAGGTCTCAGGTTTGAAACCCAGACCCTAAAATCGACTCCTAAACTGAAATTTCTGAATGGGGACTTGAAGCCCCTAAAACATGGATCACAACAAGCCAAATCTCACAAGATTTGGTTGAGAAATGATGTTACACGGTCAAGTTGCAGCTCCCACGATAATGGGACCGAACCGAACCGAGCTTCGTGCGTGGATTCGAAGCTCAAAATGAATGCCAATTTGTTGGCTTCACTTCCAGAAATCGTATGGAATCAAAAGAAGTGGAAATCGGCACCTGAAACTCCACGAAAATGGAGAAAACCGAGACTGGAATTAGGGCAACAGAGGATTAATCGATGAAGAAGACGACGAGTCGACTCGTCCAACACGTCCAGACCCACTAATTGACTCAACCACGTGTCACGCTAGGGCAAGCCACCGCATTATTAAAACTGTGTCGTTTTGAGTTTAAATGTTTTAATTTAAAAGACTGAGTGCCGACTGTTTGGCTCCTCGGTTAATAAATCCGAAATTGGGATTAAGATAACCTGAACGCGGATAGGGGCTGAAATTAGGAATAACAGGAATATGTTATTCCGGTTTTCTGAAGATAAATGAACCGATTGGTTTTGATGTTTTTTGGACCGGTTCAACTGTTGAACCCTAAAACCCTTTGGTTTGAACCTATATGTTTATGAAATTCGGTTTTGACCCCAAATGTTTTCTGAAATTAGTTTTGGCCCCTGACTGTTTTGCGAAATTGTACACTGGCCCAGATTTTTGGAAAAACTATGCATTTAAGCCCCTGAAAAATAATTAATTAATAAAATAATTATTTTATTTACTGGGTAAAATTACAATTTTACCCCTGGACATTAAATATGTCAAGCAGAGTCCAAATAAATTAAATGAATAGTGTATTTTCACTATTTTGGGCATTTCGGACTCAATGACGGAGTCCGATTTTCGAAATACAGTACCGAAAAATACAGACATGTAAGTAACAAATAATTGTACTGCCCCTGATGGTACCCAGACCCAAATAAGAATAAAAGACAGTCTATTTTAATATGTCGGGCATTCCGGACTCAATAGTGAGGTCCATTTTATGAACTGAAGTGCCGAAAAATATGACGCATTAAATTACCAAAATGCCCTTGATGTTATACGAAGTCCAAATGGAGTCTAAATTGGACGAAATTGATATCGATAGAAGCCCAGATACTCGTGGAATTGTATACATGATTAAATTATGATTCGGGGTCAGAATCTCACGAGACGTAAAATGACCAAAATACCCCCGAGCACTGTAAGTGCAATGTAGAGGCCAAATAAAGGCCAAACTGATCTGATAAATTATCATAAGCATAATTATGATAACCGAAGGGCTAAATATGACTCCGGAACAGTCAACGTATAAAATGAGAAATGATCGATGTGTCCCGATGATCAAAAGCAAATACCAAATGAAGTCCAAAAGACTTAAAACTTTATATATACAATATATGGACTATTCTGAGGACCGTGATAGGGTCAGGGGCAAGAATGTCAAAATTACCATTTTGCCCCTAAGGGCAAGTAAGTGCTTAATTGACAACGACTGTAGTCGAAATGACTTAAAATATTATTCAGACAGCTGTCAAGCCTGTTTATGGAATTTAATAACATAAGTTGAAACCCGGTGAGTGGGTAATAGGCCAATGAACCTAATTAGGGGATCTAATAGACTCCTAAGATGATGAATAAGACATGAATGAATAAATTCTGATATGTCTGTAATTAATGATGATTATTCAAGCTATGCGAGGATATGCCTGAAGTATCTGGAGAACATCAAAGTATTGGTAAATGGAGAATCTGACACTAAGAAACCGAGGTAAGTAAATCTCGAACTTTGTTATGTGGTCTTTCCTTAGCCATGTCACAATTCTTTTTTTATGCTGCCACCTTGTACTCCATTATCTGATATGTCTTGATTTCCACAATTGATATTGTTCTATCTTGTGGACTTGATGAGTGATTGCATGTCGATACCCTGATATGATTTATACGTAATTCTTTGATGCTGGAATACTAAACCGTATTGTTATATGATAAGAAAAGTACTACTCCACAACTTGTGAAATTATCTATGCATGAGCTGATCTTTCTGTGGTAGTACTTGACTTGTTACACACTTCAGCCCTTAGGGGCAAGATGCTGACAGTCTACACGTGGTTGTGAGCGTCACATCGCACGACCGGGCTACACGTGGGTGTGAGCGTCACTTCGCACGATCGACACGTAATCATGCGAGACATGACGTACGACTTAAGTCCTAGAGGACACAAAAAGTTGATAGCGTTGTGCTGTAAGCACGAAAGGGTATGCTGGGCCCTGACAGATAGCATCTAACAGACAGTTCCTTTTATCTCTCGTATGATATGCTTTTGGTTTTCAATGTGTTATATACCTTTGAGCATCGTTGACATCGTATTCCTTGGATTCTTGATATGCTTGAGAGCTTTTCCTTGGAATACCCCTTGTTGTACTATTTGACATGATGACATGCCTACGTAGACGTTTTCTGATTTTAGCAGCACATTATTGGCTATTCCTTGTTGTGGTTTTGTGTACTCGCCTAGGGATATGCCCATAGGACCTGAGGGTCATTTCTATCAATTTATACATTGGTGACTGGCTATTGTGACTTCTATCATGTCTTCTGTTCTGACGTGCATTGATTGGTATTTGTTCATTGCTTACCTTCTTGAACTAATCTTGACCCATAACAGAGGAAAGGATTTTACTTACTGAGCTTTGTTAGCTCACCCTTATTTATAACCATTTTTCAGGTAGCTTATGACGGATGATATGCAGTGAGATAGCTAGTGGAACTAGTGAAGCACAGATGATTCAAATGATTCACACTGAAGATATGAACTCCAAGTCAAGTCGACTACGTGCTCTGTAAGGTTAAGTTCATAATTTGTATTAGAATATTACATCGTTAGTGATGAGGTTAGCATAGTATGTCAGATCATTATGATTAAGTGGTACTTGGAGACATTTGGATTATTGATCATTGGAGACGAGTTGATTAGCTGAACTGTATTGGTGTAACTTCTGCTTTAAGTAATTCATTGATATAGAATAGATGCATTGGAGCATGTATATTGATACTTTAGAGATAATTGGTGATTAATTTTAGATGTGCTCTGATGTGTTTGGATGAATTGCATTTCAAATTAAAAAGGTTTTAATTTCCGCTGTTTTGACCCTACATGTAGAATGCAATTCATTGTAAAGTTCAGAAGTTGCCTTTGGTTGGTCGCATTGTCGGTGGGGAAAACTGGCAAGGTGGCCAACTGGCATCACGTCCTCGGGATCCGCGTAGGGTGGGTTTCGGGTCGTGACACATAACCTCACTCGATGCACCTTATTAAAATGGGGCAATCAATAATAAATTGGAACCAATTCTCTATAATCAAACATGAGAATTAGTGAACTTACTTCCTAGTGCAAAAACCTTAGGGTGTAAATGCATATTTAAAAGGAAACTAAAACCTGATGGGTCAATCGATAAATATAAAGCAAGACTTGTAGCAAAAGGTTATAAGCAAAAGAAGGATATAGACTTCTTTGATACCTTTGCTCCAGTAATTAGGATGCCTTCTATTAAAGTCCTAACAGTTCTTGCTTCCATTTATAATCTTATCATTCATCAAATGGATGTTAAAACTGCATTTCTAAATGGAAAATTAGAAGAAGAGATTTATATAGACCAACCCGAAAGGTATGTAGTTACCAGACAAGAATATAAGATATGCAAACTAATTAAATCCTTATACGGATTAAAACAAGCTCTCAAACAATGGCATGAGAAATTTTGACAATGTGTTAGTGTCAAATGGATTCTCAATCAATGAATCTGATAAATGTATATATAGCAAATCTATAGAAAACACATGTGTCATCATTTGCTTATATGTTAATGATATGCTCATATGTGGGACTTGTTTAGAGATAGTAAATGAAACTAAAAGATTCCTAGCATTAAAATTTGATATGAAAGATATGGATGAAGCAGATGTAATTTTAGGAATAAAAATAACTAGAAATCCTAATGATATTCTGCTCTCTCAAGAGCATTACAGTGAAAGAATACTAAGGAAATTTGAACAATATGATGTGAAACCTATTTCTACCCCTTATGATGTTAATACACAATTAAAGCAAAATAAAGGAGAAAGTGTACCTTAATCTGAATATGATAAAATCATTGGTAGCGTAATGTATCTAATGAATAGCACCAGACCTGATATTGCATATGTTGTAGGTAGATTAAGTAGATACACTCAGAGTTCTAATAAAGACCATTGGATAGTCATAACTAGAGTACTTAAATATCTCATAGGTACTCTTGACCATGGATTGATGTATAGTGGATTTCCCGTTGTATTAGAGGGGTACGGCGATGCTAATTGGATCTCTTATTCTGATTTGATAAAATCCACTAGTGGATATGTGTTTACCCTCGGTGGAGGTGTAGTGCCTTGGAAATCTTCCAAACAGACTTGCATAGTGCGGTCCATTATGTAGTTCGAGTTTATCGCCTTAGAAAAGGCAAGTTCTGAGGCTGAGTGGCTTAAAAACCTCATAGCAGATGTCCCTATATGGGTGAGACCAACATCATCTGTGTCAATGCATTATGATAGCTAGGCTGTAATAGCTTGAGCTTAGAATAAAACTTACAATGAGAAAAATAAGCATATATGCCTAAGGCATAATATTGTAAAGTAGTTGCTTGAAACTGGGGTGATATCCCTAGATTTTGTAAGTTCAGAGATGAACTTAGCAAATCTTTTGACAAAACTACTATACAGAAAGCTAGTGAGTGAAATATCGAAGGAGATGAGACTTATGCCAATAACAAAGGTTAATAGTGATGGAAACCCAACCTATATGAATGGTGATCCCAAGAATTAGGTTTGTATGGGTACTAACAAGTCACTAGGTGGCTTGGTTGTACACTATCATATTTTATATCTTGAGAGTCCCTCCTTGTGGTGTAGATAGTGCAAGACTACAATGGGTGAGGTTGAGCAATTTTTTTAATGAATACCATAGCTTTTATAGGTGGTGTGTTAATTACAGTACACACTTGATGGATTCTCCTATATGAGCATGGAAATGAGGCCGCTTCCTATAAGAGCTCAGGTATGCTCTTTAGGCACTCATGAATATACAAGTAAGGCACACGGCCTATTTGTGCCAGCTCGTTTAGAACAACTCCTTCATTTAAAGAGACAATGTGGGTGGTAACACTACAACAAAATGGACTATTAGCGACGCGCGCGTGCGTCGCTAATAGTCCAATTGTGCGTCGCTAAAGCCCTTTAGCGACGCACAAACGTGCGTCGCTAAGGCGTCACAAAAAGTGTCGTCGCTAATACTATTAGCGACGCACAAATTCGTTAGTGTCGCTAAAAGTGGCTATTAGCGACGCGCATAAAGCGTCGCTAATAATTGGGACCGTGCGTCGCAAATAAAGCCCAAGGGCGCAGTGTGCGTCGCTAAAAGTCAGTATTAGCGACGCACAGGCAGGCGTCGCCAATACTCAGTATTAGCGACGCCTGCATGTGCGTTGCTAATACTGAGTATTGGCAACGCACACTGTGCGTCGCTAAAGGTGTCTTTTTTTTTTTTCTCAGACCGTATCTGCTTAGTTTTATTTGTTGTTTTGTTCCTGTTTAAACCTGTATCAATCATCCATCCTGATATACAATATAATCCAACCATTCTGAAATGAATATATTAAAAAAAAAAAATACATTCATATATATATTGAACTAATTATGTACAATTGTAAAAGTACAATTCATCAATAAGTAGAAAAATTAAAAATTGTCTCCAAAATGTTACTACAGATGTCCATGAAAATAAAAAATAAAAATAACAAGTTCCGATGCAAGACATAAAGACGCCGCAGCAATAAAAGCCGATCAATCTGAAATAAAGATCAAACGACATATATTAGAACAATTATTAAATATATATGAACATAGAATGTGAATAATTTTTTTTTTTGCATGCATAAATAGTAAGAACGACATAAAGTAGCATAAGTCTATTTTATCATTTGTGAGGTGGTTTCGGTGCAGTTAGGCCGATATCCGGCATTTTGGTCTGTCAAAACCCCAAAATGGACCTTTTTGGAGCTGAAACTTGCATAAGTTTCAAACCGGGCATCGGAACCGAGTGTCGTAAGTTCGTGCAAGTCTATTTTATCATTTGTGAGGTGTGTGAGGTGGTTACGGTGCAGTTAGGCCGATATCCGGCATTTTGGTCTGCCAAAACCCCAAAATGGATCTTTTTGGAGCTGAAACTTGCATAAGTTTCAAACCGGGCATCCGAACCGAGTTCCGTAAATTTGTGCAAGTCTATTTTATCATTTGTGAGGTGGTTTCGGTGCAGTTAGGCCGATATCTGACATTTTGGTCTGTCAAAACCCCAAAATGGGCCTTTTTGGAGCTGAAACTTGCATAAGTTTCAAACTGGGCATCGGAACCGAGTGTCGTAAGTTCGTGCAAGTCTATTTTATCATTTTTGAGGTGTGTGAGGTGGTTTCGGTACAGTTAGGCCGATATCCGGCATTTTGGTTTGCCAAAACCCCAAAATGGGCCTTTTTGGAGATGAAACTTGCATAAGTTTCAAACCGGGCATCCGAACCGAGTTCCGTAAATTCGTGCAAGTCTATGTTATCATTTGTGAGGTGTGTGAGGTGGTTTCGGTGCAGTTAGGCCGATATCCGGCATTTTGGTCTGTCAAAATCCCAAAATGGGCCTTTTTGAAGCTGAAACTTGCATAAGTTTCAAACCGAGCATCTGAACTGAGTGTCGTAAGTTCGTGCAAGTCTATTTTATCATTTGTGAGGTGTGTGAGGTGGTTTCAGTGTAGTTAGGCCGATATCCGGCATTTTGGTATGCCAAAACCCCAAAATGGGCCTTTTTGGAGCTGAAACTTGCATAAGTTTCAAACTGGGCATCGGAACCGAGTGTCGTAAGTTCATGCAAGTCTATTTTATCATTTTTGAGGTGTGTGAGGTGGTTTCGGTGCAATTAGGCCGATATCCGGCATTTTGGTCTGCCAAAACCCCAAAATGGGCCTTTTTGGAGATGAAACTTGCATAAGTTTCAAACCGGGCATCCGAACCGAGTTCCGTAAGTTCGTGCAAGTCTATTTTATCATTTTTGAGGTGTGTGATGTGGTTTCAGTGCATTTTCTATAAATAATAAATCCACCAAAGTATATAATTTTAAAAACTTACCAAGGTTGTGAAGAGTCACGCTATTGGCTGAGCATCGTCTGCAAGAGAGTGTGGAGCTCGGAATATCGCTCCTCGAGGCTACCTAGTCTCTGGCGCAGCACTACATTCTCTTGTTGAACTGCCTCAGTAGCTGCGTGTGCCCTAGCATCACTCTCAAAGGACGATGTCGTCGGCGCCATCCCAGTCCCTAAGCCACGCACATAGCCACGCCTCTTGCCCAGAACAGTCTCCCGTATCTGGTCATCGGTCGGCGGATCCTGACCCTCAAGTGTCGGCTGATCACGCAGCCGGACCATCTCCTCCTATAAAAACATAAATATATGTTACTACTTTTATAACTTTAGATTAATATTAAATTAGTAATACTGTAGCAAGTTACATAAAAACTTACATAAAGCCGCTGTGCTTCAGGCGTAGCCCAACCCTTATTGGGGTTGTAGTGCGTCCTGTGCCACAAATCAATGGGGCTGGGTGGTGCACCGGTGTCTTGGTCTCGTTGGAGCAAATAAATAGTAGCTTATGAAGAGTGATTTCATGAATAGATTATACAATAAGAACTTGATACATATATTAACTTACCATATCATGCCTATACTGTACAAAAGAACGTGATCCACCACAGTGGGTCACCTTCTGCTTGCTTCTACTCTCGCTGTTCTTCCTGCTTAGTTCCTACATTTGGCCAAAACAAAGAAGGTTAGTATAAATGATACTGATTTAAACCAGACAACAAAAGTAATTTGGACAATTTTTACCTGGAATGTATCACTTGCGAACCGGTCGCACAGTAACATCCAATCCTCCACCGTCACCCCCCTGTAGGGTCTGTCGCGGGGCTCTCTACCGGACCGGCTGCCACCTCCGCCTCGTAGTGCATGTGAAGACATGTCGATAGTCCCTAAAACGGACTCCCATGTAACGGTCCACAGCCCTCGCTACGTGAGGTAGGTGGAGATCGATGTCAAACTTCTCCTGTAAAGCATGTCATTGTCAAAACATTACGGCATTAGAAATGTTAAAATTTAGTTCAACACAATAATAAAAGACATACCAGGATCTGCGCATGAATAGCCTGTAGGTCCTCCTAAGTGACGTTACTCCAGTCAGTAATATGGAGTGGGGCGTGTAGTCGGCAAATGATGCCGACCTCTGTGATGAACTGCTGTGCCCACCCACCAACGGCCTTCAGCAAGCCCTCAGGTAGCTCAATCCGAGGTCGCGCACCCCCTGCTGCCTCCATCTGTGTCTGCAAACTCTGATTCTTCGACCTACCACGCCCTCGTCTAGCACTGGTGGTGGCCGAAGCTTTACAAACAATAAAATAGAAATAATTAGTACCATATTTATATAAGCATTAATACAAAATGGAACTATCCATACCATCAATGGCAGGATCGGTCGATCCTGCAGAGGAAGGGGAAGGGGTCAATGGGTCTACCGGGGCTGCGCGTCTACGTGAGCCTGGTCCAACCATATCTAAAACAAAAGTTTAAAAGTAAATTCCATTACATCATAATAATTAAAATCCATTACAGCATAAAATTGAATATCCATTACACTTGATCTTACCACATGTAACACCTATTACAATTACTCATCTGAGTTTGTATCATCATCTGAACTTGAATTTTCTTCATTCTCGGTACAATATTCTAACAATGTCTCATCATCAAAATCACTTTCGATGTAGTTAGGCCGATATCCGACATTTTGGACGGTCAAAACCCCCAAATAGACCTTTTTGGAACTGAAACTTGCATAAGTTTCAAACCGAGCATCCGAACCGAGTGCCATAAGTTCGTGCAAGTTTATTTTATCATTTGTGAGGTGTGTGATGGGATTTCGATGTAGTTAGGCTGATATTCGGCATTTTGGTCCGTCAAAACCCCAAAATGGACCTTTTTGGAGCTGAAACTTGCATAAGTTTCAAACCGAGCATCCGAACCAAGTGCCGTAAGTTAGTGCAAGTTTATTTTATCATTTGTGAGGTGTGTGATGGGTTTTCGATGTAGTTAGGCCGATATCCGACATTTTGGACGGTTAAAACCCCCAAATGGACCTTTTTGGAACTGAAACTTGCATAAGTTTCAAACCGAGCATCCAAACCGAGTGCCATAAGTTCGTGCAAGTTTATTTTATCATTTGTGAGCCACTAAGAAGCACGAATATAGACATGAATATGACACGAATACACGGAGATGCCATATCTCCAAAAAATAGGATACAAATACATCGAAGACATGTTGAATACATATATATATATATTATGACCATATAAATTGGCATAAAACACACAAAACACGATAATATTATTACTATATTAAAAGAAAAAATTCATTAAATAAAAATTCATGAACTTCATTTAATCAACATCCTTTTTTTTATAGGTAATTTAATCATCGACATCCATGAACCACGTTCCCAAAAAAAAAAAATTGTTAGCTATAACATAAAACACACACACACACATACATATATATATATATGTATATATATGTGTGTGTAACTAAGAAAAATAAGAAGAGAAAAAGAGGGGAAAAAAATTTCTTCCAAAAAAGTCTCTCTAGCATGTCCAAAATTCAGAAAAATAGAAAAAAAAATTGAACATTCTTATTCACGTGTCCGATACTGATACGTGAGGCAAAATAAAGTATCCATCCTACATAATTTACACGCAACAAAAATAACAAAGAAATCAAGCTAGTCTCATTGTGATAAGGAACATGAAATATAAGTTGAGGTGAGTGGAATAGATGGCACATGGTACAGCTTACTAGCAAATAGTTGCATCATGCCATTGTTCCTTTCAGAAGGCCATAACAAACAACTTTTGGAGCACAGATTGATTCCAAAAAATGGTCAACAAAAACAATTTTTTGGAAAATAAAGAAACCAAAATTTAATATCTCATGAAGGATCAAAATATTTCCAAAACGACCCTTGTATTGAACTACAATACCAAATAGAGGGCAGAAGCATTCAATCATTCGAAAATATTGCATTTGAACATTATGCACTACTATAAAGTGATAGCAACAATCATCCTGATTTCTTTGTTTTATATATATAAAGCTTACTTACCCCCACCCCCACCCCACCCCCACCAAAAAAAAAAAAAATTCCTACTAATTTTCACAAATTTATCTAGATTCTCTCTCAAAAGCAAATTCCATGGTTGAAAATAACCTTCAATTAGCAGGATTTTGCAATCAAGGGTTAATAAATCCCCAGCAACATTCATAAACCAGTATTTGTTTGGATTGCAATTCACTTTTGTCATTCAATAACAAATAATATCATATCTAGGAAAAGTACAAAGAAAAGCAACTGTACTATATAGGTTTATAGTTGCCATTGAGAAAACTAATGAAAAGGAAATAAGCTTACGTTATATATTATTTTGGATTTAAAATCAACGAAAGTCTAATAAAAAAAATAGTCATACAAGTCTCAGCTATGGCAGATTCCAAATAATAGTAAGTTAATATTAAACCTTCTAATACCCTTTAAGGGCCTACATTCTACAAGCAACAAAGAGAGTAAAATATTAAAAGAACAAAATGGTAAATGTTTTCCAAATTCTAACCATGCTCTATAGAGCATGCACTCCAATACACGAACACAACAGAAACATTTGATAATTTTGTCAAGCCATGCAATTATTAACTCGGTGCACCAATTCTATGAACACTTTTTAATACCTGACAAAAAATATGATATTATAAAATAAAATAAAAGTAATTGAATGAATAATATTAAGGGAGATTTAATAATAGTCTCCTATAAAGTGTTTAATTCACTTAAAGTGCAACTAAAATATTTTAATTATTAAAAGTTTCTAGTTATTTTCATTATAAAAATATCTTTTCTTATAAAAACACAAATAAAACAATTTTTTTCGTCCAACTTGTACCTAGTCTATGCCATGTCATTACTTTATTGTTTTTAAAATTTTAAAATTAAATAACTTACAGTATATAAATATGTTTTCATAAAAATTATATATTTGGACTCTAAAAATCAAGATCTATTAAACAAGATCCATATTTCATAGAAAATTTTGTCAAAAAATTCGTGTTTTTTCAATAGTGAATTTTCATCACAAATTCTTTGTCCAGAGAATGTTTATCGGACAGATAAATTTGAGAAATTTCTTAAATAAAAAAATAATTACACATGTTTTTAATAATGCATCAAACAATCTTTGTTTCTTAAGAAAGTGGTAATACTCCAACATTGATAAAACAAAAAAAAATAGATAGAAAAAAGAATACACAACTAAAAAAATTAAAATAACAAAAAAATGTATTGTCGGACAAAATTCTAAGAAATTTTTTAAACAAAAACTATTACACATACTCTTAACAATGCATCAAACAAGTTTTTTTAACAATGAAGCCACAACTTTGATCAAGTGAAAGGTCTACAATGAAAGATCTAGCATGGATGACTAACTCAATTAACAAACATAACTAATACAGAGCTGGTGATATAAAAATTGGTTACCCATTGTACCCATAAAGATTCCACAAAAAAAATAAATAAATCTATTAATAAAGTTTTATTTGTATTACACTCAAAATTTTTTATTACTATCTATTTGGATAAAAAAAAAATTATGTAAATATTGTATTAGTAGAGTTTTATTTAATATATAACTCTTTCTTGTTAAAAAAAAAAATTTATCTTACAAAAATAAAAACATAATATATATATAGAAAATAAGATGAAAAATTATATTAATATTTAAAAATTGTCTCATTTAAAGTTTTTACTTTATTGTCTTTTAAGTGTTTAGACTCGAAGAGCCTACTGCAGGTTTCCTCCCTCAACACGTTGACCACTATCTTTTAATTTACACCCAAGTCTTTTGTTTTTATCTCAAGAAGCCATGGTCCTTGATCCACCTGACCTGACCATTATAGCAGACACTAGGGTTTTTGGAACACTAAGTTATAATGCATCATGTGAACAACATTGGCTCAGCATAATAAAACTCACATGAACATGGCAACACATTTTCCATTGAAAACAATATTTAGCACAATCCGAAAAGGACGATATGTACATCAATGTGAATGTTTTAGCAAGGGATATAATAAACAGAAAGGAGAAGAAGACGAGTAAAGTTTTACCTGGTGCTTGGTTAGACGTCTCTGGATGGCTCTGGTTTTCTTGGGGCGTAGATCAAGGGGCAAGTGACAACAGAGAAAGAAAGAGTGTGTCGGAGAAAGAGAGATATATTGTGACTTATTAGCGACGCACACTGTGCGTCGCTAATAAGTTAGTGGGCGTCGCTAATTGTACATCAAACGACAGCGTTTTAATTAAGAAAACTATTAGCGACGCCCAAACAGGCGTCGCTAATGACCACATGTGCGTCGCTAATAGGTTCGCGCTTATTTTTTTGGGCGGGAAAATAATTTTTTATTACATTTTCTATTTTTTTTAGCGACGCCACACATGTGAGTCGCTAAAAGGCACTTTTAGCGATGCTTTTTGTGCGTCGCTAATAATGTGCGTCGCTAAAAGTGCCATTTTTTGTAGTATAAGTTTGCTGACTTACAATAAAGAAATATTGGTTTATAGAAATTTATAAATTTCACCAAGTTTCTGTAGGTGACGACTTGCTAATCCTAAGGCTGGTTCATAGTCCAAAAGACACCAATTCCAATGCATCGTATTCTTAGGATTTTCTGGTTATTCTCTTGTCATTATCTTGATCATCTTCATTATTCGTTGAATCTCTTATAATTCTTTATTACCCAAGTATTTTGAGATATGTGGGGGATTGTTGAGATACATGGGTATCTCACAATACTTGTGTCCTACATCGGTTAGGAAGTGAGACTTTCTTTAGTATATTAGTACACACCCTATTAGGTTTTGTAAAGTTGTGTAGAGTAATGGGGTGACTCTCGCATACACAAGACCATGAAAAGCCCAGTGGAATTAGGGCTACCCTGTTTGGAAACCAATTAATCGGGCGCATCACCCGTATTACCCCTGCGCAAGGGGGGTGCAAATCTCCGAATTTGAGCCTCGTGCATGTGCGTGATTGGCCAACAGTATCAATTTTGATTGCTAGCAACTAGCCGTTACCACTGTTTGGGGCATAAAATCTGTGTTTTCCTCTTGAACCTCTTTTCACGACCAGTATAAATAAAGGCCTTGAGATCATTGTTCAATACACCGAACTTAAGCATTGTTCATATCTTTATATTTTTGTATTCATTCCTAGAGTGCCTCACGCACTATTCTGTTCTTTCTCATTGTTGGTATTTTGCCATTGTTTTTCTTGTGCTACTGCTACTGTGTTCATCGTTGTTGTTTGCTATTGTCATTCGTTCCGCAGCAACTATTGTTTCGTTCTGTCAAACTAGAGAATGTGAAAGATTGTTCACTTGGTCCAAGCACTTGCGACTGTACGCTTGTTAGGATTGGTTGTTATATTCTTGAGGATGGAGCCCCGCCAACCTGCTATACTGAGATTTTTTCTCAGATGGGTGAAATCACTCTAAAGGGCAATGTTTATACAAACTTCAACCGCTAAGTCTTCACTTCCTTTCTTGCTTTACTTTTCTGAATAACTTTATTCTATTCTTATTTTTCAACTAAAAATAATGCTCATACTAGTACTAAAAAATTTTCAAACATTTTTACAACAATAGGTGGGGGCAATCTTGTGAGAAAAAACAAACTCTCATTCTTTTTAAATGAAATGAAGAGACTCAATTCCTTGCACGTGCATGCATGCATGTGTGTGGGATCAAAAAGGGTGAGTTGCATTGCACGTCTACGAAGCATTAAGATATGGAAAAGCAAAAAAATGTAGATAACAAAAGCTATTGAAAAGCAAGAAAATGTAGATAATAAAAGCTATTACGAACGTACATCTAGATAAGGGTAATGTTAAAGCTCTGATCAGTCAAGCTCTTCGTTCCTTTATTTGCTATTTTCTTTTGTTAATTTACTCTTCTCAAAAACCAAATTAAGTACACACCTTCCAATGTAGGATTTAGTGTTTCAAGTGATTTCATGAACCAGGTTAATAAATCAGATTCGTGACAAAGATTCTTGTTGAAAATTAAAAGTTTATGCAATTTTGGTGAAAAGCACCAGAGCAAAGAGAGAAAAAAAAAACATAGAAAATTTATGTAGTTTGATAATATACTTATATTTATGGAAGCGCAAACCTATATTCTTTATTATATAAAAAAAATTTGAGTGAAAATATATTTATATTGTCTCGCAATTAAAATTCTAACCCAAGTCCAGTACATTGATAAAATTACATAATATAACGAACCTGACAACATAACTAAAATTAATGAAAAAGATCTCTTTGCCATATTTATTTGAAATGAGAGGGTTAATTTCTCTCACAATGTAAAACTCATCACTTGTGGTGGGGTTAGGCTTATCAATAAATCGGATCTTGATTTGAATCTAATCTACTAATTTGGATATGATACAAAGAATTTGATTCAATTCAATTTGAATATGATAATTATTTTAGTTAAATGGATCGAATATAATTTAAACAAATCTAATCTGTTAAAAATCAATCTGATTAAATATAACATATATATTAATTTTTTATATATTATGTTCACATATATTTTTGAATTTTTATAATATATTAAATAATAAATTATATATAACTTTGAATTTATATATTTTAAATTTTACATATTATAACATAATATTTATATATATAATATATATTAATATGATTATCCAATCGAATACGATGCAATCTGATACTTTTTTTAACAAATATAATTCGCATCACCATTGATCTAGATATGATCTGCTTTCAGTCCCAGGTGGGACGAACTTGTAAGAGAAATAAATTATCTTCTTTTGAAATGACATAAAGAGATTCTCAATTCCTCTTTCTCTTTTGCCATGCATGCATGTCTGTGGGATGAGAAAGGTTATGTTGGATTGCACGTCTACTAAGCATTAAGCCTTGGAAAAGCAAGAACATATAGATAATAAAAGCTATTACGTACGTGCATCTAGATGAGGCAAAATTAAAGCATGATCTGAAACTTTGGAAACTTGGAAAACGATGGAGACCTGTCAAGTTCTTCCTTCCTTTATTTGCTATTTTTCTTTTGTTACTTTGGTTTTCTCACAAGCCAAATTAAGTAAAGGATAGTGATAGGTTTCACATTAGGTAGGAGGAATCTTCTCATATTCACATATGTATCACAATTTTATTATATCAAATATATAATTATATGTATATCATGTAATTATTTAATTTTAATTTAAAAAATAAAATTAAAAATCACACGTGTCATGCATGTGACTGATTATAGTAATAACACATAAGCAGGTAAAAACAAGTTTCTCATATTCGGTGTGAAGTCAAACATTGTCCTTAAGTAAACACCTTCCCTTGAAGGATTTAGGGTTTCAAGACTCTTTGGGTATATGGGATAATATAAACCATATATGCATAAGAAAAGTTTTGTCATGGATTGATCAGATCAATAATATTATGTTATTTGGATAAAATGTTTTATTTTTAAGAGATAATATTTTGTCACATGATAAGATGTCGTTGGTGAGGTTCATGAAACATGTCAATCGACTCGGTTTATATGCCAAAATTTCTCATCTGCAAAATAGTTATAATATTAGCGACAAGTTTTTGCATAGACCATATTTGTAGATCCAGCTAATAATATCCTTCCATTTAGACAAAATGTTTGTTTTTAAGAGACAAAATAGTAACATTCTACCACATGGTTTGAATTTAAAATTTTGAGTTGTCTTGAATCCGAATCAAGCTGAGCTACTGCCTAATGTCCATTTTCCTTTCCTTCACATGATTGTTTTTCATGAAGACCAAATTCATGGATTAGACCAATTACAATAAAACTTGTCTTTTTTTTTTTTTTGGGTCCTTAAAACCAGACTTGTCCACGTGACAAATATAATTAGTCTGGAGCAGTTTCATAAATAAAAAAAAAAAAAAAAATTATTTTTTCACATGTTATGATGTCCCTCATTTTATGAATTTGGCAGTTAGGTATCAGTACATCAAAAGTGTAATGCTTTATGTTTAATTTCTCTGCCTAATTAAGTTCATTCAAACCTGATGGCTTTATTTTATGAATAAAAAATAAGAAAAGCTTAATGCAATTAAGGCAAAAAATTGAAACATTGCCATGGATGAATGATGTGTCAAAGTGGGTGTCTACAATGTTACAACTGGATAAGACAAGAGGTTGACCAACCACAAGCTGTTGAAAAGCATTTCATAAATCATGGACCGCCAATGAAGGATGCATTTGGGGGGGCTTATGAGTTCAGTATCACCTAGAAAAACATGCATTCCAGCCAACATTGAGAAAAATATGATATATAAATGGTTTTTTTTTATAATTAATTGATGTGCTTGATTTTTTATTTAAAATTTACGGTTCGTTTGGATAAGTAGGAGGGAAAGGAAATAAGAGGAGAGTATTAGTTATGAAGAAAAAGAAATAAGAAGAGGGGAGAGGGTAATCCCTCCTTTATGTTTGGATAACTAATAAAAAGTAAGGAGAGGAAAAACTAATATAATCATTTCATCTTATTTGAGAATGATAAAGGAGAGAAAGGAAAATAAAGAATTTTATATTATTTTATTATTATACACTTTTATAGAAGTGTCATTTTTATTTTGACTTTTATAATTTTAAGGGTAATATTAGTATTATTAAAAATTCATTAAATCCTTATTTCATTTCCCTCCATTTCCTCTCATTTTTCGAGGGATAACAAAATTGTTCAATAAGGGTTAAGCTCTCCCTCCCTTTCCTTCCCTTTCTTTCCTAATTTTTGAAACAAACATGATATAAGCTCCCATTCCTTGTCCTTCTCTTTCCTTTCTTTCCAATTCCTTCCATCCAAACATAGTGTAAGAAGAGTTATAATGGATGATGTCATCTAGTAAGTCAATCCTATAAATTAATTCGGTATACTTATCATTATTGATTTGGTTTATCAAATTTATTTATTGGATAATGTGTGAATGATAATTTTATAATTAATTTATTTAAATTTTAAAAAAGAGTTATGATGAATGATATTACTGATAAACTAACTCGGTATACCTACGTTAGTCTCTCTCTATATATATTGAAAAACATCCTAATCAATTCTCAGAGCCCTTCTCCAATGCATGTGTTATTCAACATGCTATTGTCAAATTATAGCATACCCTATAAAATTCATTCCCCGATGTACCGCTATTCTTCATGCCAAATTTTAATAACACTATCTTCGGTCTTATATTTAGCATCAAGAATAGGATTGTTGAATGCTTGTCAACTCATTAATTTTGGTTTCACGCGTAATTTTGTGCTTAAAAATTGATTGTTGGAAGTGGTAATCATACAGAAAAAGAGTTGTCAAAAAAAAAAGTTGGTCATTTACCATTAGAATATAAATATAAAAATATGATATTTTAGCACTGTAATAATGCCAAAATATAATTTTACAAAATTGACATTTTGCACTGGAGATGCTCTTAAATATTTTAATTTAAGAAAATCTTGTCTCAACTAATTTGAGTTAATCACACAATTTTCACAAGATAAGACTTTCGGATCGCCTTTATTATGATCCTTTCTATAGGTAAAACTATTATGAGGGGTCTAAATTTTGACCTCATACCTTTATTTATATTGTACTTTGCTCTTCCCTATTTGCTTCCACTTTGTACCGGATTCAGAAATTGTGGTTAGAGGGCGAAAGGGAGGTGGTTGAATAAGCAATAGATGGTAACTCAAGGGTTTGCCCCCTCTCCAATGTCATTGGTCGAAACATAGTAGATGTCACTTTCTCTTGGGACCAATCCATACAAGGCGATATCTTGGCTTTAATCGGACCCTTCGTTAGTAGACAATAGGATTGATCTTTCAAATTAGTAGATCCGAAAAATCGAATACCGAGTTATCAAAAAAAAAAAAGGAGGGTGAAAGTGCATACATTGAATTTTAGGAGAAATTTTTATGAAAGGGAGAGGAAGGGGGGCAATTCTTAAATTTTTAAAAGTTTTTAACAAAATTACATTACAAAAATCAAATTTCTCAAAGGGGTCGGGGGTCATTGGCTCCGTCAATGCTTCCACCCTTGATTTTGTCTTTTAATCTCTTTTAATATCTTTTTTATTCTACTAATGATTTTTCTTTCTATTCGTAAAGTTATACAAAAAGACAGTTATTCTACATCATTATCTAATATAACGTGCTTATCATTTTCAAATAAAAATGTTTTTCTTAAATATTTTAATAAAAAAATCACAATAAAATAAAAAAATATTTTAATTTGTAAAAGATAATCACGTCACATCATAAAAAAGTATTTTAATTTATAAGAGATAATCGTATTACATCACATCACATCACAAGAGATGACAACGTAAAGTGGACATGTGACCGAATAACTTCTCCTTCTATCGGATGCACAAGAATCTCATGCACTTTATTTGCTTTTTTCAAAGTTTGATTTTTAAGATTCGAACTCCCAGCTATGTGTTAGACAAACAAAACTTTTCTATCACGCCAAATTACGACGTCTTCTTCTACATATAATGTAACGTATGCTTAAAAATTCCCAACCTTAGCGTTACAAACCCTTTTCATCATCAATCACATAATACCAGTCTTTGGCCTAAAAAAAAATACAAGAAATGAGAGGAAGAAGAAGAAGTTAACAGGGCAAAAAGCTTAAGAAGGAAGGCTTCTTGAGACCTTTCATTGGAAAGGGGGATGATGCTTATTGAAAAGCAAAAGTTAAAAATCCTATCCAGAAGACTTTGGAGGGCATACAAAGCATCAATGGACAACCAAAAATGCTGATCGATAAGTGTCACTAAAAGGAAGAAAAAGTATCACTAGTCTCTTTATAATTGATAGGTTATCACAATTTTTTCAATGGAAATCTCTTGATAGGTATCTGCAAGTTATCATGATTTATTATAAATTATATTTAAAGGAAAAATAACTTTTTTTTACAGGTAAATTACACACACTTTACCTCTAAGGAAATTTGAACTCTCAGTATCCCATGTAAAAAGGATGAAGAAATATCAATCAAGCTAAAGTCAAAAGCGGATCTAGAAAAAAATTTATTTTTCATGTAAAATTTTCTGAGAGGGCAAGATTTACATATAAATTGTTTTTTCCTTGCGCAAAATTTAGAAGGAAAATTTTTTTTCTCGAAATTAGAGATAAAATTTACAGCTAAAAATTTTTAGAGCTTGTTGGTTAGGAAGAAGAACTTATTGATTTGATCATACATTAATTTGATTGTAAGCTTTTCTTCCATGCAATTACATGTGAAGTGTGGATGCCTCATTTGCATATGAATCCAAAATGCTTAACAAACATTGAAAGATGATCAAAGACATTTTTGCAAACTTACTATTTGAAATACATCACATAATCAACTTAAAGCACTTCAAATGTTGGATCTTAGGGCTGATGTATGCTTCATTCTGATTGCAGAGTCTTAAAGATCAATGTTTTTTATAATAAATCTTTGTGGGCTCCTGCCACATTGTCAATTTTCCTTTTGGAACTACTCCTTAATTTTAACCATGGAGAAAGTATTGGCGTTCTTGGGACACCAGGTGGAGTACTAATTCTTGGAGGGATCAGATTTATGGACTAAATTAAAAAAAAATTATTCCCTTAAAGCAAATTATAATTGATATGGTTCATGGGTCATGTTCATACAAGAATTTATCTACCACGTGGCTATGTCACCTTCCAATAATTGGTTCAAATGTGATCCATGTCCCACTAACATCGATAGGACATAGTTCACATGGCGCCCTACCATCAGAGGTTGACGTGACCATGTTAATACCTTCGGGACATTATCAGAAATATTTTCTTAATGAGCAATGTTACGATCAATCAAATAAGCCGAAAACTTGCAATCTAATTTTGTATGCACAAATTATATGTGTCAATTAAATCGCAAGTTTTCGAACATCACGACTAGTGACAGCATTCTTTCTTATTCCTTAACCATGTGGCTTTTGACTTCTAGCATGCACAAATTGACCTTAATTTGTTGCTGACCTTCTGACTCGGATTGCGTGGGATTCAGTGTAGTCTAGAGGTGGATTTGAATAAGTACTTAACATTTTTACTTTAAAGACCTTTTATGTGATAAAACTCATGCATTGTCCATTACAAAGCGGGTCGTGCATAGGAAGCTTTATGACCTTTTATATGATAAAACCCATTGTCCATTACAAAGCTGGTAATGCGTAGGAAGCTTCAAATGCATGGAATTAGTAAAATCAGAACAGAACATGTATGAAAGTTGCACAAGAAAATGTGAACTCGGTTTGCTTTTAGATAAAGAAAGCTTTTCAGACGAAGATTTGAGAGACATTATCCTTGTCAAAGGATTTCAGACAGTTGCACAAGAAAATGTGAACTTGGTTTGCTTTTAGATAAAGAAAGCTTTTCAGATGAAGATTTGAGAGACATTATCCTTGTAAAAGGATTTCAGACAGTTGTATGGTTAGAAGCAGTACATATATATATATATATATATATATATATATCATGCATCAATGTGGAATTGTTGGCTTTAAACAAGCCTTTTATTCATTTTTTCCTCTCACATGATCTGCACAAAATTTTGGAAACATATAGAGTTCAAAAAAGGGAAAAACTTTATTTGTTTGTGTTCACATAAGTCATCTTTTGAGAGAGAACTCAACTTTCTATTAGATACGTACTTTTCAAGTAATTTTATATCAGTTTCCACTTGAATGCAGCTAAAACTTGTTTAATGATAAATGTTTTTCAAATTATACCATACTCTTTTTTAATGTAGAAAACTTTTTTGTTTTTGTTTTTGGTTTTGCTTTTACTTTTGCTTTTGATCTTGCTTTCATTTGTAAATGCAAGGAAAGTTGTTTCTACATTTTGTTAGTTAAAAGAGAAGTGCATCAATTACTATAAGATCATGACTTTTACCATTACTTGTGAATGTACATTTACACTAATACTATGATTCCTATCTATTTTTCATACCTTCCATTCACAACTTAAGTAACTCCGACAATGGGAGTTATTTTTAGAACTAGAAAACTCATTTACATGCGGTTACAATGCATTCAACACTATACATCATTACAACAATAGTATCGATTTTAAAAAAAAATCATTTTATATCTTAATATATTTTTGTTTCTCATTTTCTCTCTCTTACCGCCAATATATCTCTCTCTTTCTTTCAATTAATTTTCTCACCAATTTTGGCTCTCTTTCTCTCTCTCCATCTCCCCATTGGATCCATATTTAGATACCAAAATAAGTTGATCGATCCATTTTGCATACCGGGACGGTCCACTGTTGTAGTGAAAATTTGAATGTTTAGAAGTTATTTTGGTAATTATTTCATTTGACTCGTCTCTTACACCCATTGTTAAAGTTGCTTTTATATGCAACATAGAGAGAAGGAAGAAAAAAAGAGAAAAAAATTTAACTTTTTGTGATACAACCTAAATAATACTGAGATGGACTAAGGTGAGAGAAGAATGTAAAAAGATAAATGAGAACCATAGCATACTCTGTGCATTTAATGATGCATATATTTGAATGAAACACGCACATATATTTGAATGAAACATGCAGAACGTTTAAACGAGCGAAATTTGAATCTAAATAAGTGTTCAAATCATTCATCATTACCGAGAAAATGACAACTTTTGTAGTTTATAGGTAGTATTGATTTTCATTACGACATAATATGAGTAATTATTTAGTAAAGCGGATTTATTAATCAAATTCATGAATTAAATCAATCCTAATTTATGAGTTGAATAGAAAATATTATTTTATCTCATTAATATCATACCATGCATTCACAGTGCTGACTGTCATTGGCTTGATCCAAGAATCTAGGTTCACACAAGAATTTTGACACAGCAGAAAGAAATTTTAAAATAGGATCCATCATTAATGGCTATCACATGCATCAAATGTTTTTAAAAATATCATTTCATCAGTTAATAGCTCATTTAAGTAATATTTTTTTAAGTTAATTAGTATAAAGTTTTAGTATAGTCATTTAATTATTGATAAATACATGATAAGTTACAATTTAGTATAAAAGACATATAATAGTTACTTGTTTATACACAAGTCCACCAATCTTACGTGGCATTAAATTTTATATTTTTTTGTTTACTAATATATTCTTTTATAAGAAAAAAATACTAAAAAATTCCTAAAATAAAGTTTTCAATCCAAAAAACTCATAATATATTTTTTCTATCTAAAAAGTCCAAAAAAAGAATTTTTAATACAAGAAAGTTCAATTATTAACTTTCATCTTAACACCGTTAAAGAATATTACTGATTATACTAAAATTACTTTCACTATACATTTTAAAAAAAAAATACTAAAAAATATATAAACTAAAATTTTCAATTCCAAAAAATCATAACATTTTATAAAGTAAAAATTTATCTTTTAGGTATTCTAGATAAATAAAAATGTTATGTTTTTTTTTTTTTTTTATTGAAGAATTTATTGTATCTATTATTTAATATTTTTTAAAATGTATCTTGATGGTTATTTTGATCTAACCAATAATATTTTTTAACGTTTTTAATATGAAAGTTAACAATTGAAATTTTTTGTATTAAAATTTTATTTTTTCAATTTTTTATATAAAAAATATATCATGAGCTTTTTAGATTGTAAAAAATTATTTTAAGGACTTTTTAGTATTTTTCTCTTATTTTTTTTGAAATGATTCCATAATTGCGATAGTTTTGGGAAAGATTTATTCAATTTCATCCGTTTTGTAATGATTTGATACTTATTTGAATTTGCATTTACTCCATATAGAATTAATTTCCCGTATGGAATGATTTTCTTTTCATTTGAATTTTGTTTCATTGCATATAGAATTAATTTCATAAGATCATCACTGTCATTCAATCGTGATTTTCAAAATTCACAACAATCCTATTCATCCATCTATCATAATTCAATTCATCGTTTATCATCTTCTTCATTTAGTCAGTTGATTTTTCACTGTTTTGTTCATAAAATGTATTTTATTTTTAGATTTTTTTTGTTTTATTCTTCGTTAAATTAGTTTTCTAATTTTTTTATTTCTGTTTTTCATTTTTGTTTTTGTTTTTGTGTTTTATTCTTATTTTTTTCTTTTCTGTTTTGTTTTTTGCATTTTCCTTCTCAATTTTTTTTTTCAATAATCTCCAATTGAGATATTACTTTACATATTATATTTTAAATTTGAATTTTATTGTAATTATATTCTGCATTTTTGTTATGGTTCTTGCAATTAATTATGTAATTTTTTTTCCAAATAGATAAATTTTTACCTTACGTTCATATAAGTAATTTTTTTCAAACAATATAAGTAAATTTTTACCTTATATTCATAAACTTGAATTTTTCCAAGTATGTAAATTTTATCTTACGTTTATATCTTATTGTTAATATTTTCTATTAAGTTAGGGTAAAAAAATTTTATTCTAACTCAAACTCTTAATCACTTAAGAAAAGTAATATTTTCTTTTCTATTTTCCTATGTTAATTCTTTTTGTTACTAAGTAAAAATTTATATTATTTTAAAATACATATTTTTTTGAGTAATATAATATTTGATTTTTTTTTATCTTATAAAATAGGTAGCTTCTTCATTTTTATTATTTTTTTCTTTTATTTTTGAAATTAAATTGTGATACTTCTTTTAGAAAAATATTCCCATATTTACGAAAACAACATTTTAATAATTTCTAAAAGAATATTTTGATTTAAAGAATAAAATGTCGGCTTGATTTTATAATTTTAAAATATTTAAATTAAAAAATAATTTTATATTTTCATTTCAACTTCTGTCCGAATAATTTTTATTATTATTATAATACCACAAACCATTATCCTCCGTCAAAATCACAATGCCGGTGGGCCCCTAATTTCACCTGGCGAAACGACCGTTGAAAGATGACTCACAAAAGTGCCACGTGGATTGACTTTTCTCGTTGTCTGACATAACGTCGCTGTTCAGGCGAAGACGGTGCCGCCGTTCTCTGTGCTTGTCGCGTAACGGAGCACCAGACAACGCCACTATTTGCAGTATGTGTCGGAAAGACTCGGGCGCAGACAAACGATCGGGGAGTTTTCCGATGTTTCTGAGCTTCTGTGAGCAGGACTCTAAAGCATCCATGAATGGACGCGTGTTGCCTCGTATGCTTCCACGTTGCTCTGCCCCCACTCCCCCGCAACAAAGATTCTTCCTGAGGACGTTATGCAACACGACAAATTTGTTTTTCATTGAAGACATGGCCTTATCTTCCTTTATTATTTTTTACCTTTTTTTGATACTAAATTCATAAATAATTATTTATCAAAAAAACTTAAAATTATGGGAAAGATCGTCACTTCTGATCAAGTGACATGGAACGACGGTGGCACCATGTAATTTCGCTTTGGCTTTGGTGAGGGAGCAAAGCAAAGTGTTCCTAACAGTGAGTCCCCATTGTTGTCTATAAATAGGATGCAGTCGCAGATCATAAAAACTCCCCCCACCTCGCAGTCCACTCCTCTCTGCTCTACTCTCCTCTCAATTCTCACCCCTACTTTTCACTCTCATACAGAGAAAAGAAAAATGGTGGCGGCTTTGTGCACTTTTATGGGTGGTAAGCCCCAGCTTCCTCTACACTAGTCTTCTCTCACCGCCATTCACCAAGCCAAAAATCAGTGTCTTGCCTCCATTTCGCCGCCACCGCCGCAGCCAACACAGCCGCTTTTGATATATACCACAAACCAAAAATCATATACTCAATCCACCTATTTTCACTTACTATCTTCATCTTCCCCTTAAATTAGTCGCAGATTTGAAACATTCGTTTCATTCAACTGGCAAAAATCTTTTATGGGTCTATTCTCTACCATGCTTTTGAGCCTTCTTGTGTTCTTCATTTGCAAAGGTAACATAACATACACACACACACACATATATATATATGTATATACAATTTTTTATAAATCATCCTCACACCTGACTGCTTACACACATTTTAATAAAATATATATACGTGTGTGTGTGTGTATAAATATATATCGAGATATATGTATTAATACATGTGGTTTGTGTTGGAAATGCAGGTGCTTATGGAGCTACATTTACATTTGTGAACAAGTGTGACTTCACAGTTTGGCCTGGAATTCTGGGAAACCCAAAACTAGACAGCACTGGTTTTGAGCTCACAAAAGGCAGCTCTCGTTCCTTCCAAGCTCCGACGGGCTGGTCCGGCCGGTTCTGGGGCAGAACCGGCTGCAATTTTGACAGGTCGGGTCACGGGTCTTGCACCACCGGTGATTGCGGCTCCGGCCAAGTCGAGTGCAACGGCGTCGGAGCCACCCCGCCGGCGACCCTCGCCGAGTTCACTCTAGGGTCGGGTAGTCAGGACTTCTACGATGTCAGCCTCGTAGACGGGTACAACCTGCCAATGGTCGTAGACGTGAGTGGCGGGTCGGGTGCGTGTGCATCCACGGGTTGCGCGGTGGACCTGAACCGTCGGTGCCCGACGGAGCTGAGAGTCGGCGAAGGTGAGGCGTGCAAGAGCGCGTGTGAGGCGTTTGGGAGTCCGGAGTACTGTTGCAAAGACGCGTACAATTCACCTTCCACTTGTACGCCATCGTTGTACTCGCAGATGTTCAAGTCTGCATGTCCGCGATCGTATAGCTATGCTTACGATGATGCTTCGAGTACATTTACGTGTACGGATGCCGATTATACTGTCACATTTTGTCCACCCGTCCCAAGGTAATTCTATCACACCACTTAACATTAATTTCCATTGATAAAGTGAACTAGTTTGAAAAAGTGTAATTAAATTGATAAAATAATAATAATAATAATAATAATAATAAATTACACTGTATTAAGTTCATACAAACCTTCTTTCATAACTTAAACTCTATTCTGCATTCTGAAATTGAGTAAGTACCGAACTACTAACTGTTTTGACAATAACTAATTAATTTAACTATTATTAATTCTTAATTTAATTACATTAATTTGATCTTATAAGTTTATTGAGACCCCTTTAATGATAATTTAACATAATTTGCTAATTTTGTTCTGCAGTCTAAAATCCTCAAAAGATTCCCCAGAAGCAGCGGATACAGCAGAACCCGGGTCGGGCTCGGTGGAGACAACACTATTGGCGAATGGGTCGTGGTTGGCAAATTTAGCCACCGGAGACTCATCCAGAACAAATACCAATTGTGCTCTTCAATTTGCATTTATTGTAGCTGCCATTTATCTCACACTCTCATTATGATTCCTTCATTTGTAGTGTCACATGTAGCCCACCTTCAGCATCCTAGAGAGAGAAAGAGAAGAGAGAGAAAGAGTCATCAAAATAGCTACAAATATAGAGGAGACTTGGGTAGTAAACAAAATCCAGATTGTAGACCACCCATTTCCAATTTCTGCATATTTAATGTTATATACTTTCAATATATATATATATATAAATCTTTATAAAGTTCTTGTGTTTCAAAATTAGAATGAATATAAATGTTTTTCTTCCTTAAAAGTATTATGGGTACTTTGTAATTGAAGTAAAAGATTGACCATGTAAGACGGTAAAATGAATTGAATTATTTCAGCTTGTGTTCAGGATTTATAAAATAAATAAATTAAATTTAAACATATTTTTAAGTTTATTAATTTATTGAATTCAACTGTAGCCTAGTTCGTTAAGTTAAAAATATAAAAAATCAAGTTATTCGAGTTTGATTCATAATCAGCTCTTCAATTAGAAGCTTATTTGAAATTGACTCAAAAATTACTAAGACAAGTTTGACTATAGTTTAAAGTTCATTTATTTTAGCAAATTGAGCTGAAATAATTTACTCGATTCATTTACTACCCTAATCAAAGGAGAGAAAGAATTCTTTGTGAGGCCTCATTTTTATATTTGTTTCAATTGATTTGAAAAAGCTAAAAATGTATGCTTTTGGTGCATTCGTGCAAGGCCCCACTTTGTGAGAATCACGTGTGTGTATATATATATATATATATATATATATAGTTTGTCTGCCATGGAAGATGGCTTTAATGGCTTTCTTTTTTGAACTTTGAGATCTGTTTGGTAGCAAAAGAAAAGTGATGGTAAAAAGCAATTAGTGTGAGAAGGAAAAGAGAAGCTTTTCTTGATGTAATACAGTTAATTATTAACCTGTCGATGCTTCAAATTAGCGTTTCCTTCAACTAGAAATTGGGTTAGAGGAGAAAAAGAAAAGAAATTAATTTATTGATGTGATAAAGTTAAAAAGGATGATGACAGTCCAGCACCAGCCAAGTTGTGGGACAATTAGTGTTAATTGCACATACATTTTAAGTAAGAATTTAGATTAGATTTTCTTAAATTCTCATTTCCAAAATTGTGTTTCAAAAATGACGTATAACTAACGTAATGTTGCTAATCATTTGACAGACAACTTTAATTAATGGGTCATTTCCCCAAGATTTCTGGTAATTTTCTTCTGATAAAAGGTGTGTTAGGGAGCAAAAGTTTATATATTAAATTTGGGAAGGTTTTATGAAAATATATTTATATTTTAGGGAAATCAATTCCAAATTTTAAAAAATTAACAAAAGAAAAATTAAGAATTGCTTCCTCCCCCCAATATATTCTATATTTCTAACAGAGCACCCCTAGATTTAATTCTTATAATTTATCCTTCCCCAAGTCTATGATCTGGATCCGCCTCCACTATTGATTTTACAATGGCAGATTGAAAAAATTTGGGAACAGAGCAAAAAGGAGCACAGGCAAAACGAGCGGCATGGGGCCACGATTTGGGGGCTCAGACGCATGGCCAAACGACCTCTTAGTTGTGTAGGAAGATTACAGACATGGCTATTATTACAGAGGGAAATAAAGCTAAAGAAGCCAAAAAATGCATGATACCAAATGAGGTTCCAGGGCTAACAAGATGAGAATCATGTTCTTTAGCCAACTTGGGTGGGGAAACCGACAAAGAAATATAAAAAACGAAAGAAAGAAACAAGCCTACCTTCATTGAAGATAAGGGTGCTTTGCATTTCAACTTTTCAAGGCATTCCCAAATCACCATGTCATGTACTGGACCAGTGCACCACTTGGTTGTCAAGAAAATGGAAGAAAAGAAAGGAAAATTTTAACAGAACATTACCTCACTTAGGATCCCTGAGCCACGGTTTAAAAAGTAAGAGGACAGTGACACCGACACGATTCCTCCCGGCAAAAAGTGATCCGTCAACTGAACTCGCCCAGTTGCGATAGGGGTACTGCCTGGAATAGTGAAGGAGGATAAAGAAAGAGATGTTTTTTGTTTCAATCTATCCTCTCCGAGCCCAGGCAATTGTTCAAGAAGTGGGAGAAAAGCCAGAAAGGTCCCTTAACAGGCAAGTTAATATTTGTAATACAGAACTTTATTCCTGAACTAATTCAGGATGCAACTATTGCACAACTCAGAAAGGTCCCTTCAATCATCTCAAATAATTTCCCAGAAAACACAGGTACAACTCTAGACATTTAAGGCTCCGTTTGGTTATGTTCTACCAAACGGTACAATTCCAAGAGTTTTGAGCAGAGAGTTAAAACGAGGCAATCAGCAACCCATATCAATTTAAGAGGACAAACTATGAGTTCAATTAGGTGCCAAACTGGCTCAGTTTATATAACTCAAAATCAATCCGATGCAAAAACTAGATACAAGAAGTAGGGCAATTTGCGATGATATGATTTCACTTTTTCTAAAGCCGAAGGATTCAAGAGGAGGAATGTCCCTTAAAGCAAACAGAAAATTCCCACTTCCAAATAAATGCTAATTTATTTTATTCAGAAAGCATCAGATAGCTTCTTTTTGACAATTCTCCTGCATTATTCTTTGTGGAGTCTTTCTTTACTCATGGACAGTTGTGCCTTAAAAGTGTTTTTATGTGTAATTTTGGTATCAAATGACGATAAGGAATCTTTTTGCATGTCAAAAGTTCACTTCACTCAAATATATTAGATTAAACAATAGATCAATCAAAAACAGTGACAAAATGCAAGTGCCTTGCCTTTCCATCATCAAACACTAAATCGGTAAGGACCGATGGAATGTAATGGAGAACATGCAATTCAAGTGTTTCTCAGACCCACAAGGGGATTCAGCAAAAATGATGCATTGTGGCAACTCAAGTGTCTATACATAGGAATTCCTTTATCCTAGGAAGAACAAGGACGGTAAGTCCCTACCACATAGTTCAAGCAACAATCAAAGGAGAAAACAGTTGCCAAAAGAAATGAAATTTAACTAACTGGGACATGTACAGATAATGGTAAAAACAGACTCCAAAAGTTCAGAGAAAAATTCTGACCAATAATGGGTAGCAGTGATCCTTCTCATAGTTGGGCCAGGAGTCATCACCCTTCATAAACCCCTGATGGCACCTCCAAACTTCCATGTCATACATCTCAGTTATGCTGAAATGCAGGCCGCTCTCTTTTATTTCCACCATAAACTTGTCCAAAGAGTCCCCTCTTTTGGGGCTGAGAAGTATAGCTTCAGAGGTCTGCTCATTTTTTAACAAGAATTTGATAGTTCGTGCAAGGCCTTTGTGGAATTCTTTAAAAAAAGTGCTGCCAGAAATTACAAATCAAAATTAAGAAATTTGAAAAGAAAATGAAGATAACAAAAAGACATGAAAAGCATGCTAATGGGTCCTTGCATGTGCACGCATTTATGCAATTACATGGTATGTACCTAGGAAGCATAGACACTTTATTTTGTCTAACGCATCCATGTCGAACACGGACACGTCCTGGACACATTGGGCACACGTTTTGGACACATTTTTTGATTTTTTAATATTTCGGATTTTTTTGAATTTTTCTTCCCTTTTCTCCTCTTCTTCTCCACTTATATATGTGTGTGTGTGTGTGTGTGTGTGTGTATACATATGTTGATATGCCTCAAAATGATTTGGCTCATAAGATCAGGACAAGTGGACAACTTAAGTCATTTACTCACCTGACTACAGACTTGACGAGCTGGTTTATTGAACCCTTGAAACAGCTCTGAACTTTCTGAGGTCTGATGTCAAACAGGTCAGTCCTGCCGAGCTTCTACATCAAGACCAAAGTTAAAAGTTCGGAAGGCAAAGGACTTCAGACCTGGAACCTTTCCATAAGTTTAAAAAGAATCTTTCCATATCATGGTGGACGTAAATCTCGGAAGATCTCTAATCATTCCCGAAGATCTCTCACCAATCTCTATCAAAATATCAAGACATCTTCTAAGAAAGGGAGAGGAATGTATGAGTGAAACTCTACATCACTTAGGCTTAATTCAATTTTCAAAAGTCCTCTTACTAACTTAATCGTCGGAGTCGTCCTCGCCGGACCTCCTCCGGTGACCCTTACTTTTCTCTTCCTTAGGGAACTTGATTCAATCTGAACCATTGATTTGAGAAGACCAAAAACCACAACACACACACATATATATTAATATAGTAGTTAACAAATTTGTTTTAAAACTTGAATCATGAATGTTAACGATTAAATGAAATTCTTAAATTTTCATTTAAAGACTTGTTATTAATAATATTGCCGTGATTTGTGTATTTTTATGCCAATTTTGATTGAAATATTATTAAGTTTTTATTATATAGTCATATAAAAATATATATTCAACGTGTCCTTGACATATCCGTATCTTATTTGTTTGAAAAAATATCGTGTCCCCGTATCCATGTCCGTATCTATATCTGTATCCGTATCCTACTTCTTAGGTATGTACAAATGGTTTTTGTCTACTAGCGAGAGGTTAGGACATCCACCAGATAGAAGTAAGGTATCATTGCGACTCTCACCCCAAATCCAAAAGTTTGTGGGTAGGACCGGTTGAAGAAATAAGAGGAGAAGAAAGAGAGAGAAAGAAGAGAAAATCCAAGAGAGAAGAAGAGACATCACAAGAGAGAAATCCAAAATCAATATTCTATAATCAATGTGTCAAGAGTCAAAAACTCCAATACATAAAGCCTATATTTATAGGCAACCCAATAATACCAAAATAGTAACTACTACCAAAATTACAAAAGTAATCCTAAAACTAAGAAAATATAAAATAACTAAAATTAAATCATAAACCCTAATTTTTAATCCCAAATCACTCATCCAATGTCTTTGTGTTATCACCATCAGTTTGCATATGTCCTGACCTTGTCCACATAGTAATAAGAACATGTGCTTGAAAAAGAATTGGCTACAAATTTAGGAGAAATTAAGATCTGTCATCACTTGATACAAATTTGATGCTTTTCTTCACTTGGGAAAATGAAGGAAATAGGACAATCTGCTGCATACTTAGTTAAAGAGGAAATATAAATTTTAGTTCAGAAATAAGTAAATTACCAGTCACTTGCAATAATGACATCAAAGGTGCTGGAAATATCTGAGATTTCTTCCTGATTCCAATGCAGCATCATAGACTTCACTTTTGTATCACCAAATGCACTGGAGTTAGCATTTATGCTATGCTGAATATCTGGATGTTAAGAACCTCGGATCTAAACCCCGAAGACATTTAAAAAGGCATTTGCAACAGCACAAAGGCAGGAGAATAATTGCTACAAACATAGTTGCCGAAACGTGTATTGGAAGTCGTATCAAATTTAAAAAAATGCATATCGTATTGTGTATCGTAAGATACGTATAATTTTTTTAAAAACACATTGATAAATATATATTCATGAATATATACATATAATGTTTAAAATGATATAAATAACATTTCAATTCACTTGTCATAAAAATTAGATATATAAATTATTATTATTTATCCAATAATTAAAAATCAAAGTAGTACCAAGCATAGTTGTCACATTTTTCAAATATATTGTATCGTATTATATATAGTGTTATATATATATATATATATAATGTGTATAAAATGATAAAAATAACATTTCAACTCACCTATAAAAAAAAAAAATCAACTCAAATTCCATGCAATACAAGAATAAAGACTTATAAATACTACTAGTTTCAAACCAAAATTTAATAATCCAAGTTTCCAACATAGTTTATCAATATAAAATAGAAAACATATATAACAAAACAACAAAAATGGTGTTGTTTAAGCGGATTGCATATATAATGAGTATCATGCGTATCAAAACATATCGTAAGATATGTATTGCGTATCGTATGATACAGTGCAAAAAAATATAACTTTAAGATATATATCGTTTAATGTCCATATTGAAACGTATCATAAGATACATATCGCGTATCGTAAGATACTAACAACTATGGCTACAAATAGAATGATGCAAAGAAACCAACCTTAAGAATTCAATATTAGCTTATACACTACATTCATAACTGAGATGCCAAGATTGATAAGTTGAAAACTACCAAACTGATGCTTTTGCTTACAAGATTAACAGACTGCACCACCTCAAACCTAAATTAGTGATGACATGGGGCAATAATATGCCCACCAATAAAATGTACTACTCAATGCAGAAAACAGAAAATGCATATGAAGAATTTCAAGGGAAAAAATTAAACATGTAAAACACAAATATATATATATATATATATATATAACATTCTAACATTTTTCTAACATTCTAGCAGCTTCCAACTAGGCTAGTTTTTAGCTCGATAACAGGCCTAAGCCACCTAGAGCCCAACACTGAATTGTGCCATACACTTAAATTTTCGATCCAAAGAGCGTATCATGAGAAACTACACATTTTCTACAAGACTTACAGATAAGTCATAGTAAAACTGATTTATTTTTTTATTTTTTTGATAAGTAAGAATAATTCAATATAAGGGCACCAAAGGGAGTGCAACCCATGTACAACAACGGAATAAGAGCTAAAGGGTAACTCCTATATAATTAAAATATCCCAATAAACCACTAAAGCAAAATAGAATCTAGGTACTGCCCAGATATCCAAAACCGTAGCGTATTACGAAAAAAATTCTTAAGTCTATCAATAAACATCTGCGCATCCTCAAAGGTTCGTCTATTTCGCTCATAGTTGTTACGGGCAACTGCCTGGGCGCCTGAAATCACCTAGGCACTGCATGCCTAAACTAAAATAATTGGGCAGTAGCCTATCTAATTTTTTATTAGTCAAACTTTGTATTTTCATACATAATTAAGTTTTTACTTTATTATTATATTTGTTATATTTTTTTTTTGTTTTTTTAGGTGTTGAATATCATATTGAATCTGTGAATAAATAAGGTAAAATTAATAGAGAGATTGACAAAACCCCAAACATTTTGTGCCTAGAGCTGTTATATATAAATAAACATCTTATTCTATTTATATGTTATTTATATGCAACAAATAAAGCCAATCTCCCTAAAAAATTATGTTAATGTTATCTGATTCCCCAACTGTTTACCTCATGCTACCAAAGTAAATAAATTGCATTTATGACCCGTTTAATAGCCATTGCTTTGAATTTTGTTATGTTCGTTCAGTGTTGTTTTTGAATTATCATCAAATTTTATTATTTGAATGGGTTAAATTCTATTTAAGTGCTTTGTATTGCATTATTCCTTCTATTTGATTTATTTGCACATGCAACAATGTTTCTAAAATTCATCCTATATTTTTTGTTTGTTGGCACAAAAATAACATTAGTAATATATAGTTGCTTTGTGTGCTTTTTTCATATTTTTATGTAGGAATAAGAATATACTCTTTATTTGTTTAATTTATTATAAATAAAATGAATTGTGTGAAATTATAAATTAAAATAATGAATAGATCACTTTTGTACCATATTTGTTGGTTGGGCAATCGAATGGGTGCCTGAGCGGTCACCTAGACAGTAAGTTAGGTCCATCGCCTAGAGTCGCTAGGGCAATTTGACAACTATGATTTCGCTCTCCGCAAATGCACCACATGAGCCAGTGAGGTACAACCCTCTAGACACGTCAAACTCTCTTGAACGACCAACCTGGCCCTAACACACAACTAACTCCCAAACTGAAAGAGCCAAACCATCAAAACCCCAAATAACGAGAAGCCTAAAGACCATAACTCCCTAGAAACCGCACAATGAAGAAACAGGTGATTTGTAGACTCCCTCAACAAACTACACGTGCAACACCATTAGGGAGAATGTTATCCCTCCTTCCCAGATTATCTAATGTCAAAATGACTTCCAAGTCACAAAAGCTATATCCTCCAATCAAACTCAAAATATGGGCACATACCCAATCCTCCACACACACCACATGCACATGTACAAACACACAAAGAACTAAGTGGAAATATCAAAATAAGGTTGGTTTTCCACAGCTCCAAATTATGTCTGTAGTTGATACAGCCAAGAAAGATAATAAACCTTCTAAAATTAACAAAGAACAAAATCTCAAAAAAATTATTAGCCCAATCCAATACTAATAAGAATTCTTACTCAACCTCAACTTAGAGTCCAATGTCCAAGTGATCTGAAAAGATATCACAATATGGTCTGACACTATAACTACCCGAAAAAAGAAATTGTAAGAGATGGACTCAAGGTTGAACCTAGTAGCCACAATAAAGGAATGGTCCCACCATGTGTAATTGATGGTTCAATCATAATTGGCACTATAGCAGCAGTCTCCATATGCCTCTCAATAACCCTCCATCAAACACAAATGGAAACATAGATCATAAATAGCATAACATGGCTGCACTATAGCTAGGGACCCCTAAAGCCAGGACGGGCCCAGGAATTTACTTTGGGGGAAGAGGGAAAAAGGGGGGAGGGGGGGGATTCTCGTTAAACGTTTTGCATAAGTTTAAAAATTTTTAAAGTATACAATTTAAATATTAATTAATATTATTTTTGATAAGTAACTAATTCATTGATATAAAGAAACTTACAAATTAGACTTCTTGTCTAATAAAAAAAATGTCTTTTTTTATTAGACTTCTTATCTATTAAAAAAGAGGATTTTAGACATGCTTTTCTTTTGGATAGTCAAGAAATATCCAATTTCTCCTTTCGATTTTGTTGATTTTTTGGGAGAGATTCATTGTAAGAAAGGTTGTAAGTAGCTCCCTTGTCTTTGTATATAGGTTGTGCCCCCTATGGCACTTGCTTATAATATATTTACATTTACTTACAAACAAAAAAAGAGACCCTTAAACTTTAAGCTATACCAAAAAAAATCCCAAAAAGTCGATAAAAGTCCCATTAAGGGGTTAAATTGAAATCAAAATAAGGGTAAAGTGTGAAAAAATTTAGACCTAGGGAGGGAAAATATAATTAAAAGGGTTTATTTGAAAAAAAAAAAATTGAAATGTACGAAGAAGTTTTTAAATACAAAAATTGAAGGGGGTAATTCAAGCCTATGCTAGCCCCGTACCTGCCTATAGCGGACACAGACCTAGAGAGCATCTCACCATGTGCATACAGTAACATCTTGAGGGCATACATACATACATATATATACATATACACACATACACACCAATTCCCACTTTTGTCACTGTTGTAATAAATATTAGAACCCATGAGCAGCACGAAGAATGAGATTGAAGAACGAAATTTTTGTTGATATACCACCTTTTCCATAGAGCACAAAGGTTAAGGATGTCTAGATGATTTTGGTACATGGAATTTGGGAGAGGTGCACAGGTTTATTCCTAATGATGAAAGAGAACACATCATAATTTTGGGTTGTTAATTGAACAAGGATAATGATTTTTGCTGGTGGGACATTTTCTGTGAGCTCAGCTTGGGAGGTGATAGGAGCTTCAACGAGAAAGTTCAACTATTGGCGTATTCAGGTATTTTATTACAGCAGCATCTTCCAGCAAGAATCTGAGTGTTTTCCTGGAAGCTTAATAATGCTATAGCAGGGGAAACTTGCATGCAAAATAAAGGTATCCATCTCGCTTTCAAATGTTTCTGTTGTATGTAAAACAAGATATTAGCAGGGGAAACTTGCGCGCAAAATAAAGGTATCCATCTCGCTTTCAAATGTTTCTGTTGTATATAAAACAAGATAAAAGACTTGTATCATTTGTTTAAAAAGAATGAGGAGAAAATAAATAAGCAAATAAATAAATAAAAATGAAAGGAGAACGTATTCATCACCTCTAGATGAGATATAATTATTAGCAGGTACTCAGAGATGAACATCAGTACAGATTCTACAGAATGACCATAGGGTAATACTAAAAAGAACCTACATCATTAATTATTTTAGAAACAAATAATAATGGTTGGGAACCAGGAATCTCTATTTGTTTACAGAAGTTCCATCTTCAAACACATAGATGTTTCTATGGATTACTCTATCATATTTCTTTGAAGTACAGAGGGACGAAATGAATTGCTGGTCATCTTACAGTGTCACTCTTTTTTCGCAAATATATACATATATATATACACACACACACACACACATACATTCTGTTATTATTACCTCAAATTCTAAAATGAAGCATATGACATGCCGGCATCCTCTATTTCTGTTCGATTTGTGGTAGAACTACAATGTGTAAACATTGTCCTCACAGTCAGTCACACAGCCAATCTGCACATAGGTATAGTTTCTCACACACACACATGCTTCTAGAACAAAAAAATCAAAGGATACAATCAACTACTTGAGGGTTTCCATCTGATATCACAACTTCTAATGCTTCAGCGACTGCAGCAATAACTAAACCAGCTAAACCATAGCCAGATCCAAGTTCAATAACTTTTTTAGACCTGGAAAGATTAGAAAAAGAGAGCAGTGAAATTATACAAGGCATACAGAAAAATGTTCCACAGCAATCAAGCAAACAAAATACAAGACAAACAGAGATTGAGCTGTCAAGAACTACAGAAAATCTCCGAGTTGAAATACGATATTATTCAACAAACCTGAACATGTCTGCATGTGACAGGCAATAAAAAGCAAGGACATCTTCTGAAGGCCAATGACCTGGACAACAAGAATAAGGGAAAATTGTAAGCACAAATTGGCAAAAAAGAATGATGAGGAAGTATGTCAGCGGCATTATAATGGTTATGAAGTGCTACAACTTAGAAAGACAGAAATACTTGCAAAGTTATATTTCTGAAACTGTGAAGGAATCACAGATTATTCCCAGGTAAAAATGCAATACTCCCTAGGTCTCTATTTGATTCAGTATAATATAGTTCCTATGACCATTCTCAAACCAGAATGCCACCGGCTAGGACTTATCTCAAAAGCGTAGACCCTCAAGAGTGCTACTGAACCCACGGGACATGAAATATGTTAACATGCCCCTTGCAAACATCGCAAAAAAAAAAAGTATGAATAAGTCCAAGGCTTAAAGATCGTCTTTAGCACCTCCATTAGGCTCTCAAATCATTCAATAGTGTGGGTTTGTGCCTCACTTGGTCTATTGAATTATCTGTCACATCCATTACATCACACCAAATTAGACACGGTTGAGCCTAAAACTCTACCTTTACGGGCTAATATTTTCTTTTGATAAATTATGGGCTATCATCATAACAGCTGAGTGATCTTCAACTCTTATACCAATTTAAATGCAAACTATTTACCCAGCTTGAGTTGAACATATCTAGAGTCCGAAGAAAGATAAATATGTATGTGTATAAATATATATATATATATGAGAGAGAGAGAGAGAGCGCTAAACGATTATTCTGATTAGTGATGGTTAAGACGAGAAAGAGAAATTTATTTTTTTTCAAATAATAATCTGCATAAAGTTAATTATAACCTTTATTCACTCATGAATCTTACAAACCATTTTTTTATCATTAAATAGTAATCCAATATATTGACAAGGCACCCAAGGAGCGAACCCATAATTACAAAAAAGGGACCAGCTACAAAAATTAAAGTCTAAGATCCCCCCCAATATATCTATCAATCTATCTATCTAGATACATGGGATATTCTTCCTTAATCCAAAAAAAAAACCCTCAAAAGAGTATATTTTAGACTCCAAATGTGAAGTTCCTTCCCTTCAAAAGTCCTTCTATTGATTTCTCTCTACAAGCACCAAACAAGACACGAAGGAGCGATCCTCCAAGCTATCTTCAATTCTTTGTTAATCCGGCTACACCTTCATCCCATTAAGACCTCTCTAACCGAAGCCGGCATCACCCAACTACAACCAAACAAGGAGAAGAGCAAACTCCAAATATCTTTAGCTATCTCGCAATGAACAAAGAGATGATCTATCGCCTCCTCTTCCTCTTTTCACATGCAACACCACTTGGAAGATGGAAGCCTCTTCTTGGGAGATTCTCCGCAGTGAGAATTGATCGCCAAGCCACCGACCAAGCAAAAAAAACAGCCTTAATAAGAACCATAGACTTACATACTCCAAGGAAAATTTTATCAATTCCCCTCCCCACCAATTTCCTATATATATAAATAATAAAAAAATTGGACCGTGAATTTCTTGTTGCTATCCATTGTCCATTGAATGCCATCCTTCCTCCCCTCATTCAACCCCACACTACTCAAAAGAGCCATAAAATCATCCACCTCTACCAACTCCCAATCATAAAAATTTCTCCTAAAACAAGGGCTTCAAACCCTCTTCCCTCCCACAATCGTGATGCCCGCCCCCCCCCCCCCCCCCGGGGTCCTTATCCCTTGCTATACTATAAAAATTTGGAAATCTTTCCCTCAAAATGCCATCACCACACTAAGGATCCATCCAAAACCACACCCTCGACCCCTCCCCAACAACAAAACGCTACTGATAAGACACCTCCCTCCCCTCCGAATAGCTTTCCAAAATCTACACCCATAAACTTCCATAACCTTTCTCAAAAACCACCCCCATCATCACTCCCATATTTAGTAGAATCCACATTCCCCCACAAAGCATTCTCCTCAACCGCGAACCACCACATCCACTTACCCAAAAGAACTTGATTAAACATCTTCAAGCCTTTGAGTCCCAATCCTCCTTCAATCCAAGGGCACTTTGCCTTATCCATACCAACAAGGTGTATCTTCCTCTCGCCCTCTAATTAATGTTCCTTTTGTATCATTAATTAGATACAAATCAATAATCTGCATAGAGGTAATTACAACCATTCTTTACCCACTTATGAATCTTATGTAACCAAATAACGATCATTAATTATTTATCTACTCTTACACAACAACTAAATGGACAAGTATTAATAACTTCAAGGATGTAACATCTCCCACTAATTATAGCTATAGTAGCATGAAATATGAATAGTGTCATGACACATTGCTGTAGCACAATCAACTCTACAGCATAGTACACCCTACTTTAAGATGATAGGTCCTAGAGAGAAATAGAATCAAAAGAAAGAAATATGATTCAAATTTTCCTTATAATGTTTTAAAAAGTTCCACTCTTCTTTAGTGCCGTCTGATTATTATTCGCATTTATTTAATTATTTAAATATCCTTAAACTTCTATTTAATTTAAATTAAGTCTTTTATTGTATAAAATACTGTGAAAATAAATTACAGTGTTTCCTATAAGACTAGACAACAATAAATAGCATGTGAGTGACAGTATGGTCAAATATATGATAAATTTGTATTACATAAAATAAATGAATGAATACGTTGACTCACAATCATGGGAACCAATCTTACTTTTTAGAAAGATATAACTTTTCATTGACATATAGTAAACATGTGTGGAAATTCCAAATTTGTGGCGTAGTTACAGGAAGATTTTTTTTTTATTCTCTATGGAGAAATTGTAGGAAGATTTTTATTCTTTCCTTTTTTTTCTTCCCAATTGTATTATAAATACCTAGAATGTGTATATGAAAAAATATAGAAAACACAAAAGAAATTCTTTCTAACTACATGGTATTAGAGCCAGAGAAGCTCATCGTCTTTAAGGGGATCATTGTCCATCATTCCACGTCTAATCGGCCATTCATCATCGATCAAATACATGATGCTTGTTGGGTTTAAAACTCCCATCGTCAACGAAGATGAGTGCTACCGTTGATCGTTTCCTCCTCTGTAGATCAATGGTAAACACCCCTCATCCTCTCGCCTTCGTTGCCTCTGGGCTTTTCCATCGCCGACGAAAATCTGTGCTACCATCGATCATTGTTTCGTCTGCCGATCTGTGGCTTGCCCCTTTCATCGCATTGGCACATCATCGGTTCGTCAGTCATCTCCAAATCGAGCCTCTGTTCATCATCATGTCTGCTTCGAGTTGTTCCATCTCCAGATCGAGCCTCTGTCCATCATCGTGTCTGCTCGATCGTCACGTTCCCAAACCAAGCACGACCAATTGAAATCCTTCTGAAACTCTTCGCTTTCGGAGACGGCAATCGATGGGTTCTACTTGGGTGGTCGACTCTCGGCCTGGATTTGGTTTGGTTGAATCTCGGCTACTTGGGGTTCTATCTTTCCCCAGTAGGTCGCGAACCAGTAACCCAAGTTCATTTGAAACCCTATTTCCATTAAAAAAAAAAAGAAACCCATCTGTCCAACTCATATAATTCCCCAGAACCTTAGACCCAATCCATGACCGAAGGTTCCAGCAGCAAGGCTAACGTTCTCTCCACCATGGGTTCCAGTGGCCTTTCTCTCTCGCCTCTTCAACTCACAGTGGAGAAGTTGAATGAAAAAAACTTCTATGAATGGGCTCAATCTATTCGACTCGTGCTCGACGGCAACGGCAAACTTGGCTACCTTACTGGCGCGACACCCGAGCCAGCTTCAATTGAGCCAGCGGCTTCTTTGCAGAAATGGACGTCTGAGAACTCCATGGTGACTGCTTGGCTAGTGAATTCCAAGCAACCTGCCATCGGAAAGACCTACTTTTTCTTGCCGACAGCGAAAGATGTTTGGTATGCCTTTCGCGAGACATATTCCAATGTTGGCGATTCCTCTCAGATTTTTGACATCAAGACTCGACTATGGCAGATGAAGCAAGGAGAGATTGACGTAACCGATTATATCATGGAGATGACGGCTCTCTGGCAGGAACTCGATCTCAGCTTCGATGATGAATGGGAGTGCTCTGGCGATAGTGTTCGCTACAAGAAGAAACTCGAAACTGAGAGAGTCTTCGAGTCTTGCTGGGCTTAACTGCGACTTGGATGATGTTCATGGCCATATTCTTGGTCGACGACCTCTGGCTGCCACATGTGATGTCTTCTCGGAAGTGAGGCATGAAGAGTAGCAGCGTCGAGTGATGTTGAAGGACTCTCTTCCCACTGGGCCTGAAGTGTCTGCCTTGGTAACAGAAGGCCCCCTGGCTGGGTCTGGGCCGAAACAAAACAGAGGCCAACCTTGGTGTGAACATTGCCATAAGCCCGGTTATACTAAGGCTACCTGTTGGGAGCTCCATAGAAAGCCTGCTGACTGGAAACCACGGCAGAATCATCGCACTCGTGGCTATCACACGACTGCTGACCATCAGGCCGAGCCCCCTCCCGAAGTCAACCACACTCCGAACAGTGCCTTTACCTCTGACCAGTTGGATCAGCTCTACAAACTTTTTTCTAGCCTCCAACCCTCTAGTCAGTCTTCCACGCCGACTCCTTCTGGTTCATTAGCCCACCGAGGTAATTTTTTATGCGCCCTCGTTACTGCCTCTCACTCCAAAACTCCTTAGATTATTGACTCTAGTGCTTCTGATCACATGACTGGCTCTTACCACCTTTTTTCTTCATACTTACCTTGTACTGGTAATCTTAAGGTTAAAATTGTAGATGGTTCCCTCTCCTCTGTAGTAGCTGGCAAAGGGAGTATTCATCTCTCTGACTCTATTACACTCGAGTCTGTTCTTCATGTTCCAAAGTTATCATGCAATCTGTTATCCATTAGCCAGTTGACAAAAAATTCCAATTGCTATGCTAAGTTTCTTTCCTCTCGTTGTCTGTTTCAGGACCTATCATCGAGGACGACGATTGGCAGTGCTAAGGAGTGCGCTGGTTTCTACTACTTTGAGGACGCTGATGTGAGAAAACAGGGTCCCATTTCCTTTTGGGATTCTGCATCTGTCTCCAAGGATAGTGAACTTTTGTTATGGCATTTTCGAATGGGTCATCCCAATTTTCACTATTTGCAACGTTTATTTCCGAATAAAGGATTCTCTGATTTTCAATGTGAAATATGTGAACTTGCGAAACATCACCGTACTTCTTTTCCACTATTCACATATAAACCATCCAAGCCGTTCACTCTGATTCATAGTGACTTGTGGGGTCCTTCTCGTATCATTAATCGTACTCATACCCAATGGTTTGTTACCTTTATTGATGACCATACTCGCGTTTGTTGGCTTTACCTCTTAAAGGATAAAACGGATGTTCGTTCTGTGTTTATCAATTTTCACTCCATGATCCAAACACAATTCTAGGCACAATTTCAAATTCTGCGCACTAATAATGGCACCGAATATTTTAATACTACTTTGGGTGATTATTTTCAACAACATGGGATCATTCATCAAAGTTCTTGTGTCAACACTCCCCAACAATATGGGGTTGCTGAAAGAAAAAATAGACACATTTCTCGATGTTGCTCGTGCCTTGATGTTCACTATGCATATGCCCAAAATGTTTTGGGGTGATGCTGTTTTGACCTCTACCTACCTCATCAATAGAATGCCTAGCCGTGTTCTCTCTTTTGCTACACCCCTCCAAACATTTCAGCAATTCTTCCCTCACTCTCACCTCTCCTCTAGTCTATCTCTTGAGTGTTTGGTTGTACCGCCTTTGTTCATGTCCATTCCCACCATCGGCATAAATTCGACCCTCGAGCTATTAAGTGTGTTTTTCTTGGGTATTCTCCTACTCAAAAAGGTTACAAGTGTTATGATCCATCCACCAAACGGGTTTTTGTTAGCCTTGATGTTACTTTTTTTGAAAACACTCCTTACTTCCAAAAGCCCTCCCTTCAAGGGGAGCATCTGAGTGAAGGTCGGGTATTAGATTTTGAACTCTCCTTTTCTGAGCCTATCCCAAACACTGAACCTGCCACACCATCCTGTTCTAATGTGCCATTTACATAAGGACACTTGAACTCAGGAGGCAATGTAGGAAAACAACAGGACAAGGAGATACTTGTTTATTCACGGAAGCCACAATCAAGGTACAAGGAACATCTCACACCTAAAGCACCAAAAGCGTTGGCTCCAGTGATAGCTCTAAGTAACCAAGAGTCTTCTTTCAAGTCTAATGATGAAACGGAGTCTGCTGATACTAATTTACCCATTGCTCTCAGAAAATCAACTTGGTCATGTACTCTCCACCCTATCTCGAAATTCATATCTTATAATGCTCTGTCTACAAACTTTCGTGCTTTTACCTCTAATCTTGATAATACAGGAATTCCGAAAAATATTCAGGAGGCCTTGGAGGTCCCTAAATGGAGGGATGTCGTACTAGAAGAAATGCGGGCGTTGGAGAAAAATGAGACTTGGGTTGTGATGGATTTACCGAGAGGGAAGAAACCGGTAGGCTGCAAATGGGTTTTTACCTTGAAATACAAGGCTGATGGGACAATCGAGCGTTACAAAGCCTGCCTTGTTGCAAAAGGGTTTACACAAACCTATGGTATTGACTACACAGAGACATTTGCACCTGTGACAAAGTTGAATACAGTTCGAGTCCTCCTAACATTAGCAATCAACTTGGATTGGCCTCTTCAACAACTTGACATTAAGAATGCCTTTCTGAATGGTGAGTTAGAAGAAGAAGTCTTCATGACAATAACACTGGAATTTTGTAAAAAGGGGGAAGAAAATCAAGTATGCAAACTCAAGAAGTCTTTGTACAGTCTCAAGCAATCACCTAGAGCATGGTTCGATAGGTTTGCAAAGGTGATAAAGGGTCAAAGATATCAGCAGGGGCAGTCAGATCACACTATGTTCTTCCAGCAATCTGAAGATGGAATGAAAACAATTCTATTTGTTTATGTTGATGATATAATCCTAACTGGGGATAATTTAGTGGAGATGGAGAAACTGAAGAAAATCCTAGCCATTGAATTTGAAGTAAAAGACCTGGGACAAATGCAATACTTCTTGGGAATGAAAGTTGCCAGATCAAAAAAGGGTATTAGTGTCTCTCAAAGAAAGTATGTTCTTGACCTTCTAACCAACACTGGCATGCTTGGATGTAAACCAAGTGACACACCTATCGAAGCAGGAAAGAATTCAAAGGATGAGGGAAATCCAATAAAAAAGGACAGATATCAGAGACTAGTTGGCAAGCTAATCTATCTATCGCATACTAGACCTGACATTGCATTTGTGGTTAGTGTGGTGAGCCAACACATGCATTCACCAAAAGAAACTCACCTAAAAGCTGTGTACAAGATTCCTATGTAACACCCCGAAAATCTGACATGACCCAGACTACGTTCTGACCTAATAAAAATAGGTTATGTGACGTTAATGATTTGAAATAGCTCAAAATACAGTAAGCCATAACGGGATTTAATACCCTCAGATATAAAATGGTATATGCTCGGGAAATTGATAACCCAGTCGACCGAGTAATGAGATGAATAAATGGGACCGGTACAAAGACTTAATTTTGAAAATAATATAAATAAAATATAAGACACGAACGGTGACTCAAGATCGGTAAAATAAGTAATAAACCGAGCCCCGGCTTTAAGTCAAACTTACCGGCATTCCATAAATTAATATTTTATGAAAAACGATAATAAATACCGGGAGATATTCTATGTACGCATGTATAAGTATACCAAGTAATATATGTATAAACGTAATAAAAATATTTAAGTATATATATATATATATATTTATAAAACAGAGGGCTGCTCGTGCATATAATATATATATATATATGTGTGTGTGTGTGTGTATATATAATATTATAAAACTAGAAGCTTCCAATAGAAGCTAGCAGGCCATATATGTGTGTGTGTGTATATAATATTATAAAACTAGAAGCTTCCAATAGAAGCTAGCAGGCCATATATATATATATATATATATAATGCAGCCGAAGCTGCTGGAAGGAGGGAGAGGCGGTGAGCAGCAGAATTACTAGAATGAACATACATATATATATTATGCAGAAGCTTGTAGAAGCTGCTGGAAAGAAGACATACTATATATATATATATATCTCTATATATAGCAACAAGCAACAAAGTAGGGGCAGCTTCTAGAGAAAATCCTGAAGCTTCTAAATTCTGGAAGGAGCTACCTATATGTATATATGTGTGTGTGTGTGGCAGTGCAGCAGGGGGACAGAAGTGCAGAGTGGAATTTTGGAGGATTTCCTGTGTGACTGATTTTGAATTTAGAAGGCATTTGGCGATGACGATGGTTCCTGAAGTGAGGGAAGAATATGAGGAGCTATCCAAGATGCTTATTGATAAGTCACAGTTGTTAGCAGAATCATTTGAGTAGATTGTCATGCAGACCCTGAGGTGTTGCGCAGTGGTTTATTTATGAAATTCAAAATAATGAAGCTGACTGTTCGGGTTGAAGCAGGCTGATAGAAGCAGCAGGAGTTCTGGGCGAAGGGAAGCACGAAGCAGCAGACCTGGGGAAATGGCCAGTTGGTGATCTCAGAGTGAAGACAGGGTCTCATGGCGGACAGGTTTGTCTCTATCTCTTCTCTTCTGTTTTGGTTACTGAGAAAACTGAAGGAAAAGGGAAGCTAAAGTTGAATTCTGAATTTGGGATTTTGATGTGATTTTAGTGCTGCTGTTACTATCTGTTTTGTTTAGTGGGAAAACAGAGGAAATTGAGGAGTTATACAGCTTTGAAATCTTATTGGAAGTTCTGTCTGTTAGAGGAGTTGCAGTTGGGTGCCGCAGAACCGAAGCTGTTGGAGGAGCAGTTGAGAATTAGTGATCAGTTGCAAGAGGTTGAAGTCAAGTTCTATGGAGTTCCAGCGGCTTGCTGAAGGAAGATGACGTCTGCCTCAGAAATTGTGTAGACATACATCCCAGAACGCAATTCTGTATCAGAAGCAGATGCTTGAATTGGGGAGCCTAATGAGTATTTTGATTCAGGCATGGCTGATGAGAATGCCTTTATGAATTTATGGATTTGGTTATGATGATTCTACTGATGACTACAAGGTTGAGGGAATGTATTTCTGTCGGTAGAAGAGGATTTCTGTGGCAGGTTATTAAGGAACCAGTTGTGTTGTGGGAAAATCTGAATATGTGAAGGTTAAGCTATGCCATCCTCTGACTGTTTCTATGATTTAGTGGTTGTCACTAACAGTAAGCCAATCCAAGGAAGGTGCTAGAAATTCACTGAGGCATGTGTTGTTGACATGCTATTTAAATGGAACTGTAGACACCAATATTTATGTGAGTGAGGTAAGTTATGAAAGCTGATGTTGTGAGTACTGGTAAAAGGTGCTGTGATGGTTAGACTCTGGTGAACCAGGAAAAATCTTTAGAAGCAAACATTTGGTTTTGCATTTGCATTTGCTCATGCTTACCCTACTATTTGTGCACTTACTTTGGGGGATTGTGACACTTGACTGCAAATTCTCCAAAAGTTGGCGGTTGCAGTGAAAGTGTACAGTCTCAATGGGATCAACAGAAATAAGTTGGCGATTGCAACGAAAGTGATGTACAGTCGTCCTGGGGTCACGAAAAATGTTTTACTGGAAAGAGAGATTCCACTAAGTTCATGTGGATGGGGTTCGGAATGGAGAAACAAGAGAAACCACCCTACCAAGTCAGCTGGAAGGTTAATTGATGATTTCAATGCCAGTGGAATGTTGACTGTAACTAGACAAAGGTTGGATATGTTCACATCTGAGGAACAAGATGTTCTTTTGGATGTTGAATCAATTATGATGGCCATCAGAAGGATACTGCCCAGGATATGCATGAACGTGGCTAACGACATATCTGGAAGATATCAGATTATCTGTGAATGAAGATAAGCATACAAACTGTGAGTAACTTGGACTCCTAACTTGATGTATATTTTCTGTACTATCTAGCTTTTATATACTGAATTGTTTTATAGACGGTGTTGTTTTACCGCATATGCTTTCATGCATACTCTTTGTACTGCATTGCATGTGGCATGATTTTGTTCTATCCTGCTTTTGATATACCCTATTCTGATTATGTTCGGGTCTATACTGTTCTGTTGTACACCATTCGGAGTCTGTTCCGATTTTGTTTTGTATGTTGTGTCTACTCAGGGCCCACCACAGGATTGAGTACACCAAAGGATGGATGGCTGGCTAAGAGGCGGGATGGCTGGCTATGAGGCGTGGTGAACTCAGCATCCCAGAACTCAGCATCCGCTCAATCCTGTCCTGTTCCACTCTGATCTGACCCCAGAGGTAGAGGCCCCACAAGTGGTCCGCTTACAGGCAACTGGGGAAGGTTCAAGCATTTGATGATATGCCTTTGATTGACTGGTACTCAGTTGAGTTCTGTTCAGTTCTGATCTGTTCTGTTCTATTCTGATCCGTTCTGTTTTGACTCTACTCTGTTCTGTCTGATCGATTCTGTTTTGATCTGATCTATTTGAGCTACATTGTTCTACTTGAGCTGCATTGCTCTACTTGAGCTGCATTTGAGCATGCATTTCATGTGGGTACCATGTATATATGAACTGGTTTTGAAACCCATGGCAGGAAACTATGTTACTCACTGAACTTGTTTAAGCTCATTCTATTTCTGTAACATTTTTTTTCAGGATTTATCTCCATTGGATTAGAAGGCACAAAGAGATGATACTAGTAGGCTGTGAAGCATCCCAAGTAAGGATCGGATGACACTGATTTGTCGAGACTTAGATTCTGGTGGACTGACTCAGGTTATTCAGGTGAGTGACATGATGTGATTGATATTATTGATATGCATTAGATGTGTTAAGACATGGCTCAAGGTAATGGTACTCTAGAGAGATTAGATATGCTCTGTGTTATATGTCTAGTTATAGATGTGCTCTGTGGCTAGATTTATCAGCTGTCTGGTTTTAGACTTGCTCTGTGGTACATACCTCTGTGGTATTTATAGATGAGTTGCATTCCCGAGAAAAAAAGGTTTTAATTTCCGCTACTCTGACCCTACATTTAGAGTGCAATTCATCGTACAGTTCAGAAGTTTTCCTTTGGTTGGTCGTATTGTCGGTAAGGAGACCGGCAAGGCGGCTAACTGGTATCACATCTTTGGCATCCGCGTAGGGTGGGGTACAGGATGTGACATCTCAGATATCTCAAAGGCTCCTTGGGTAGAGGACTATTCTTCAAGAAATCAGAACGCAAGGAAGTCGAAGTCTTAACAGATGCTGACTGGGCAGGTTCAGTAGAAGATAGAAAGTCCACTATCGGGTATTGTACCTATGTATGGAGAAACTTGGTTACGTGGAGAAGCAAGAAACAAAGTGTAGTGGCCAGAAGCAGTGCTGAAGCCGAATTTAAAGCTGCTGCACAAGGGATATGTGAAGGATTCTGGCTAAAGAAACTCTTGGAAGAACTACAGGTCACAGTGAAACTCCCAATCAAACTTTACTGTGACAATAAAGCAGCCATCAAAATTTCTCTCAAACCAGTTCAGCATGACCGAACCAAGCATGCAGAAGTAGACAGACATTTTATCAAAGAAAAAATTGAGAACGAAATTATCTGCATGACCTATGTTCCTACAAAAGAACAAACTGCGGATATCTTCACCAAATGACTATTTCGGCCCAGTTTTGACGAGATCATCTGCAAGTTGGATATGATTAACATTTATGATCCAACTTGAGGGGGAGTATGAAAATTCCAAATTTGTAGCGTAATTACAGGAAGATTTTATTTTTATTCTCTATAAAGAAATTACAGGAAGATTTGTAGGAAGATTTTTGTTCTTTCCGTTTTTCTCTTTCCTTTTTTTTCTTCCCAATTGTATTATAAATACCTAAAATGTGTATATGAAAAGATATAGAAAATACAGAAGAAATTATTTCTGACTACAACATGTTTTGTGATGGCCAAGCAATCACCTAATTTGGCAAAATCAATCTCCTCTATACTTCTTCCCCAGGGAAAATGAAAAAATTCAATGAAAAATAGCATAAGATAATTATTCAACATTAATTTTAATCCTAGATTCTGATCTTAGTTATTTTATTTTATAAATCTGTTTGCATTCTTTCATTAAGAGATCTTTAGTAATTCGTGAGAGAAAATCTAGAACGGACATGAATTTGGTTACCGCAATTCGCTCCTCTCCTAGCGAATTGGGATCGCACGATCCAAAATATGGATCATTAGCGATTTGGAACTCAAGATTTAGGCTACACTTGGAAAGTGATTCAGATATAATTTTTTGAAAAATATTTCTGAAAATTTTGTAATTAATTTTTTAAAAACTATGAAAATGCATTTGGATATGATAATCTAAATTATAAAAAATTAAAATTAATAGCTTGCCAAATGCGTATCCCGCGTTTTAAAATTAAAAATCTATTTTTGAAAACCTAAACAAACATAGCCTTAGCATTCCAGTCTAAAATATCAAAAGTCCCAAAAAAATTATAAAAAATACACAATCATCATTGAAATTTTATTTTATAATTGCTTGGATTCATTGAAATTTTTTTGGTGTTTATATATACATAACAATATTATTACAAATACAATCGAAAAGTATATCACGTTCCAAATAAACGTATTTCGTTCCAACAAAGTGATCCAAAAAAGCCTACCCCTAGCATACCATGTTCTATAACAAGTGACAATCTACGTTCCCGTTCCCGTTCCCTGTACCATAACGATCCACGTTCCAGGTAACATTGGACATGAATCTATAGAATGAGATTTTCAAATATGTATAACAAGAAGATATAAGAACATTGTCATTAACTATGTTATGTGCACACTTGAAAATTGGTGCAGTTACTTATCAAAAAAATAGGCACTACAAGTGTTGAACACGACACAAGATGAGAATCAATATAAGAAATGTCTTGGGCATGTAAAACGAAAAGAAGAGCTTACAACATTCCTGAATCAACAAAATTTCAGTGGAATAGTTTCTTAGTCTATCCTTTCCATAACTTGATTGAAGGATCCTTTCTTTTTTGATAGGTAAATCACGCATACACTTTGTCTTGAACCCTCAACCTCCCATATGGGGAGGTGGAGGAGGTACCAACCAAACTAGAGCTTGTTGGTCTGAAGGTTTCATATAACATATAAACACTTCGTTTCACCCCATCGTATAGGAGAGGAAATTGACAACGAGTTAGCCATATTCCAATACACCATGAACTGGACACCTAGACGGTACTTAAGCCTGATATACAAGGCAATGTAACAGATTCTAAGTAGTCTAGCTATCAAGAAACTATCAAACTGAAGCCCCTCCACTCGCAACAATTAAAAAAGGGTACCTACCAAGTATTCTCTGAATTTCAACCAGCACTAAGAATTCAATACACAGAACTCAATTTGCACTATGATTCAGAGAACAATATCGCTTTTTCTTGCTCAATAAATAGGAATCTCAACTAGTGGTATCGTACTTCCAAGAGTTTAACTACAGGGAAAACAAATTCAAAAAACGACCCTTCAATGGAGCAGAAATCGTACTAAAAAAAAAAAAAATTCAACTTGCTAGTAGTAAGAGAACTTACAAACAAGCCCGGTGTTATCAATATCATATCTGTTACAGAACTCAAAATCATTGAGGTCAGCTCGGTTGTCCACTCTCTGACTGCGTAAAATTCCATAAGTTAGTAACTATCACACCCAATCCAAATCAACTCTACACTCTATCCATTCAATGAAGCATTACCTAAATTAGAGCTTAAGTATATAAAATGACAAGCATTACCTAAGTGCCAACTACTAAATGAATATTTTTTTAATGAGACATAAAGACAATAAAAGTTGGGAATAAGTAACGATAATCTTTAGAAGGCCCTAATGCAACATCCACGTATTATAACAATTTAAGTCCAACATAATTCACTATTGACTGTTGCACGAAACTAAAAAGAAGATGAGAAAAAAAAGCATAGAACTGTGAAATTGTGAACTCACAATAGATAAAGTTTGAGAGCACTGTCATTGGGCACTGAATAGCGCACACAGGCATCTTTGGAGCCGTCAGACTGGTCTGTTTTTGACAAAGAGGCAGAATGTTCTTTGAGATGGTCTTCCATGAGATGGCATGGTATCAAGTTAAAGCCGCGAGTAGTCTTCCTAGAAATACGCTTAATTCCCAATTCAGAATACTCGTCTGCGAATATTTTATTGTATGCAGAAGATTAAGATTTACAATCACGTCCAACAAAAAGTTTATTCCATGTTCACTATACGTATACTTAACAAAATAAGTGATGATACGACTGACATTGACACGGGAAATGATGAGAAATTGCAACGGAGAGAATCAATAATGATCTACCGTAGCACTGGCAGTAAACAGAAATCCTAAACAGGGACTGAAGACCAATCATTCCAATGTTCTGATCATATACAGATTTGTAAGGGTGTGTATATAAATATTATAAAGATTCATACATAAAGAGATGAGTACCAGGATCGGGTGAAGGACGACGAAGAAAGGCTTTTCGAAGGATTCCCCACCTCAGAGACGAAGCCTTCATGGTCGCAGAACGCACCGTCTTCTCCTCCCTCATTGCTTGCTGTTTTTCTGTTGCACTTTGGTGATTCAATTCAATCCAATGCTGTAAAGTAAAGAACACGGCTGATTCAATACGTCACCGTTTAGTAAAATTTCTCACATGCCATTATAGTTTGCTTTTGTATGATTTTTTTGAATAATGCTCCTTTATCCCACCGTGTAACACAATTTCCCATAAAGAATGACCCCGTGAATGATGGGTCTTGTTAGAAACGGCAACTGAGTGGGGGTGGAGGCGAGATGTCCTTTCTTTAACCCTGACTTGTTGTATATATTCTCTGCATTACTTCGAGGTTCACCGTGATTTCATTTATATTCATCATCCCGTCCTACCCCAAACCCTTTTTCTTTTCAAAATAAATTAAAAAAAATTGATAGGTAAATTTAAACTTTATTGCCAAAACAACCAACATAAGAAGAAATAATATAAGTATGATATGAGAAATCTTAAAAGTAATTTTATATAATATGATTTATTGGTAAATATATTACACATAGGGATAAAAAAAACTTAATATATAAACGAAATGGGGTCGGGACAAGGTGATCCCGACCCTCTCCTGAATTCGACCGGGTTTTAAAAGTCTCATCCCAATCCCACTCTGACCTTATTTATGAACACCCCATAGGATGGGTCTCCAACGAAGCCAGACAAATTGCCTTATCTAAGTCTTATGTTTTGTGAGATGCTGGGTTATAAGGTAGGACAATTGAGATGAAATGTCTTGTTAGTTTCATTTACCTTTATTTTTTTTTTATTAAAGTTAATTATTGAAAATTCCTTCAAAATTAGTGTCAACAAGTTAAGTTCCAAGGCAAAAATTGTAATCCTAAAAGTTTTTAAATTTTTAAATTAATTAAACCCATATCCAAAAGTGATGACATGGTGATGTAATATTTTTTGGGTAAATTACACTTACCTCTCCTGAGGTTTATTGATATTACACATGGATCCCTTGTGGTTTGAAAAATTACACTGACTTCCCTTTTACTTTAATGTCTGTATCGAAGACCTCCCCTCCGTTAGTCAACTGTTAGTTGACTAAACGGAAAATGCTAACATCATCTTAATTTTTTTCAAATACCAAATTTACCCTTTGAGTTTACTCATTTTAACAAAATCTTTTTTTTCCTATCTTCTCTCTCTGCAATCTTTCCTATTTTCTCTCTCTCTGAATTACTCCACCGCCATACCCCAATTTCAAGCCTGATCTTCTTTATCAGAGGATCGGACGGCTGTGGTGGGAGTGGGAGATCAATGGCTTCAGCTAAACTGCAAAAAGAAAAAAAAAATAGAGATTGAAAATTTGAATTGGAATAAATTAACAGATCCAAAAATAAATTGAAAAGTTCAGATTTTATGCCAGGAATTAGCTTGAAATTAATTGGAAAATGATTAAATCAAGTTGTAAAAAATTCGGATGTAATAGTTAAGTAAACAATTAATTATAAATTGGAAACTCCTCCGTTAAAGTTTACAATGACAAAACAGAGGAAATTTATGAACAAGACAAGAAGGAAGAACCCAAAGCTGCAATCGGCAAAAATTAGATCCACTGCCAAAGGCATCACCACCACCAGTGCCATAGCCACCATCGTCACCGACCCCACCGCCAATCTCCATCGCTAGAGGCTTCACCAATCCCATAGCCATAGCCACCACCGTCACCAACACCACCCCCAGAGACACTCGATTTCTCTCATCCAACTACCCAAAGCTGCAATCGACAAAAATTAGATCCACTGCCAAAGGTATCACCACCACCAGTGCCGTAGCCACCATCGTCACCGACCCCACCACCAATTTCCATCACCAGAGGCTTCACCAATCCCATAGCCATAGCCACCACCGTCACCAACACCACCGCCAGAGACACTCGATTTCTCTCATCTAACTACCCAAAGCTGCAATCGACAAAAATTAGATCCACTGCCAAAGGCATCACCACCACCAGTGTCGTAGCCACCATCGTCACCGACCCCACCGCAAACTTTTTCGACGCAGCGACAGTTGTGATAACTGGTTAAAAAGTGCATATTTATGTTGTTAACTCTGGATATTCTTGCACTTTTATTATTTTAATTTCTCCAATCTATATGCATTTGCTAGTTAATTCTTATTTTATCTTTTTGCAGAGAAAGCTCGACAAAGTTGATGATTTAATGGTGGATTTGGAGCAAAAGGAAAATATTGGGCTTTGAAGTGCTAAAAGAAGTGGAAAACAAGTGATTTTGGGTTAGAAGAGAGGCTTGGTCCATATGTTGGTGGACCAGGGCCTATTTTAGCATTATAGGCTTTATTTTGGAGCACTTTAGACTCCCTTTTTGGGCCCCTAATGTCTAATTACGGGATTTTATTATTTTTTCCTGAATTCTTATTTTGTGGGGGGCATTTTTGGAAAGAGGGGGATATTATTGTGAACTAGGGTTTTGGAAAAGAAGGAGGCCGTCTTGGAGATGGAGAGGAGGAGAAGAAGGAAGGAGACAACTCTAAAGAAGAAGATGAAGAACTCCATGGCTATGGTGGTCTCCTCTTCCACTATCATGGGCTAAGTTCTCTCATTCCTAGGGTTTAGATGAAATCCTAGTCAAGTAATATTGCTTTTTTTTGTATTTTACTTTTGGGTTAATTAGTCTTGGATGTTGATTGTATAACATTAGGATTTTATTAAAGCATTGATCGTATTTTTCAGTTTCACATAATCAATTTCTGTGATTTTGTTTATGTGGTTATACAATAGTAATATGTGTACATACATCAAAACCGTAGGACGAGTCATAACTCAGGGAAAACAAATTGTGACTATGACCTTAGAATTAGCGTAGACAATTTGTGTTGACCAAAGATGATTCGTGCTTAGGGTTTTGGTGCATGGTTTTCTTGATGATTGTATTGAGGCTTGTAGCCAAAATACGTCTTTTACATCCAAATTGAATGACCCAAGAATTAATACAATTGAAGCTAGTTACAAGATTAGTGGTGGATTCAACACCCTAGGAATTCTATTTTAATTTGATTCCTCATTAATTCAGTTAAATATTTGCTTTGAGTATAGTTTTCATTTAATTTTAGGAAAGAAAATCAACAACAATCAATCTTTGTTAATTTGAATTGAAATCAATCTCAACTTTGGTTTTTAAACAATTAACAGTCTCTGTGGGTTCGACCCTTACTTCTCTACTATACTAGTAGTTTAGTTTGGTAATTTTATTGATTTCCACGACAGATCAATTTTTGGCGCCGTTGCCGGGGACTGTTAAATTGTTAAAAAATTTAGTAGTTGATTTTTATTTTAATTCTTTATTTTTTTTTATTTTTTTAATTTTTTGCTATTATTCTTTTTTTTTTGTCTTTGGTGTGCAGCAATTATAAAAAGCTAAAGAGAAGCGGAGTCGATTGGAGCAAACGCGGGTCGATAAAAACAAAAAAAAAAAATTCTACCTGCTTTGCAATCTATCACGGTGAAATCTTTCCCTTCTCTTTGCATTTTATTTTTGCTAGAGTTGGTATATTTGATTGGATAGGTTTATTTGTTTTATGTTTGGTCGCCGTTCGTGCAACCCAGACTTAGAAAAATTACACCTTGAGCTAGAAAGAACCTTGAGAGCTTTTCGTGGTTTGTCCATTAAATCTGAAGTCTTAGGAAATCCTATTTCTATAGACATGGCTGATAATGGTGGACAACAACAACCACAGTCTCTTAAGGCTCATTTTTCAGTGAATGTGGTTGATAGGATAGTTAAGGAATCTCTCCCTCAAATCTTGATTGAGGATCCTTTGGAGAGATGTTTGGCTTACTTTGATAGTGATGCTTTCGATATTGATGGTTCTATTGAAGAAGTCAATTCATTGCTTGACTGTTCTCCTTCTATAGACTTTCCTCCTTGGAAGTCTAGACCGGAACCCCTACCTAATCTTGCGAGCACTCCTGCTCCTCCATCTTTAGAGGTTCCTCCAAAGCTTGAGTTGAAGCCACTCCCGGCTACTCGTAAGTATTCATTCTTGGGACCCGATGACGCTCTCCCTATTATCATTGCTTCTAATCTTTCAAGTGAGCAAGCGTGTCGTCTTCTTGAGGTTCGGGACAAGAAAGGTTCCGAAAATGTCGTAGCCGACCACCTATCCCGCATTCTTGTTGAGCACACGAGTGACACTCAACCTTTGCATGACTCGTTTCCTGACGAGCAACTATTTTCTGTGTCATTAGTGAAACCTCCTTGGTTTGCCCATATTGTGAACTATCTTGCAATCGGTCAAATTCCTTCCCAATGGTCCAAACAGGACAAAGATCGATTTTTCTCGCAAGTTAAGTTTTTCTATTGGGAGGATCCTGTGCTCTTTAAGTATTGCTCTGACCAAGTTATCCGTCGTTGTGTTCCAGATAGTGAGTTTCATAGCATTCTTACTTTCTGTCATTCTTCAGCTTGTGGTGGCCATTTTAGTGGTCGCAAGACGGCGGCGAAAGTCTTGCAGAGTGGGTTCTATTGGCCTACTCTATTCAAGGATGCACACAATTTTTGCAAGACTTGCATTCGGTGTCAGCAAATTGGGACAATGTCTCGCAGAGATATGATGCCTCTTACCCCAATCTTAGTTGTTGAGATATTTGATGTATGGGGTATTGATTTCATGGGAACATTTCCACTGTCATTTGGCTTTGAGTATATTTGGTTAGCGGTGGATTATGTGTCCAAGTGGATTGAGGCTGTGGCAACTAGAACCAATGATCACAAAGTGGTGGTCAAATTCATTCAAGAGAATATATTCTCTCGGTTTGGTATGCCACGGGCGATTATTAGTGATGGAGGGTCTCATTTTTGTAATAGACCCTTTGCAATCTTGCTTCAAAAATATTCCATCACTCATAAAGTCGCCACGCCTTACCATCCCCAGACTAGTGGGCAAGTTGAAGTGTCGAATAGGGAGGTCAAGTCAATTCTTGAGAAAACGGTACGACCTGATCGAAAAGATTGGTCTTTGCGTTTAAACGATGCTTTGTGGGCATATCGTACCGCTTACAAGACCCCTATTGGCATGTCTCCTTATCGATTGATTTTCGGTAAAGCTTGCCATCTCCCGGTAGAGCTAGAGCATAAGGCCATGTGGGCCATTAAGAAATTCAACTTTGATATGCTTGTTGCCGGCTCTAATCGAAAGCTCCAACTCAATGAGTTAGAGGAGCTTAGGAATGATGCGTATGAGAGTTCCCGCATTTACAAGGCTAGGACTAAGGCATTCTATGATTCTCACATTAATCGTAAGTCCTTTGAGTCCGGTCAAAAGGTGTGGTTATTTAACTCTAAGTTACGGTTGTTTCCTGAGAAATTGCGGTCTAGATGGGATGGTCCATATGAGGTTGTTCAATCTTGGTCTCATGGTGCGGTAGAAATTCATAACCCTCGGAGTGGCCAAACTTTCAAAGTTAATGGCCAAAGGTTGAAATTATTTATTGATGGTGTGGAGGAAGGGAGTTTGATTGAGGAGATTGGTCTTGAAGACCCAGTTTATATTGATTGATGTTTTTCTCCTCTTGCTGTGTCTGGCTGAAGACATTAAACTTAGCTCTTCTTTTGGAAGGAAACCCAATTTTATTTTATTTTATTTTATTTTATTTTTGTTTATTTTTGTTGTTTTTAATTGAGTATTCTTTTTATTGTTTTGTAGGAGTTTAGTATTTATTTTATTCTTATTGTTTAAAAAAAGGGGGGGTTTCTCTTTGGTCATTTTTGTTTTCTGGACTATAAAGCTCGAGCATTTTCTCATGTTTTTTTTTTCCAAATGTTTCTGGTCCAGAAAGCTCGAGCACTCGCCAAAAAGCTCGAGCACTTTTTCGTCAAAAATGGGTTAAACATTCTGCCCCGAAAAGGTCGAGCACTCCAAGAAAAGCTCGAGCTCTTTTTCTTCCCTCATAGCTCTTAAGGTGCTGTTCTAAAAAGCTTGAGCTTTTCTCAAAAAGCTTGAGCACTTTTAATTCAATTTTAAAAAAAAAAAAAAAAAACTAACTCTCTAACCCACAGCCGCAGCCTCTAATCTCCACCGCAGCACCTCCTCTCCCATCATCTCATCTCCACCAGATCTGCCGCACATAACCACATCGCCGCCTCGATAATCACAGCCCCTAATCACTACAGCATCACCACCGCCGCAAAACTCCAATATCACCATCCCCATCACCTGATAACCACCGCTCCATAGCCGTCCACGACTCCATACCCACCGCCGGCTCCACCATCACCACACCCATCTATCTCTCTCTCATCCCGTCGCTACCATTGCCTCCACCGCCGACCGCGCCTCAATCTCCACCACCGTCGACCGCCCCGCACCCCCATCAGAACCACCAGCCACAGTGCCTCCATCACAGCCACCGAACCCCAACATAACCGCCGACTGCCCCTCCCTCACGCACCTCTAATCACCGCCGTCCCCATCATCTTCCATCACCCACAACTCCAAAGCCACCGTCACCATCTCTCTCTCTCTGCAAATCGCCTCCCCAACCCCACTCCATCAACACCAACCGACCCCAACGCCCCTCATCCCCCTCCACCGCCCCTCTCCGTCGCGCCGCACCATCCACCATCGCCTTCCTCCACCACCCAGCCGCACCGTCACCACCGTCGATCCGTCCCTCCATCTCCATCACCGTCAGCCGAACCCCCAACAGAACCCCAGCCGCACCTCCATAACCACCTCCACCACCGACCACCATCATCTCCAGTTTCATTACCACCGTCGATTCCATATCCATAGCCACCGCCCGTCGTTCCATCAACCCACATCATCTATCTCTCTGAAATCCTTTGCTAATTTTCATTTTAAGGTTTGACTTTCTTAATTTTCATTTTGTTAATTCTGATTTGTGGAGGTGGGTTGAAGTCTGGTGTTAAGAGTTTGTGGAAGTGTGTCCGTATTTTGTTATTTATTTATTTATTGTACATCATGCTAATATTTTATTTATTTATTTATTTATTTATTTTTATTTTTTATTTTTTGTTTTTTATTATTCTATGTTTTATACTATCCTATTTATATTCATAGCTTTGCACTTGCATGCGGCATTTATGTTTTACTATTGCTATATTGTGTACATTGGTATGACTTTTGAAAAAAATAAAATAAAAAATAAAAAAATAAAAATAAAAACAAAAAACAACAACAAAATTGCATACCAAGCCGTTTCAAATTCACTTCATTCCACTATGCATTTGGTTTAGTTGTTTCTCCGCTCACATTAGCACTTATGGGCATCATGATTTTATTTTTTTATTTTTTTTTCTTTCTTTTTCTTTTTCAATTTTGTTTTGTTATGCCAATATGTCGATTCTATGGCCCTAATAATTTTTATTGTTTATTGTGTTATTATAGGGATCCATGGGTCGGCCAAGAGCTTCCAAAAGCCATGCAATTGCAGTTGAATCCACTTCACGCCAACGGCCCATTCAAACCCGTCAAATTCACATTGAGTAGCCAAATGAGAAATGGGCCACCAAGTCAATTGCTATCCAGACTACATTTGATGTGGGCCTGTTCTTTCGGGACGATCCTACAACGGTATGGGCGGTCCAAGAGTTCTGCCACCGCCACTTGCAAGCTTTGCTAGCCCCTTCCGATGTTGCGTACCCTCGGTTGGTTCCCTTGTTCTATCAAAACATGTATCTTCAGTCGATAACCAATCCGGGGGTATTGTATACTAAAATTGATGATGAGGTGATCGTTGTAACCAAACAGTCTATTGCCGATGCCTTGGGTTCTCCTCTGCAGTCTCACCTTGCTCACTTGCCTCAGTTATCAGTTTCACAAAAAGTCCATGCTTTGAGCATTGTTCCATTGGGTCACTCTACACCAAATCACATTCTACGTTCTCAACTTCCATGGCGGCTTTGGTTTGTTGATTCGGTGCTCAAGAAGAATGTGTGTCCCAATGGTCATGACCAACAACGGCGAGGGGATTTCCTTGATGCCCTATATGCTTTGGAGAATGGTTTTTCTTGTGACATTGCTGACATGATTTGGAAACAAATGTCTACTTGTTATAAGCAGTTCATCAAGATGCCCACACAGCGTGCTCAAGCATGGCCTCTGCCCTTTGCCAATTTGATCACTATATTGGTTCGAGCCGATGGATATGCCATTCCTCCCACTGAGCCGTCTGATACTACTTGTGTTTCTTATGGCCAGCATCTTTGGGCTGTCAGTTGGAGCAGATTGGTTCGGGAAAGTGGGCAGCATCCTAGGTTGTCTCGGCAACCTATGTGGCTTAGTATCCCTACTGAGATTCCTCCATCCACATCCACTGGACCTTCATCTCCTCCCATTTCATCCCCGATGTTGCTTCCTACCACCTCAGAGGATAGATCACATTCCGACTATAGCCGTCTTGAGCAGCGGTTTGATGCATTTGAGGCTCAGTATCAGCGTGATATCGCAGAGACTCATCGCCTCCTTCGGGCTATTCTTGCCACTCAGCGCCCGCCTTTTGATTCACCGGGCTCTTTGCCCCCTTAGCTCTCTCCATTCAGGTGCATTCCTTCCTTGTACTTCTTTTGTTCTATTTCATGTTGTTTGCTGTCATGTCCCCTTGAGGACAAGGTGTCAAATAAGTTGGGGGGAGTTGCTATTATTTTTCCTACTTGAGCTTAATATACTTCATGATTACAATTTTATTGTTTTGAGCGTATTCATGTATTTCTGAGCTTGCATGAGAATCATTGTGATAGTTGTGCACTGTTAGTGATTTGTCTTTCCCTAACTTTCATAATTGGAGACAAATTGGGTTGCTACTCTTGTGACTCTATGATTTGATGGTTAGATTGTGAAACTCTAGTATCATGATGGCATTTACTGAGACTTATAACCCATATTATGTAGATTTGAGCTTTAACTTTATTTTGAGAGTTATACAGTTTGCATATTTCCATTCTATCAACTACCATTGTCACATGTCTAAGGTCAGTCAGTTCAGATGTCAGATGACACTTCTTGCCTTTGGGGAATGAAACTAGGCCCTTTTTCTACTTTGAGCCTGCTCGTTTGTTTCCTACATCTTTACATTATTTACCTGATTGGAACCAAGTTGAGCCTTCATTATTATATCTTTCTTTTCATGGCCAATAGCCTCGCTTTGGATGAAGAAGTTGGGTGATTTTTCTTTGAGAATTTGGTGTTGTGAAAGTAGAGAAGTGAAGATGTACATTTTTCTTTTATTGTAATTTTATTCAGTTTCAAAAAAAAAAATTCGATTAAAAAAAAAGAAAAAAAAAAAAGAGAAAAAAAAAAAGAACAATCAGAAAAAGAAAAAAATATATATATTTCATTGCCTTTTCCTTTTCTTTTTGGTTTGCTCAAGTAGAAAAGTTGTGAGTAGTTTGAGAATGCTTTTATTGGAATTTTGGGAGTAGTGTTGCAATGTTCAAAAGAGATGATGAGTTTGGAAAACTACAGTTTATTCACTTCAGCTTCTTCGCTTATCACATGAAGATTCTTGTTCACTTACCCCTACTTTATCCTTGACCTTGACCTACGTTTCAACCAGAAACAAAGACCTAGCCGACCCCGAAGGTGTAGTAGTTGATGATTGAGGATGTGACTGTAGTGATCATGTGACATTGGGAGTTGATTTTCGTAGTGGTTTGAATTTTCTCTCTATATTATTCTTGTTGTGCCTTCATTCACATTTGCATGTGGAGTATTTGATTTGTACTCAGCAATTATTCTATCCACATGTATGAGAGGATACATATACACCCCATTTCTGTGAGCTTCATTTGTGAGTGATATCTTTTAGTGAGATTTGGAGTCAAAGTAATGCCTGTTTGAAAAGAAGTTTCATTGCCTAGACATCTTGTTATGGTTGTTGCTGTTATGCACACTGATTCTATCCAGTTATGAGCAGTTAGGAAATTCACAGGTTGCTTTTAGTGAGATAATTGTTACTTTGATTCGATTGTAACTCAGCTATACGCTCATTGAATTCATTTTTATTAATTGCGGAGTATTTTGTGTTCAAGTTGGAGGGGGTGTCGAATTTTGTGGGTAGATTCACTACAAACCCTCACGAGACTATAACTTGTCCACTAGGGTAACCTAGGGGTTTAAAGCCTTATTGCATATGGTAAATGCAATCGTGTATCCCACGAAAGAGGATTTAGTTAGTTGTATTGTGTCTCTTGTTTCCTTGGCTTTGCTCGAGGACTAGCAAAGTGTAAGTTGGGGGGTGTGATAACTGGTTAAAAAGTGCATATTTATGTTGTTAACTCTGGATATTCTTGCACTTTTATTATTTTAATTTCTCCAATCTATATGCATTTGCTAGTTAATTCTTATTTTATCTTTTTGCAGAGAAAGCTCGACAAAGTTGATGATTTAATGGTGGATTTGGAGCAAAAGGAAAATATTGGGCTTTGAAGTGCTAAAAGAAGTGGAAAACAAGTGATTTTGGGTTAGAAGAGAGGCTTGGTCCATATGTTGGTGGACCAGGGCCTATTTTAGCATTATAGGCTTTATTTTGGAGCACTTTAGACTCCCTTTTTGGGCCCCTAATGTCTAATTACGGGATTTTATTATTTTTTCCTGAATTCTTATTTTGTGGGGGGCATTTTTGGAAAGAGGGGGATATTATTGTGAACTAGGGTTTTGGAAAAGAAGGAGGCCGTCTTGGAGATGGAGAGGAGGAGAAGAAGGAAGGAGACAACTCTAAAGAAGAAGATGAAGAACTCCATGGCTATGGTGGTCTCCTCTTCCACTATCATGGGCTAAGTTCTCTCATTCCTAGGGTTTAGATGAAATCCTAGTCAAGTAATATTGCTTTTTTTTGTATTTTATTTTTGGGTTAATTAGTCTTGGATGTTGATTGTATAACATTAGGATTTTATTAAAGCATTGATCGTATTTTTCAGTTTCACATAATCAATTTCTGTGATTTTGTTTATATGGTTATACAATAGTAATATGTGTACATACATCAAAACTGTAGGACGAGTCATAACTCAGGGAAAACAAATTGTGACTATGACCTTAAAATTAGCGTAGACAATTTGTGTTGACCAAAGATGATTCGTGCTTAGGGTTTTGGTGCATGGTTTTCTTGATGATTGTATTGAGGCTTGTAGCCAAAATACGTCTTTTACATCCAAATTGAATGACCCAAGAATTAATACAATTGAAGCTAGTTACAAGATTAGTGGTGGATTCAACACCCTAGGAATTCTCTTTTAATTTGATTCCTCATTAATTCAGTTAAATATTTGCTTTAAGTATAGTTCTCATTTAATTTTAGGAAAGAAAATCAACAACAATCAATCTTTGTTAATTTGAATTGAAATTAATCTCAACTTTGGTTTTTAAACAATTAACAGTCTCTGTGGGTTCGACCCTTACTTCTCTACTATACTAGTAGTTTAGTTTAGTAATTTTATTGATTTCCACGACAGCTCAAGTTGTCGTCGGCGACGACGTTTTTTGCTGGCGACGAATGGTTATGCCGAAGCTCCATCTTGAAATTGGGGTTTCCAATTGGCTATGAAACAAATTGAGATGGAAGAGAGAGTAGATCAGTGCTGAACCTGGTGGAGAGAGAGGATGGAGGAGCCAACCTGCTTGGCCAACACTCCGCCGAGAGGAACCAAGACGCCACCGCCTACGTCGACAAGTACCCCCTCCGAAGAAAGCCTCCTGCCGGCCCTGTCCTTGGCTCCCACTCCCAAGAAGACGTGATCAGAATCCTAGTCAGCTCGGTGGTGTTGTTGATGGTGGTAGTGACGACAGTGGAGGTAGTGGGTGGAAGGAAGGGGAGGGAGAGAGAATAGCGTCGATGGAGGTGGTGGGTGGAAGGAAGGGAAGGGTTATAGGGTTTCCTGTGGTTGGTGGAAGGAAGGGTAGTTTTGTCATTTAACCATGATTTGTAAGGGTAATTTAGTAAATGAATCTAATCCGTTAACGTCGTTTGGGGACAAATTCTGACAGGGGGACAGTGTTATTTTTGAAACCATAGGGGAGGTTTCTATAATTGTCAGAAACTTCAGGGGAGGTAAGTGTAATTATCTCAATATTTTTTTAATAACTAAATTACCCTCTGTGATGTAATTTCTTACATGTTTTTCTCTCTGTCACTCACCCAAACCCTCAAACACCAGAAGCCATGGGAAATCTGAGCATTTATGGCAAAGGCCGGGATGGTCGAACAGTTACAGTGGATGGGGTGGTTCGAAACCACCATCGTTGCTGCAAGCGGTGAAATGAAAGTTTGTAGGTGCTTATAATCTACCATTGCCTAATTCAAATCTAGTTAGAGGGGTTCAATTTGCCATAGTCAATCTTAACCAAAGATCAGAAGAAATTAAAAGGCAGATCCCAATTGCACACATGCAGAGAGGGTTATCATGAAGATATTAGAGTATCTCACATTGCCACATCTTTGATCGCACGAAGGAAAGCTTTTAAAAGATGATAAAGTTGCATGGATACATCTTTGGTTATATTGTCAAAGTCGCTGGAGGGTGGGGGTTGTAGCCGGTGTCAAAATTTAAAAGATTGGGCCAGCAATTGATATAGACAAATTTCTTAATAGGAAAAGAAGAAGATAAGGTGTCATTTTTTATAAAGAAAGTTATAGAAAGGAGTGTGCGTTTATCTTTATGTGCCTCCCTACTCTCTTTGTAATTCACATTGGTATGAAAGGAATATAAGGTTTGATCCAAGGTTATGTAAAAGAGATAAAGAAAGTTTTGTTAGGATTCTAGTTTCGAATGGCGTACCAAGTACATAGTTGAGAATTTTGAAATATGCAACTTGGTTTTTAGAACAGTGTTTCTAGTGTGTAAGGTTGTTAAGGAGATTGTTTTTTAAACAAAGAAATCTGGGTTGCTTTTGGTAAACAGAGAAATTTATTAGGAATTATTTTTAGTTGTGTATTCTTCCTTTATTTTTACCTTGTTTGCTCTTTTGACCTGGGGCATGGCCCCGTATATACTTTGTGCCTGATTTTTTAATACAATTATACTTCACAAAAAAAAATATTTTTTTGGTATAAACTGGATAGAGAAATTTTAAACAGTGTGATCTACGAAACGAAATTTCTCTATTTAAAAAATATAATTTTTTTAACAAAATTTCATATACAATATGGATTTTGTTTGATAGATATCGATTTTTAAAATCTAAATATATAATTTTTATAAAAACTAGATTTATCTACTGCAAGTTTTTTAATTTTGATGTTTCAAAAAAAAAAAAAGTGATAACGTGGCAATAGCATGGGCACAGGAAAGGCACAAATGTGTTTCACCGTCTTTTAACATGTAAGGGCATTTATGTCAACAAAATACTTAGACATTTTTTGGGTTAGACTTTGTGTTAATTAAAAACTTTATGAGGAACCTATTAGTGAATCCCACGTTTTTATAAACATATATAATCCCTTCATCTAACATGCATTGGACAATTGCCGACTTAAAGATGGTCCCAACTCCTAATTTTGTGTCATGTTAAAAGGATATTGTAGAGAGATTGAAGAAAACACAACAAAGAAAGGATTTACATGGTTCAATCTTGAGACCTACATTCACGGAATAAGGTAGAAGAACAGGAACTCTTATTCATGAGTTACTTCAAATTAGCACCCTAAAATAAATAAGCATACAAGTAAAAATTATGGAAAGAATTCCATTACTTTAGCAGCAAGTTAAGCAACAAAATCAACAACAAATCACTATAAAATCAATGACTAAAATCATAAAGATCATGGCGCGAATTATTTCCTCCTTCTCCGCTAACACTTCCCCCTCAAGTTGGTGCAAAGACATTGATCAAGCCCAACTTGGACACAAGATCTCATGAAATCTTGTTGATGGCAAGCCTTTGGTAAATATATCTGCCAACTAATTAGAGCTACGGAAAAATAAGATGCTAATAATATTTGACTACACATTTTCTTACGAAATGACAATCTACCTCAATGTGTTTTGTTTTTTCATAAAACACTGAATTAGATACAATGTGTATTGTTACCTGATTATCAGAAAACATGTTTACTACCTGAGGAAATTCAAAACCCAAATCATGTAAAAGAGTACAAAGCCATATTATCTCATTTATTATAGATTTCATTGCTTTATATTTTGCGTCTACATTTGAACAAGCAATAATATTTTGTTTTCTTGTTTTTCCAAGTGACTAAGCTCCTTCCAACAAAAATGCAATATCCTACTATGAATCGTCGATCAATGGGGCTTAACATCTATAATATGTGTGTGGCCATTTTTTTGCATCCATATTCTACGACCAGGAGAGGATTTCAAGTTAAAATATGTCCCACATGAAAAGGTAATATGAACATTATTTGGGCTTAATGAAATCAGGTAGTTATTGGCTTTGAAAAAGAAATGCACGATTACCTAATTAGTGAGAGATAATAGGAGAAGTGATTTTCCTATCTACCTACTTTTATGGGGAGTATGATAACTGTTTTATATTGTACGTAGGAATTGTCCTCTTTCTACCCACATTATTTATTCATAATCAAATTTTCCCATAGGTTCTGGTGAAGCGAAGAAAAATGGTTAAGTGAGAGAAATAACTTCTATAAACTTTCTTTAAGAAGGAGATTTCATTATGACTAATTCCGGTATGTTTTATGAAATATTTTTATTTTCGCATAAAAGATAACTATGTGATTTTCATGATAGTTGAAGATTTCTATTTCAGTAAATTAATTTTTTTACATTTCAAGTACTAAAAAAATTCTATTCATTGCATTCAAATGATTAGTTCTTGGAACATGCACAAATTGGCTTACTAGACTCACAACATATGTAATATCAGGGTAGGAATTCTTGACCCGACCCGGGTACTTTTAAAATTTATTGACCCGACCCAAGCACTTTTCAACTTAAATCCCGGACCCAGGTACTTTTCAAAAGCGTATAAATCTTATACGCTTTTGAGGCTCTGTTCGGTGAAAAAGCGTATTAGTTTCCTACGCCTTTAAAAGGCGTATTAGATTGATACACTTTTAAAAGGCGTAGGAAACTAATACGCCTTTTAAAGGCGTAGGAAACTAATACGCTTTTATGTCAATATATCCGGTCTTTCTCTTCCGTCTTTCTCTTCCGTTTTTTCTTATCTCTTGGGCACTTTTCTCTTCCGTTTCCTGATCTCTTGGTTAGATCAATAGAAGGAATAGTAGATCAAGTGGATCTAGACTCTTCCTAGTCTGGTTAGCTGCAGTCCCTCCGATGAGACTGAATTCTTCACTCTCATTCCGTTCTGTTTGACGGTTTTTTATCTGAATCTCTCAGTTCATCTCACAAAGGCACAGGCCAATTTGGGGTGGGGCATCAAAATTGCTGTTAGACTACTTTCATACTGAAATTACAGGTACATACATTGAACCTCTATATTTCTATTAATTTTCAAATTGAATATTCACAGATCTATTTCTATTAACTTTCATACTTTAATTTAGTTGGATGGGATGTCTGCAAGATTGCCAAATAAATACGCATTTGAGCTTAACAAATAAATACAGAGGTTGATTTTTTAAAAAAAAAAATTAATCCCAAACAACAGATTTTGAAAATCTAGGGATTTTAAATATTTGAGTTTTAAATTCCTTTATTTAGAATTTTGTTAAACATGTCAAAAAATTACTTGTTAATTTAGTTGGATGGAGAACCTTCAGAAAAAAAAAAAAAAAAAAAAAAAAAAAAAAAAAAATCTTGAATCAATAAATTTATTTAGCTTGTTAATTTAGCTGATTTTAAGGGCTGTTTTGTAAAGTTTTTGGCTGCTTTATGGATGATTTGTTTGGGCTGGTTGCTGAAGTTTTAGGCTACTGTTTGAGTTGTTGTATGAGTGGTGTATTTTTTTTGTCAATTACTTACATATTTGTGGTTTGTATGTATTGCTGAAAATTTGAAATTTACTAAATTTTTCCATTCTAGATTGGAGGTTATAAATGGCACGGAGACGCGCAACTGTATGTCTATTCTTGGGGGGCAGCACATTTTATGGGGAAGAAGGGTTTTTTTACGATGTGCGTACTTCGAAAACATGTGTAAGAGTGAATCATGACGTTACTTACAGTGAAATGGTGGATTGCGTCTGTAATGCATTGCAGTTGGATCGAAATTCATGTCACTTGAAAATGACCTGCAGATTTCTATTAGTATTGGGACCACAAATAACAAAGTATATGCTATTGGAAATTGTTGACAATAACACTGTTGAAGCAATGGTTGGTGCTATATTTGAGAGTGAACAAATACGTAATATCGACTTGTATGTGGAAATAGAGAATTGGAACCAAGGTTGGGGAACCAGTTAGGTGGCAGGACCATTCACTAGATTGCTAACACAAGACTATGGGAATGCATCACTAAATATACCGATGATAGAGGAGTTTCCGCCCCATCAGGCAAATATGTCAAACTCACCATATAATGATGGAACACAACAGTTGCATGCAATGTCGAATCGCGAAACTGTTGTTCAAGAAGTTGCTATGACGGATGATTCGTCCTGGGCTTATAGAGGGGTGGACATAAACCTTAGTCCACACAACTCAGTCGAGGAGGCGGAGGAGGAGGAAGAAAGGATGATGGATGAGTTGGGTAAAGATGATGAGGAAGATGAAGAAGCCGTACTAGGGCAAGCTTCTGATGGAATGCATGCAGAATCCCGAATGTATGAACCTATGTCACCGTTTTTCAGTACTATAGAGTTGCCTAATCAAACCTTGGATAGTAGCTCTTCACTTCATGGCCATGTATAGGACCCGATAAGGGATGAGTTATTAAAGGGTCTAATATTCGCTGACAAGGATCAGTTGAGAAATGCTATACAAATGTATTCCATCAGAACACACCAACAATATGAGGTTGTGGAAACAAACTCAAAAATATGGTCTCTACGATGTAAAATGCATGATGAGTGTGGTTGCCAGTAGAGAATGCGTGCCTGTAAGAGGAAGAAGCATGGGTGGTTTGAAATAACAAAGCTTGAAGGACCTCACACTTGCTTATATCCTAGTGTAAACAGGGATCACAAGCAATTGAATTCCATATTGATTGGGGCTGAAATCCAAGGGCCTGTAAAAGCGGATCCATCTCTTAAAATAGCTGTTATTAGAGACTATGTGCAGCAAAAATTTAGCTAGCAAGTCTCTTATAAGAAGGCTTGGATGGCGAAGCAAAAAGCCGTGGCAAAGGTTTTTGGAGATTGGGAGTCCTCATACAATTTCTTGCCAAAATTTATGGGTGCATTGAAAAAATATAATGATGGAACAATCGTGAAGTGGCAGACTTTTCATACTTCATCAGCTGATGATGTGATATTACATAAGATTTTTTGGGCATTCAAACCATCAATTGAAGGGTTTAGCCACTGTAGGCCAGTTGTTAGTATAGATGCTACCTTCTTATATGGGAGATATAAGGGGAAATTGCTAATTGCAATGGGAGCAGATGGAAACAATCAAATCTTTCCACTTGCATTTGCTGTCGTTGATGAGGAGAGTTACAGTAATTGGAGTTGGTTCCTTGAGCATTTGAAGGATTATGTCATCCGGGATAGGGAAGGTATTTGTTTGATTTCTGATAGACACAACGGGATCCTTGCAGTTGTTAATGCCCCTAATTCTAGATGGAAACCGCCCCACGCATATCATCGTTTTTGCCTTTGACATGTTCAGAGCAATTTTAACAGCAGGTTTAAGAATGCACACTTGAAGAAACTGGTGTGGATTGCCGGAAGTACTCATCAAATTCGAAAATTCGATCGAGTCATGGAAGAAATTGGCAAGCTGAATAAAGATGCGAGAGAATATTTGATGAATATTCCGACAGATCAGTGGAGTATTGCTCATGATGATAGTCGTCGCTATGGGATGCGGACGACTAATATATCTGAGGTCTTCAATGGTGTGTTGAAGGAGCAAGAAACTTGCCTATCACTGCATGTGTCGAGCTTATATTTGAGCGGGTGGTTTACTACTTCAATGTAAGACGGGTATTAGCTTCGGACGGTGTAAAAAATAACTATACCTATACTCCTTACGCAGCAGCCAGGATTAGTCGGAATCAGGAAAAGGCTGGACGTCACAAGTTAACACCATATAACTCCGGTCTTGGAATTATGAAGGTTTTAACAGGCAAGGGTAATGCTCAAGTGGTTAATCTTCATACGAGCACTTGCAGTTGTGGGAAGTGGAATATTTATAAGATGCCTTGTTCCCATGCAATCGCAGTTATGGCAGACTTGAGAGTGTCTTTTCATCAATTTATGGATGAATGTTATAGTATTGGCGCGTACGAGAGGACATGGCAATCACAATTTTTTCCACTCTACCATGAGGATTATTGGGATACACCATCTGGTTCAAGAGTATGCCATAATCCTGCGCTTCTAAGGAGAAGGGGTCGTCCTAGGTCATCACGACTTCGGAACGAGATGGACATTAGAGAAGTCGCTACACATAATCACTGTGGTATATGTAGGCAAACTGGTCACGATCGTCGCTCTTGTCCTACTAACAACCATCCCCAAGCAGGCATTGGTCCTTCAAATTGATGGAAACAACATGTTGATGAAAAGACTCAGCCACAAAGTCCGAGGGTAAAAAATTTCAAATTATTCATTACACATTCCTTATTTTAGAACAATATTATTATTTAAGCAGACTGTTAAATATATGTATATGCAACTCTTGGATATATAGATTTACCATGTCTTTGTGACTACATATGATAGTTAGTGCAGCAACTGGTGTTCATAAATCAGCTAAATATCCTAGAAGGTTATGTTTGAATCAAATTAAACATCTTGCAAGACTACAATGTGATACTCCTGTGGATAAACCTTGTGGTGAAAGTCACCAAATTGTAGCAGATGTAACAAGGAAGGAGCCTGTAACAACAAGATGTAAGTTCGGTGCTTTTGAGTTATTATTTTGGTGATTTTTAGCCCAAGTAAATTTTGACAAGACTCTATCTGCAACATGAGATTCAAGAGATAATAGTGACTATTATAGATAGAAACCAATTATTTATTATACTTTCTTCTATCTATATATTCTACATTTGCAAGTTGGATGTTGTGGTCCAGGCAGATCAACAAGTCTACGATTAATTCATGTGAAACATCTTGCGCGGGCATTAAATTCTTGCATGAAAGACGCTGCTGATAAAACCCAGTTAAGTGAAACACAAGGTATGGGTCATATATGCTTTTAAATTTGAAATTTCTTGCTCATTTGTCAAAATATTTGTTTGCCACAATTTTTTGTATCTAACTGTTGAAGCTATAATACAGTGGAAGAGATTCTGCTGCAAGAGGAGATTCAATTGATGAGTACTGATGTTGAAATATTTACAACAGAATAATGCTAAAGGTGAAGATCAAGAATTTTATGTTGGTGGTAATTATAAGTAGTAGTTCTGATTTATTTGAACAGATAGTGACTCATGAACATTTGTTGATATCATACAAGATTTTTTTAATGTGGAGAATCCAATAAGGTTTTGGTATTACATTTCAGGATAAAGGTTGAGCTATCAAAGAGACAACTTTATAAAATACATTTTGCCAATGACATTTGCCGTCACTCATTCCTACAAATATTGGGTTGAAGATATGTAAGTTAAAAACAGTTTGTTTGATTTTCCATGGATTTTCATGTCTACTAATCATTCTCCATGTATAACTGATTTATTGAATTGGCCTTTTATCCCATTTGTTATTTTTGCATATTTTGAAGTTGTCTTCAAATATTTGGATTTCATTTTTCAAAACTTCTTTACTTCCATTCATTGTCATTTGGCTATTTTTTAAAAAATAAAATCTGAACGCCGGTCAATTCTTGTGTGAAGTTTGGTGATTTTGGTTTCTGTTATTATTATTATTATTTATTTCTTGATAAATGGTATATTTTGTTCAAAGATGGGCCAAGCTGTAAGTACAGAGGATATATACAGGGTTCAAAGCAAAAGGCCCCAACTTTACAGCCCTTTGCTACTAGAGGATGAAACACGGGTAGCTCAAAATCCTGTTTATTATTATTATCATCATCATCATTATCAGTGAACTGATTGTTATTGGGCTGACGGTCATTCCATATTCTAACAATTAGGAACTTCTAGTTTGTGGGAGAATGGAAGGATGGAACCAGCAATTCTGCAAATATATGCTATTTGGAAGTGCAAAAAGAGTTGTGAAAATTACCAATAATTTCAGCTTTTTCTTCTGAAAGCCAAATAAGTTTCACCAAGTTTTTTTCAAGATCAGTAAATTCATGTCTTGAAATATATTCTCAAACATGTTCAAAGGCCTTTCAGCAAACTGCTTCACACCAACTTTTCTCTTCTATATTATTTTGCCTTTCTTTACTTCAATTTCTAAATTAATTTTTTTGGTTCGAAAATAATAATAAAAAACTTTCAAAAAGTTAAAAAATTATTAAAATAATTATTTTAATAAATTAAGGTGACTGGTCCTAATTAATATAATTAAATTTTATTTGTTTAAGATTACTTTTAAACAGTGAAATATAGTTTCATAACTTTTGCAGCATGATTTCAGGAAAAAAAGTATTTATAAATTACAAATTAGCAACCAATAATGCACACATGTGGACCTAAAAAGTCCTAACCCACACTCATTCTCTACAATGGTCATGAGCAGCAAGATTGAGTGAAGTGTCTAGTATTTGTTTACTTATTTTATATGCGAGTGAATTCTCTGTCAAAGAATTTATATGATGGCTTTAGCTGAAGTCATTATGAGTTACAGATAGAAGTCCTAGCACATTGTGGATTGAAGTTGTGAGAAAAGATATAATGGCAGCTGAAGCAGAGAGAGCTTGTTGAGCTGGTCCTTGTTTCCCCATTTCAATTCTCTTGCTGTTGTTATGCCATTGTTTTTCATTTCCTCCTATTTTGTGTTCTCTGCTTGAGCTACCAACTGGATCTAATTTTAACCTTGGCTTTTGATTGCCAATGCTGATAATTAATTATGTTGAACTGACATTTTTCATTGTTTTAAGATTGCAGGACAAATAAAGTCAAAATTGCGGAAAAGGGAAGAGGAACTGCGAGATGCATAACTGTTTGGAGGCAGCATAGGAAAATTTAGGTTTGCATGATAGTGCAAAAAGCTCTGTACTATAACTAAATTTGTAAACAAGTAGTCTTGAAGGGAATAAATTTTTCAAGACCCTTGATAGGGTAGTATAGTTGAGCAAAATTTAGGTTCTCTGGATGCACTGTCAATACATGTGTCTATTGGCACAAAAAATTCAGAGATTTTATCTCTACAAATTGTTGGATCGGACCTCAGTCCTAATGGATATTTTAATTAATGTTGCAGAATGTTACAATGTCTATTGACCTCATAAATGTATTTTCTACTGACATTGAGACTTCACTGATGTTGCTGATGTTACCAACATAGTAAAACTATTTTTTGTCATTTAATCTAATGACATCACTTGCAATATCACTTGCAACTGTATGTATATGAACATCCTCTTCTATTCAGTGAGAATTCTTTGAAAGATAGCCTCCTAATTGCAAAAAAAAAAACTTCGAAAACATTTGAAAAACTAAAATAAAATGTAGGTTATCTTACAATCGAGTTCCAAAATGAGTAGGCTAGCTTGAAACTGGACATAACCCATGTGCTGATTGCATGCAACCAATCATTTGATCAACAACATTCTCACCAGTTAATTACCAATAGCAGTTTCTTCAATTAAACCAACAGAAAGCAATTCGTTGAATAACCTAAGGAGAATCAATCAAGAACTGGGCCATCAATGCAAATATAGCAAAAATCAGTTCCATTGGGTGACCTTCACAAACATGTTAATAGATACTTTGAAGCTCTGTACCAGCCCTCATAGTCCTTAACATATCCATTTACCATCAAAGGCACATACAACAAGAAGGAACAGCCATCAATGAACAAAAAGCAACAATTTATTGATTCATTACAAATACAATTGAACAAACTAGTTAGTTAACCCACAAGCATCTACAGAACCTCAAAGCTTTGATTAACCCTCAATAAATTTCAAGCTAAATCAAGACCATACAGTCATGGTGCGAGACTTAGGTTAGAACTCAAAACTAAAAGCCAATTTATACAACAAAAACACTGAATTGTGCTTAACCAAAATTGTGTCTTCAAACTAACAATTTAGGTTCCTCCATTGCATGCTCTTCAACACATTTATCAAACTTCATGCTTCTCGCAACGTCAAAGAAATGAGCAACAGCTTCCTCGGGTGTCCCAACAAGAACACCATGGCCCAGATTGAAATGGTATAGATTGCATGCTCTTCAACACAATTTAGGTTCCTCCATTGCATGCTTGCTAATACGAGTACAAGGCAAGAAAACCCACAGGCAGGGCGGACAAATTAAAATGGTATAGATTACCGAGGCCGTCAATTATTTTTATCATTGAAGACTATAACGACTCTACACTAATCTCCATTCAAGTTGTAACAAGGAGGTAAACCAGGCCCTTCAGATATTCCACTATTTCCGATCCTCCAAGCTTTGAACTTCCAAATAATCTGTCAACAAAAGTAATTGGAACCTGTGGACATTTATGAAGCCCAAGAAACATTCATGCTATCAGTGAAAGGTTTGAGGTACCAATTTAATCAACATATGAAGAAAAGCACTCAAACAATAAAATTAAATCAAGTGCATGTATACTCATGCAGAAGTCAATTTCACCAGCAAAAAGAAGGAAAAAAAATCTGATTTGATTCTAGCTGACAAGTCTCCAATAAAAACCATAAAGTGGTAAAAGAAAAGGGAAAAATATAACATTACTTCTTCAATATGGTACCCTTTTCTTGAAGCCCGAACAATCATCTCCATCTGAAAAACATATCCCTTACTAACACAAGAGCTTATGACATCTTCAAGCACAGATTTCCTATAAAGCCTTTAAAAAAGAAACAATATCAGTTTATAAGAATGTCGAAGGTGAGCAGGAGAAACAAATTAAGAAAATTGATGTACCGGAAAGACCAAGTTAAGTCTGACACACCAGACCAAAGAAGTGTCTGTGCAAGGACATTAGCTCCCCTACTTGTCAATTTCCGCATGAGATTCCACCCATGCACACCACCGCCTTTAACATACCGAGTTCCAGTAACTATACTTGCACCAGTGTCTATCTGTTTCCTAGAACATCGTCAAAGAAACAAAACTCACAAAAATTTGAATTCCTAAACGTATGAGAATATAACATAATGACAAACCCGATTCTACTTTCTTACTTGATGAAGCTTGGCAGGTACTTTGGCTGTGAAAGAAAAAAAAAGAAGAAGAACCAAACGAATTGAAGCTTGAATAAGACGGTAAACAAAATTAGGGTTTGTATTAAATGGACTTAACAAGCAGATCTAGCAAAAGTAGATTGGTAAACAAAATGCATATGCCGAAGAAAAGCTCCCACAGATTCACATGACACGTAAGGGATTTACAACTCACTTTAGGTGCTCCTCTAATTATCAGACCTACCACACTTTTCTTTGTCTGAACACAATTGTTAATGATTTCCAAAGTCAAATACCACAGCACGGGTTAATTTTTATTGACATTGGAAGTAAATAATATCATGTCAGGGCAGTGTTACATGGTTTAAATAAATCTACCACTTATCGACAGACTTGTTAAAATGTATGTTATGATAGATTGTACAGTTCAGAAGAGTTCTACATGATGAAAAATAACCTAACACATAGATATGACCAGAGGTCACGGCTTCACTCCCAGCATGTGCTCACCGCAACATTTTTCTCTAAAGTAAATTATCTAAACACTCCTAAAAAAATTCCACACAAATTTTTCAACACTTACGTGGTGTGATAGATCCCCATCCATGATGACAACAAAGTTTCCAGATGCATGCTTCAAACCATGAATGTAAGCAGTCCCTGAAATCGAATCCACATCAAGGAGCAGTTCCGCACTTCTTTTTTTCACAAGAAGAAAAAAAAAAAACATAAATACATACCTAGACCAAGCTTCTTAGGTCTAGCTCTCAACAGCTGCATCATAGAGAACCAAAGTAAGTGTAATGAACTCATATCAATATAAATAACTCCTAAACAATTTGTGGAGAAAAAGTTTAGATTGATGGAAGTCTCCATACTTAAAATTCGATGAGACCACTGCATTAGATAATCCATAACTTTTAATAAGGGGAGAAAGGAACTAGAATTGGGGAAAAAAAATGAAACAAGAACAAAGCTTAAAACAAAAAGAATACATACCTGATTAAATAAAGACAACAGCAAATAATGGACAGACAGAAAAGAATTATTTGTCCTACTATGACCATGGAAAAAAATAGGACTCATGAAGAAAATAATTTGACTGGTGTACAAAAAGTCAACAATACCTTTAGTAGCAGGTAACAATGCCAAAAAAAACACAATCAGATTAAGCAGGAATCTGTAAGGTCAACTTGATATAAGCACTTTGAATTTAACATAACCATGTTCCACATTGCTCACTAGTTTAGTCAAAAATATATATACATATACACTAGAGGGACTCAATCACTGAGTTATTAAGGTTGTAGATAAATTAAAAACTAAAGCATGCATGTTTGAACTGAGATTACAATGTGATACATACCTGAAGAGCTTGCTTTACTCAAGCTGTCATTCCACTTATTCCTACAAAAAAGAAGTGAAGCGAAGAAATCAAACGCATGTTGGTTGGCAAATTTGTACTCAAGCTGTTATCATCAACAACAAAAATATAATATACCGTACCAGTCAAGTGCCACATGTTGGTTTTTTCTTTTGTCGTGCTGGTTTGCTTCGTGGAGGCTGCAACGTGGCCTGAGTCAACTGTGACGAACTCTCATCAATGTGTGTATGCCACTGACCTCGTCCATGCTCACGTGGTCTGGCTCGTGCAGTCCATCGTCTCCTGTACACTATAACATCAATTGGACCCTCTTGCATTTCTGGCTGCACCTCCATGTCAGCAGCCTGTGTCCCCATCCCCGCATATCCTGCCTCATGCACGGGGACATCGTCCATCTGTTGGTCCATCCAATGCTGTGCCGGCTCCTGCACTAGAACATCATCGACATGCTCCTCTACTCCATCGTCACCCCAAACATCGAAGGAGTCAGGCTCCATGACATACTGTGAAAAATAGGGATCTGGTGTAGGGGAGAAATAGTGTGAATCCATGCCTGTAGCGGGTACAGATGGCTCTGCCTATGCGTGCTGCTGGCCCTCCCGGTCGTGCAATTGTCGAGCCTTGTCAACAGCAGCCAAGCATGATATAGACATGTCATGGATCTGGCGAACCAGATGGGAGAAGTCCTACTGAACTGTACCAGCAATCTCGGTACGCTCGGGGATATCAGAAATCTGAGATATGCGCATCATAGTATCCTCCTGAAAAAATAAAATTCATCAATAAATAATGAAAAGTAGGTGCAAGACACAAGTGGATTGTATAAGAGATATTTATTATACCAGCAGATGTCGAATGCTACCAACGGTTTGGAATCTGACAGCTGGCATCTAAATAACTGGCCCGATCAATCTACGTGTAATCAATGTGTACCAGGGCATATAGTCATCGGTACAGTGAACAGCACCCATATCTGAACCATCCCCAAAAACGAGGTGGTTGAGACGGTGGTCCCAATGGTCGATATATGCCCTGTGACGCGCTGGCCAATCATATTTACGCCTCCCTCGCAGGTCTATACCATGTAGCTCTCGGCTAGAATCACACGCAACAGGTATGCTCTGCACTACACCGAACTGGCGTAATACGTGATCTGGGAAGTGCCATTCAACAATTGCAAAGAAAATCAGTGGCACGCGTGCTCCCCAAATTGCCTGACCACTGAGGCAATAGTCGGGCAATGACTACATGACATCTGCAGTATATGGCTCCCATATCATCTACATTAAAAAATACATGTTCTCAATTTGAATAGTAATACCATTTTTGGACCTCTAAATTGAGATATACATGTTATATCACATAATTGTGTACATACATAGTCCGGCCTCATCTGGTCTAACTGGTCTCGGTAATGTCAGAGACTGTGGGCAGGGGTGTCCTTATGGTAGTGACGGACATCCCACCTATACTTGACAAATTTTGCATAAGTTAAACCATATATTCCATTCAATTGTACTCATGTCAAAAATAAGTAATCCAATACAACAAAAAGTAAAGTATAACAATTGAAAGCATCACTAAATATACCTGCATCCTAGGGGAGCAGAAGGTAAGCTTGCATCTGCCGGTGGGGATGGTGCCCGTGGATGTACGTCACGACGCTGTAATCGAATATGACGCAGTCGCTCCCAAGCCCATAGCTAGAGAAAATATAACAACATAAATGGGATGACAAGTTTATTTCATTTTATAAACATTGAATATAAAATGTTAAACATAATGTTATCAATTCGCACCTGAAGCAGAACAAGTGGGCCACCAATAGATGCAGCCTCGGACCTAGTGGCAAGACAAAGCTCACGGTATAAACATGCTAGAGCTGCACTACCCCAGCTAAGCCTGCCTGCCTCATCAAGGTCCCGCAGTAGAGGTAAGAACATTAGTTTCACCTTACTAGATGACTTGCCTGTAAAAAGGCACCCACCTAGCTAGAAGAAACATAATGTACGTCCTGCTGTACGCCGCAATAAATCTATCGTCAGCGTCATCGGGGATCGGCTGAGATAAATGGTGCGTAAATGCACTCAACCTAAGACGTGATCCATCAAAAGCAATCTGAGGTGGAGTAATCCCGAGCAAGTCGTGGCACAACTGCTGCCACTCGGGAATGGGCCTCTGCACGTCTGGACCTGTAACCGCTGCGCCATCAACTGGCAACCCAAGTAGTTCTGCAACATCCTGTAGTGTAATGGTCGTCTCGCCCACAGGTAAATGAAATGTGTGGGTCTCAACTCTCCACCGCTCGACGAGTGCAGTGATGAGGCTCCAATCTAGTGCCATGAAGCCTAACCGATGCACCCCATAGAAACTAGCCCTCACCAAACATCGAAGGACCCGTGTGTCTAACTGACGTACTACTCTACGTAATGATGCCTCAATGCGTCGACAGTGCAATGGGCAGAACTCACGGCCCTCCCAAATAGCGGTGGAGCGATGCTGATGCTGTAAGTATAATACTGATGGATCGCTGGGGCCGGGATCAGGTAACTCTCTCTATTGATATATACGTAACTAATAGAAATATATTAGATAAGTACAAAAAGTACAATAAGTTATTTCAGTAAACTAAAGAAGCACAATAAGTTCATTAAATCCATACAAACATACTCCACATAATCCGCCACCAATGCCTCCTTATTTGAGGCAATAGCAAACAATAAAGGGAATTTGTCTCTTACAAACCCTTCCCCGCACCATGGATAGTCCGGGTAAGTCTTATACGCCTTTGAAAATAATCAAAGACTTACATTAATGAAGGTTGTTGTGATGACAAGGATGATCGATTCTTGACGATGGAAAACAAGTGGCTGAATCCGGCAAGGCTAAACAAGGCTGTTGCAGAAGGACTTCAATCGATCTCGCTTGGTTTGGGAACGATGTCGAGAGGTGCAATCCGGCAAGAATGTGTTTTGCGATGGTGATTTAGTGACGATCGAGCATATACGATGATGAACAGAGACTCGATCTGGAGATTACTGACGAACGGATGATGTGACAACGCGATGGAAGGGGCAAGCCACAAATCTGCAGACGAAACAAGGATTGATGGTAGCACAAATCTTTTACGATCGATGATGAATGATCGATCAGGAGTGGAATGATGGGCAACGATCCCCTCAAAGACGGTGAGCTTCTCTAGCTCTGATACCATGTAAACAGAAAGGATTTCTTTTGTATTTCTATATCTTTTCATTTACACATTCTAGGTATTTATAATACACTGGGGAAGAAAAAAAAAAAGAAAGAGAAAAAAGGAAAGAATAAAAAATCTTCCCACAATTTCTCTATAGAGAATAAAAAATAAAATATTCTTGCAATTACGCCATAAATTGGGAATTTCCACAGTATGTATGTATACACACACGCTTTTTTAACAATTGTGCCAGGAGCTGGACATCTTTAAATAAGTAGTGTATTTGCTTGAGTGTTGCAATTTCCGAAATTATTCTGTTGAATTTGCATTTAATGATTTATGTATTGATTGAACAAGTGTCTGAAACTTTGGTTTTGATCTGTGCACAATAAGTTTTGGAACCTAAAAAATAAAATTGTGCTATGATCTTTCATATCATGTTTCTTAATTGAAATTCAGTTTAAAAAAAAGGATGTCTTTCATTTATTTTCCCCCCCAAATACTTTGTCATTTGATGTTGGGTTCTTAATAATGAAGCGGGATATTTTTTTGATCGGTAATAGTAACTATGCATTAATAAAGGGGCCTGAGAAAGGCAACCCAACTATAAAAAAAGGGGACTGGTTTACAAAAATTTCAAGACCTAAAATCTCCCAAAAAATCAATCAGCCTGTCTAAGTACATAGGGAATTCTTCTTTGATCCAAAAGAATAAGGTTTTCAAATCTTTGAACACTATGAAGCTGTAAGAATGTAGTTGTAAAGAAACTCTTTGCTCTCTCTCTAATTAATGAACTTCATATGGGAAATTTTTTTACAAAAATTGAGCTTAGTGAATTGGGTTTGTACCTACAACTGGTAGACCTTTTACTTTGTTGCATTCTGCTAAGTCCCTATCATCCAAATAATCTAAAGCTGGAAAGCTGTTAAGGTCACCTTGTTGATATGATATTTAATTTTTTTCTAGACATTTTAAGTCTTGAAATATTTTTTCGACTATGTGGATTTTTTTTCTTCTTTGGCTTAGTTTCTTATCTCTCACACAACCATTCCCAAACTTTCAGGACGGCTTTGGGTTGTGGTACATACACAACCAATTTGAACCTTATGGTCATACTTTGTGAGTGAAATATTTATTTTTCTTTTCTGTTTTTTTTTTATTTTTTATTCCTATAATGGTTGAGCATATGTTGTATGATGATAATATTACTCTGTTTTCACAATATAGTGTGCTTTCCCTTTTTTGTATTAAACATATAATCTAAGAAAATTCATAGCAACCTCCCTTCCATTAGGTTTCAATTGTCCCCAATTAATATGCCAGATTATTCAATCTCTTTAATTAAACCCACTTAAAAAGGGTGTTCCAAACAAGGGACTATTCACTTAAGTGAGATAAGATGGTACATCCCATCCACAATCCGCCCAAAAAAATAAAAAAAAAATTCAGTAAAATTACTGTCACAAATGCAAGGAAAAAAATGAATAATTAACTATCACCATTTTCCAATATCATATTTTTCACCTATGTAAAGAGTAAGATTGTATGGAAGAAGAATGCTTGATGAATCACTACAAAATACAAGGCGGTTTTTCAACAAATTCTCAAAAAAATTTAGGCAAGCTCTTAGAGGATTTAAGAACTTTCTACGCAGCACATTAAATTAAATAACATAAATGAAGAGGGTCTGTTTTTTCTTCACCTTATGCTTTATTACATATATTCATATGAATTAATCTCAGATTCAAGATAATGAAAAAGAAATCTATCCTATGACTTAAGAAATTTGTATGTCTTTGTTATCACAAGTCTATCTGTTATATTATTACAGTAATCGAAAGAAAAATATTAGAATTAATTAGTTGTAAGTCCTTCATATATATAGACACATACACACACAAACACATAAGAAGCCACGAGATAATCAACACACACACAATGCTCTTCAAATCTTAATACTTACAGTGAAGAAACCAAGGGCCGTAAAACTTTTAAAATGTAACAACCATCCCAATTCCACCACAGAACTACCTCTAAAATTATTAACTTATTACATTAAATATTAACTATTTAATGGTTCATTATTAATTGCTTCCATCTTTGCATCATTTTTTATTTATTTATTTTTCAATATTCAAGTGATAATGTTACAATGAACCAAACCAAAATAATCTTTGATTTACATAGAACGTAAAATTTTTCAATGGCCAGACAATCAGTGTCTTCTGATTTTACCATTTTCAGTTATAAGATTCAAATTTCAAACTTTTTAAAAAGAAATACTACCTTAAGTTACCTATAAAGGCAAATAATTGCCATAAATTCGAAGTGATGAGTATATCATTTTTACAAAAAAAAACTAAGTAGCAAAAGTTAAAAAGAATGAAAAAATCACCAGTAGGATCAGCCCTAACATTTTTTAACACATTCCACCAAAGTTGCCCAAGTTTATGGCTACTTCTGGCCCGAGATAGGGTAGTCCCAAATCACGATTCCTACTGGTGAGACTGATGATCATATATGCAAAAATAATACGTACTCTTGCACAGGAAGTCTCTAATCTCATTGTAAAAAATACGATACTTCAGGAGTATACAAAATTTACTCAGAAAATAGACCCAATAAATTTTTGTTACAGTAAGGCCCCAGCCCAGTCCTTGTGACTCTAGGCCTTGAAACTTTCATACTGCTACAAATTTCACATCAGCATCTACAACCAAGCAAAACGGACAAAAAAGGTTCATCCCCACTTTTTTGGGGCAAATTGTCAAAGTTGTTGGGTAGGTGCATTACAGTAGTGACATATATGGGTCCCAAAAGCACAAGCACCACCAATAATCAAGGACCATATTGTGGTGAAGAATTTAACAGATTCTTTCTAAAGATGTTGTTCATACCAAGAAGATCATTTGTGGCACTGGATATCTGAGCAACTTTTTAACTAAAACAAGAGAAGAAAAGGACGAAAAATATGGTTATCGTGAAAGAAAACTTACCTGCAATGGCAATCGGCCGGTGAAGTAACGGTGACAACGACGTCAATCGAGAAACGGTGAACCACGGCAATGGCGAACGACGGCAACGGCTCTCTCTCACAGTCGCACGGCTAGGGTTTACAAAGTCCTGTTGACAGAATACGGTTTTGTGTGTGGATAATATAGAAAGTGAGAAGCGTAGAAGATTGCTACTCCTTTTAAAGGCGTATCAATTTTTTACGCCTTTTAAAGGCGTAATAATTTAATACGCTTTTGCAACGGACATAGCCTCAAAAGCGTATAAGATTTATACGCTTTTGAAAAGTACCTGGGTTCGAGAATTAAGTTGAAAAGTGCTTGGGTCGGATCAAAAAGTTTTAAATATACTCGGGTCGGGTCAAAAATTCTCAGGACAGTGATAGTTGAATAAATTAATCTACTAACAACTCTCTGATATTGACCTATATCAGTCAAGGGCCCACTTTCATTTCGAAGTTTTCCATAACTATTAGTGAGGGGTTTCAACAGGTTTCACACCTAGATTTCTAGTCTCTTTTAACAAATCTAAGAAACATTCTCTCTTATTCAAAAATAAACCCTTCTTTAAGGGAACAATTTCTATTCTCAATAAATATTTCGAAGTGCCCAAATCTTTAATAGAGGATTTTATGTGGAGTTGAGACTTAAGTTTGGTAATTCCATTTCTATCATCTCCTATGCTCATTATAAAACTTCCAGCAGCAACTCGCTTAATGGACAAGGATGAGTCAGCAGAACTTCTTTGAATCCCATTTTTCCAGAAGGACCAATATATGCTTTGCACACCATGCTTGAGTTCATATAGAACTTTATTTAATTTACACACTAATTGTGTTTGCTGGAACTACAAACATAGTATAAGCTAACTCATTAAATATTATAATATTTAATTTTTAATAATACTTTTACTTGAATGAGTATATGGTCAGGTTATGTGGGTTCATGTTATACAATTAATTAAATGGATTAAATCGTGTTAAATAAATTGATATGTATTAATTTGTATTAAACAAGTCAACTTATTTCTGGATTCTCAACCTAAATTTACTAATTTCATGTCATGTTTGTATCTAAAGAAGATGAAGTTCCTCTTACCTACTTTGGAGCTAAGTATTGTTCATTTACATGGACAATCCTTACTACGTAACTCCAAACCAAGTAAGTATTGTCCATGAGATTTCGAAAAAATTTCAACTTCCAATATAACTATTATACAGTTCTTTATAAATCTACACTCCAAAGAAGAATCATAAAGAGCAAATGAATAATTCAAACAATCATAGATACATCACAATTCTCCTTCAACAAAGATTTTGCAATTAACTCCAAACAATTGGGCAGCCTTTAACCACAACCCCTTCAGCAGTGGGGCAAGAAGCCAGCGGGCATCCATCCGCATTACTTCCCCACCAGTTGAGATTAACATGCTCCATCCCTAAACACAAGTACAACAATACTCCCATGAAGGCTAATCCAGCATCCAGTGCCCCGGATAGCACATAGTTGTGGCGGCTCCACCAGTTGCGATAATACCGATAAGCAATAAAGCCCGAGAGAAAACCAATAATAATCCAACTGGTGTAGTTAACAGCAGTAGCTGGGGGCATATTGATTGTTGAACCTAAGAGCACTGGCATTGTGACAAGTCTAATCCAATGCTGGTTTGGGAAGGCCTTGTGTGCAAGCCAGACTAGGAGAGGAGCTATAGCCCCCGCTAAGAAAAACCAGTTGATAGAGGAGTAGTAGCCTAGATCTCCAAAAATTCTCCGGGGCCCAATCAGACCCCAGATGACAGAAGCGTCATAGAACACATGGTCACCCGGGCAAGTCCACGGGCTGCTCGCAGGCAGCAGGGCCCTGTCACATATGTCTGGGATGGTGTCCATGAGCCACCATGCGGTTCCTAAATGCACCAATGCCGATACTAGAGTGCCAGCCATCTGGTCAGGAAAACATCATAACTTGATCAAGCACTGAATAATCAAGTTGAATTATTCTTCTTTTTCCCTGAATGGAGAAAGTTTACAAAGGAAAACTAAACTAACCTGAGCCATGAACATTGCTCTTGGAGGAATTTTCATGTAATGGCCAAGCTTGAAATCTTGCAGAAAGGTGAGCCCCTGCTTCATACTGATATACCCATACACCTTAAAGCACATGTTAGCGACCGGATATCCTGGATAAATATATCCAATGATGTACTCTGTGATCACGTTTAAGGTCGGCATCTATTCACAAATGAGAGATTGGTAATGTTAGGATTGTAGTAACTTCAACTCAATGTTTAAAAAATATCGAATTATTGGCACTATCTGAAGAAACAAAAATGTTATTTGAATTTATCACCTGAATATTTAAATAGGTAATAGCAATATAACAGGTAAAATCCGAGATATTGTTGGTTATAACTTATAACAACATTCTTGCAGCAACACCAAAAAAAATATATCACTTATATTTCATGAGTAGAACAATGAGTTATTTTTCTAAGAATTTTTTTCATTTTCAAATGAAAATTTACACAACTTAAATTGTTATAATTGTGATGAAAACACAGATTATGATATCAGAATTAATGTGATTTTACAATTTACTTTATGAAATATAAGTACATTTATATTTAGAAAATTAAAAAAGGCTACTTTAATTTATTCTTATATACATATAAAAAAAATTAAATTATAAAATTATAAAAATTCATGAAAAAGGGTAAATTTTGAAATCAAACGGTTGAGATATCCAAAATAGCAATCGATATATATGAACAAAACAGACGAAGTCTCGAAAAAATTCAGTTGACTAAAAAATTCAAATATGACAGTCATCAAGATAAATAAGGGCCAGACTCCTAGATATTGGTGGTATCTCAGTTTTGGCAGCCCCTCCATTACAACCAATATTTTTTGGTATTTAAAACCTTGCTTCAACTAGTATTTGAAAATAAACAATATACATTCTGGACCAATTTTAAATCCACTTTAGATATATTTGCATAAAATAAAGAGATAATAAGGACTGTTGAATCATATGGCAATTAGATTGATAATTGACGGTATTAGTAGCATATTAACAAATATCTAGTCATAGGAAAAACCAATATGTATATTTGCTTAGAATATAAACACACTTGGTTTTGGGTAATATTGTGCTGGCAGTACTTGAGGAATAGCAGAGTTCATACCTGGTTTGTTGTGGCCATAATGACTCCAATAGGTAGGGTGAAAAAGAAGGCAAGGCCGCATGCTAGCAAGACCCCCCACCATGGTAGCTGAAGTTGATCATTGAAGTACATACTTGCAAATAGGATTGCCACAATGTTTACCAAGAGAATACATGTGAACCACCATTCAGGAACTTGGTTGTACTTTCTCATAAGCTTTGTGTGCACATCCATATTCTTCTCTTGGAAAGCAGACTTGCTTAGCTGCCATAATTCTCTACACCCTTGCAAAAGTGAGTTCAACTTAGTGTATACTAGTACAAAAATACAATACATATGCAAGTAAATTTTTATTTGTAGAGTTTGATCTCCCCTCCAATAACTGAACCAGTCTTGACAAACAAATGGGGAATAAGTGGGAATTTATAGATACTTTCAAGGGAAAATTACCTCTAATCACAATTATATTTTACAACACACTTGAAGATCATAGAAGGGGTTATTAAAGCCATGTTCTTGAAGATTACCACATATAGGTGCCAACTTATTTTGCTTATTTTTTTCCCCAAAGGATAAAAGACATTTTGCCGACAAGTCAAGAATGATAACCACCAAAGTTTTTGAAGAACAATTATTGTAGACAGCAAATGCCCAAGCAGTGAAAATTCACTTCCACCTTTCAATTCCCTCTAAAGAAAATAGCAAATGAGACATTCTAATAGACAATTAATTACAACACACGTAAAGAGCATTGCCACAATTGCCCTTTGTTTTTGCTTTGGACATGACTGAAGCTCTAGCAGGTCAGCAAATTAGAATTTTTTTTACTAATAACCCCATGGCCCTGAATTTTTAGCATTTGAGCTATTGGATAAACGTCATGGAAGAACAATATGAAGTTAATTCATTGCAAAATATAAGGAACTAGCTCAGCCCAAGAAGTGCAACCTACCTTCCATGGAAGAGGAAAACATGAACAATAGTGGCAGTGAGGCAGGCAAAACTGACAGCATAGTACATAGCAAAGAAGGTGCTCAGATAAAGACGGCCCTCACGTTCATATGCATCAAAGTCAATGTGGAAGTTTGGGTCTATAATGGCTGAGATATTATACTTTTCGCCGCTGGATGTGAAGAGGCCATCCGAGAAAATGGGGAAGGTCCTGGCCTTGTAGATATTGAGCCAGTACGTGATTGGAGTAATGACATACATCATAAGGGCGAATCCTATAGCAATGTTCGCAGTAGCAAACCATGGGCTGGCAAGTGGGCTCCCAAGGTAAGAGGATATGCTTGACCAATCGAGTCCAATTGCACCAATTCCAAGACCATGGAGTCCGGAACCTAGTTGTTGGACTAGGACAGAAGTAGGGAATATCCAACATAACCAGGAAAGTGAGGTCAGCATTGGAAATAGGTAACCTGGAAAGACATAGTAAGTAAAGCTGCAGATGAAGGCAGCCAGAAAGAACTGATTTCGTGTCAATCCACCCTTAATCCTCTTCTCTCTCTCATGTAATGCCCTGCCATTTTCATGAAATTATTAACAAGGATGAAAGCAACAACTAAAATACAACAATAAATACAATAGTAGTATATAAGAAGTATTTAAGCATCAATTAACATCTTCCAGCTTGCTTGCTTATACAGATTCTTAATGCAGGACTTAGAAAGGTAGTTAAAAATATCGGGTGCGGGAGTTCCCAAGACTAGTTAGTCATTAGGCTTAATACAAAGCAAACATAAGTCTCACTTTCCCACACCTTACCATTAGCGCTAATGTTACTACAAACAAGAATTTTTGTTCACAAAGTACAAAGCATGCCCTAGCATCCAAACTCACCCATTCATGTTTAGGAGAATCATATTTTATGCTACAAAATTGCTGGAAGTGAAGCAATGACCATGAAATGAGTGTATCTGAAGTGAAGGCAAAAAGAGGTTTGTAGCTTTGTAGTATATTCATATATATGCAACAAAAGACAAATTCTATGCAAGTACAAAGAATGACAACTAAATGAACTTTTTATAAAATAAAAAATTAAACACTAAAAGATATTACCCTGAAGATTTTAAGTAGCTGAATTTGTAAAGTTGAAAATTTAAGGATAAACTTACAGATACATATTAAATCTTAAAACAACCTTTAGCTAAGCACCTCTTGCATCCAGTAAATAAAGGACACATTAAACTTAATTGAAAGGTTATATTCGTTTTCATTTAAAGCTGAAAAAAGATTACAACCACTTAAATGAAAAGCTGGTAAGTTTTTTAGGTGTCCTTGAGGGACCCTTTTAGGGCTGGAAATAAAATAGGGTAGCGGATTCGAGCCTTTTATTGGGTGAATCCAAGGGCAAGAGCTGGCATTAGGCAAATCCTATGTAGTTGCCATCAATGGGTTAAGAAGGCCCACGGTCTTGTATGTAAGTTGTGGGCCCAGCTTAGGTTTACCGACAGTCACTCTTTTTTTTCCTCCTAGTAGATTAGAACCTCATTTGACAAGTAGAAAGCACATAAAATAGCAAAGAGTAGAAACAAAAAAAAAAAAAAAAGGAAAAATATGATGCCACCAAATGAAAGAAAACAAAAATTACCATGCAAAATAAGGCAGCAAGGCACTATCCATAGGAAACCTACGACTACCAAGAAACACAGAAATCATCAGAAAAAAAGAAGCTGTGTCACCTTAGCTGACTATGATTGTTATGGGCTCTCAACTCCACCCTGCTCATCTAATCCTCACCATCAAGACTTGCAGTTTTTTATTCCCTTTTTAGTACAAGATGATTCGTTAAAACCGCCAAGAGGATTACAGCAAGCAGAGGGAAGACAAGAGGCCTAATTTTGAGAGATTTGAGATGCTGCCCAAAAACTTTCCTAAAGTCTCAGAATGGGATTGTTGGTAACGGAATAACTGTTATCAAATTTAAATAAATGTTTTGGTCCTTGCGGATACTTGTATTGACTCACTTAGACAAAAGCCAATTTTACTTTTTTTAATAAGCCCATCCAAGACCTGTAAGTTATATCCCAGTTATATTTTTTTCCTAAATATTTAATTATAAATTTAAAAATTAATGTATTAAAAATTTAATATTAATTAATAATATTTTGATAAGTAACTAAATTTATTGATATAAAAAAATTTATTAATTAGAAAAAAAACTCCAATAAAAAAAAAGACCCTTAAAAAACTTTAGGCTATAAAAAACTTTCAAAAAGTTAATAAAAATTTTGCTAAGGAGTAATGAGTTAAATTAAAATTAAAATAAAGATAAAATATGAAAATATTTAGATTTGGGAGCAGAAATACAAATTTAAAAAGTATATATAAAAAAATGTTTGAAAAGTTTAAGAGATTTAAATTAAAAATAAAAAAAAAAATGAGGGAGCAATTCCTTAGCAGCCCCGTCCTTGGTTAAATTTAAATTTACTAAAGGGAAAAGACGTATTAAATATCGTTAATAATAAGCTGACAAATATAAATGAATCATGCTGGATAAAAATTGTGCTTACTTCTGACCTTTAGGCTTTATTACTAACATTACTTTAGACAAAACATGAAACAAGCCAAATGCTGTCCTCTTCTGCTGTCCTACTTCACGTCTGGCAGATTCTCGTCCCGGCTAGTCATATGCATAAATTGTCGGATTTCAAGAAGGAAAATAAAAAATTGAATGACACATCACATTGACCGTGACCGTTTTAGTCATGTATATTATGATTTATTATTTTTAATTATTATAATATATATGATAAAATATTATTAAAAAAATAAACATTAAGAGAAAAATCTTGGATGAGACTACTATAATAATTTGGTAATGAACTCTTTTAATAACACTTTGACACGTGTCATATGATTCGTCTTTTTAGTGTGACATAATAAATATAACATAGTATCATTAAAAAGTACATTAACAATTTAACACGTAATGTATCAGACCCGCTAAAAAATATCTCATGATCCAGACCCACTAAAATTATAATAATTTATAGGTTCATTCAGTTATAAGTCCTTCATTAACATTTTAATTATAATAGAAAATACTATAGAACAACAGAGAAATTTTCGTTACTCAAAAAAACAACCACGATCCAATCCACTAATCTTTCCATATTTGGCGCTAAAATTGAGGTTTCTAAACCCCTAAAATTTCAAATATCATTAGAATTTTGAAGAGGAAAAAAATAATAAACAAAAAAGATAAAAGAATGAATTTTTATACAATATGAAATTGTGAAATTATACATTAAAATTATAATAAAACAAAACGTAAATATATGTATTTTTATGATGAAATATAAAATTATACAGTATGAAACTGTGAAATTACACATGAATAAAAAAAAAAGATAAAAGAAAATAAAACATAAACATATGCATTTTTATAATAAATAAAATACTAACATGTAAAATTTTACAGAACATTTAACGAAAAATATGAAAGATCAATAAACAAAACACTAATATGTAAAAATTTATAAAATATTTAACGAACAAAAACGATGATATATTCACTATAAAAATAGATCAAAAAAATGTAAAACACAATACAAAATTTCAATAACGAATGAATACTTTATATAAACTAAAAAAATGAAAATTTAACAAACTACTATATAAATAATACAAATATTGTATGAAAAAAATCATAAATACAATGCGTATAATGAATAAAAAACTAATATAAATAAACAAATATATATATATATATAATCACATGCCTGATTATGAATAGAACACAAAATAATTCTGATTAGTGATTATAAATGAAAATCCGATAAACAAATTTTAACATAAACTAAAGCTGAGATGCAATAAAGAAGAAAGAAAAAAAATGGTGATAAGATCCAAATAGATAAGAAAATTCGCAGTGTAAAAGAAAATAGAAAAAAACAAAACAAAACAAAGAGATTACCAAGCTCAAAAATTCGAAGTCAATGATATCAAAAATAGATAATAAATGTATTCAAATTCAAATAAAAATAACAAACTAACCAAAAATAATATTAATAAGTGAAAAAACAAATAAAAAATTCAATCCAATAACATAAAAAGATAATAAATAAAAGAGGTAAATTAGTCATTAAAAAATATATTAAAAATAACATTACTTTATAATAAAAAAAGAAAAAAATATTATTTACAACAAAAACGTAACTCACGTGAATTAACTAATAATAAAGTAATCAATAGAAAGATTGAAGACTGGTTAACTCTAATTTATATATATGACATCTCATAATTAACCCAACCACGTCAGCATTTACGTCTCAAGAAAATTCTTGAATAAAAGTTATAAAACTGATGCACTATTGTGACGGTGTGCTGTTCTTGTTATATTATGTGTACTATGATTTATTTCTTCAGGATTAAAATTCTCTCTAATACACCAAAGAGTTCTAGTGCATCCCGCATCTTATATAAGAGTCGGTTCATAAATATGAGTCTCAATGTGACCCCTATGTAATGCTAACATGTGTTATGACTCATCTTATCACGGGACATAGCACACGTGTATGTAAAATGTGACTGGAGGATACATTGACATGTGCTCCATTGACACAAACACATGCAACGCGTCGTCTAAACTTTAGACACGTGGAAAACATTTAAAGATCAAATGCACAAGAGAAATTGAACGAACAGTGGTCGTTGGATCTATCATATTCCAATATGTGGTCAGGTACATCCGCACGTACCTGAATAGCGAAACCTGAACCAGGTTTTGAGGCCACCACATAGCCGCAGGCTCGACCAAGTACCGCCGAAATATTCCGGCCCACCCGAACCCCAACACCTGAGTCGTTATAACGACGATCAACGACACTAGGAACGTCATGTTCTTCCTATAGAATATCTTGACGGCGCTAACGATGTGAATCGCATACACGTTTCCTGCACCGGAGTTGGCAAAAATCGTGATAAGCACGTGCTCCTTGACATTGAATGGTCCAGGATTCAGCGTGAATTCCCACTTTCCGCCCCTCGAAGAATACTCGATTCGTGATCGTAGAAGCCATGAGGTGGCCTAGTGGAACCACCGCGATCTGAGCAGAGATCGACGTGATCGATAACGGTTCTCTCCGGTACCAGAAGAATTGATTGAGGAAGGAGAGAAGGGCGCAGGCTAGGGTTCCGAGTATCCACAAGCGGAAAGTCACGACCGGCAGGGTTGGATCGTCGGTGACCCCAACTGTGAGAGCTACTTGCTGGATCGGAGAGTTCTCAGTCGTGCTGTGACGAAGGTGATGTGTGCGAACTCGAGCCATCGACTCGGTAATGTTTGTTCTTCTGGACTGCACATTCAATATAGGAAGATGTCAAGTGTAAAATTGTAGTAGTTTTAAGCAAATTAAGCAGAAACAAATGAAAATTGAAGTGAAGAAGCTAGAGTCTCACTGAGTGGAGCCACGATTTCTTGAGTAGGTTCCATATCCATATGCTCTTTGTCTATCTCACCTATAAATTTTCTCTCTCTACCATCTCTCTATTAATTTGAAGTATAGACTTTCCCTCTCTAAAGTCTCTCACAGATTGGGTCTTTGAAGTTTCTGTATCTAAAATCTTTCTCCTGCGGCTTTGGAATCACTGTCTCATGTATGACTCGATCTAAATCAATTAGTTCTATCATAGGCTGTCTCTAATAAAAAAGCTGGGGCGGGCCCGCCACATTTTTATGGAAATGAGGAACTGTGCGTGATACCTGCCGTAGTTTGATCGTTGATGTAGTCTCTGATCTCCTCCGTCCAAATTGGAGAAGAAAATTTTGACTGTACGATTAGAGATGTTTAAGTGGGGGCCATTCCTTTAGTAAGGTCACTGCTGACGGAGGTTTATTGCGACAGGATCCAAACTCAAAATTCAAAATTGGATGAACCATGGACGTTAAATAATTAGATTCACCCAGCTTAGATTCCACAGCTGCAGGGAACTGAGCCAATGTATCTGTACGCATTTTGCTACAATATACATTTCTATGCTTAGATAATTATTTTTCAAATTGGATCAAGACAAAAAAATTAATTCTTTTTTATCTAATTTTATTAAAGTTTTCAAAAAAATTAGGAATCATTGTACAATTTAAAAGTACTTACCAAAAATACTTGAAAAAATCTAATATCAGAAATAAATTATGCTTTATCATTCTATTTTCTTTAAGGTGATTAGGCAATTGAACTATAAGACATCATATATAATTTTTTAGAAAAAAATATTAAAAAGTCTTTATAATAAGATTTTCAATTCAAAAAATTTATGATTAATTTTTCTATTTAAAAAATCTTAATAAAAAAGTTTTATTACAAAAAAAGTTCAATTATTAATACCAGTTAAAAACTATTATTGATTAGACTAAATAACCTTCAAAATATATTTTAAAAAATAATACTAAAAAGTATATAAAATAAATTCCTCAATTCAACATTTTATGAAGTGAAATTTTATTTTTTAGGTCTTCTGTATAAATAAAAAAAATGTTATATGTTTTTTTAGATTGAAGTATTTATTTAATAAATTATTTAGTCTTCTTTAAATGTATTTTGAAGATTATTTTAAGCTAATTAATAGTAATATTTTTTCATGGTGTTAAGATGAAAGTTTACGATTAGATTTTTTTTACAGTACTTTTATTTTTGAGTCTTTTAGATAAAAAAATTAATCATAAAATTTTTGAATTGAAAATTTTATTTTAAGTGCTTTTTAGTATTTTTTTAAATATCTTGTCCTAAATTACTTTTGCTCTTCCTCTTTTAGCATAACTCTTTATTGTAATCATATAATTTTTTTTTCATTGGTATAGTTATTGGTTTAGATTAGAGGCGGCAAATGTTCTTCAAACTGTCAACCTGTTCACTAATTAACGGATATAAGTAACTCATTTAGTTAGCGGGTTATAAATGGATTGGGTGATAAGGAACCCAGGTTGAATATGTGTATTAACAGATATAAGTAACTCATTTAGTTAGCGGGTTATAAATGGATTGGGTGATAAGGAACCTGGGTTGAATATGTGTATTTAATGGGTTGAGAAGAGTAAAGAACAAAATAGTATAAGAATGTGTGTGTGTGTGTGTATATATATATATCCATTTGGAAAGAAAATAGTATAAGAATATATATATATATGCTTTTATATATATATATATATATTTCTATTTGGAAAAGAACAAAATAGTTAAACATGTACCATGGATTATAAAACAAAATTAATATTTAGAGAATATAATTAAACATCACCATATATATAAACAAAATACAAATCAGAATCTTGTAATTCAAAGTAAGTTAAATTGATCTTTGCTAGAAGCTTTGGATACAATTTTTCTCCACAAACAATAGTTAATATCATGATCCACATTAGAAGATATTCAAAAAAAGACTACTATTATTGATGTCATTATCCATGTACGGATAGCTTTGGTTGCTTCATGTGAAAGAGGTGATCTCTTCACCACCATTGAATATTCTCCATTAATTTTCTAATTGTATTCTTAATTTTCTTTTAGTTATGATGTTCTCTTAAATTTTCAATGAATTTAAAGTAAAATAATTATTGTGATTATTTAGGAATAATGTTTCTTCTATTATAATAAAAAAAAAAATAACAGTTTAAATTTGAATTAACTCAACCCGTATATGACCCAATCCATATTTGACCCGTTTTATTACAAATCAAATATAAATTCAATCTATTTTAACCCAATCTGTTTTCAACCCCCCCATTTATATTCTTAGTTTTACTAAGTTACATTCCATATATTTGGTTCTTATCATACTTTCTTTGAACCATCTTAATTCAAAGTCTCCTTCCAAATCTTTAATTTAAGCTTTGTTGATTCAAAGTCATTTTCCAAGCCTTTAATTTAAGTTGAGCTGTGTTGTACCCAAAAATACATAAATAAATAAATCATGAAACTTCATTATGTATACATTTACTCGGTCTATCCATCATCAAAGCAAAAAGATAAAAACTTAGAATTAATCTCTAATGAAAGCTTGCTATTAAGACGACATCTATCACTTCGACATATTTTGTAATTCCTTTCACTATATTTGATTTTCAATCCTACCATAAGCTTTCGTCAAATTTATAAAAACATGTTAATATATTTTCTAAATAAGAAAACAAAAAACTCAAAAGATTATTCGATATCTTCATGATTTCCTAGGGAAACCACAAAAATTGTGTGATTTCAATTTGTTCTTGTGTGTCAAAGAAAGGACCTTAATACACAAGTATGTCTTCCTCAAGTCTAGGAAAGAGGTTTCGATGCTCCCAAGACACGGTGGAAGGGCTCCAAGTTCTCCAAAGCTCTCAAGAACACCAGTCAATCCAGCAGAGCAAAACGTTGAACATGAACACCACATTGCTATCGCTCCTTACTCCTCCATAACAAGTTCGCCCTTTGCGAAAACAAGTGATGCTGCAGAGATTCTTGCATCCAGTAGTGTTGCTGGTGATGAAGCCGAGACTGAGTCACTGGGGAAGCAACCCTATGTTTGCCTAGATTACACAGCTTATTGTACAACCCTTCAATTTTTTCTCCCCTGAACAATATGAACCTCAAAAGTTGAATGCCCTAAAAATTCTGCTAAATGAAAGAATTGAAAAACAAAATGCACTAAAAGATTTAGCATTTTCGTTATGCTATTCCGATTTCAATGGCATCTATGTTACGTGTTCATTTTGGTTATGGTGAAGGGGCCATTAGTTTCAACTCTTTGGCAATTTAAACAATAAGATGTACAAGGGGTGTGGGTAAACAAAAGCAAGGTCTATCAGTACCTATGATGATCAAACCCGCACAGTAAATGCCCTAGCAGACCGCATGCTCTTCTGTTGTCGAGGGCCTTATTGGATCTGATGGAAATTCTTACTGATTTCTTTATCATCTACAAGAAAAACGCCTGGAAAGCATTTCCCATGCTCGAATGGCAGTGCAAAATTGAAAATAGAAGCAGCAACACCACTGATAATAACCTGTGACAATTGCAATTCAGTGAGCTGTAAGCCATACAGTATCTTTAATGGACTGAACTGAACATCAGCCCATAATAGCTTTATAACAAAGCAGTCACCATTAACCAATCCTTTTCAAACGAGTAATCAACTCAAAGAGGAATATTGTGCATTGCAAAAAGATTTTATTTTTCCTATTTCTATTTTTTATGAAAGATGAAGAGAGAGAGAGAGAGAGAGAGAGAGAGAAGGGTGTCTGGATCTGTCAACCAGAATGACCAATGTTTATGCAGTCAGAGACAAAGAAGGGAAAAAAAAAAAATTAACACCCACATTAAACAGATCAACTAGTAAGTTAACCCACATGTCAACATCTATTATTGTTGTTTGGCTATAAATATGCAGCACATGATCATAAGGACAAAATGTTCACAGATGAATATACCAGAACCAACCTGGATTAAATGGACAATTTTGCGAACTTTGCAACAAAAAGTCCACTAGTTTGGGATGTCAAAGGATCAAAGCGCAAGGTATTTGGTATCTGCCCGCTCTTGCAAGGCCAATTTTTGGCAGCATCTATACCCAGCAACTCTACAAAATCAAAGAAAGAATAGTGACAACCTAAGAAAAGACAAAGAAAGATGATAACTAAGTCTTCATACATTGCAGCTGAATATACATAAGAATTTTTTCTTTTTTTATTCAATAGCAAAATCTCACACAACATTTTGCCTCTTAAGGAGACTTGAACATATGGGAGAGGTGGATAAGATACCAACCAAGCTAAAGCTTGTTGGTGAATATATAAGAATTAGCATTCATTGAAACAAAAAGCACTTGGGGGTATGTTTCAGAGTATCTAAGATTGAGTGATTGACTTCTAGTCATCACAAAAGACATTTTCAGAGTATCGTCCTGAGCCAGCCTTGTTCAAAGGTTTCAGGGAACTTTCTGGCCACTTTTATTATAATAAGAAGGTTCAGGATCCAGTTATCTAAATCTTCACAGCTCGAGGTATGGTAATAAAAAAAAATGTAAATTACACTAACACCCCAGGTGGTTTACCCGTTTTTCACTTAACCCCCTATACTTTAAAAGTGAACAAAAACACCCCCTGTGGTTTAGAAACGAAAATGAGTCTGACCACCGTTAATAAAAATGGTAAAATGACCCTATTACACCATGTCATAACAATTATTTTTCATAATACCAATATTACCCCCTTTGATCTAGAAATGAAAATATTGATCTCTTTCTCTCTTCTCTCTCTCATTGCAGAAACATATAGTAAAAAAAAAAACCGGGAAGGAGTATCTAAAAAAAATCATATCGCAGTAAATAAATTGAATAGCTTGTCCTTACGATCAATCTCCCACACTTCCAACCCACTAAATGTGACGTTGAATCGGAGTGCAGGAGACCCTGTAGCCATGTCGTTCTCTTTAACATTTTTGTATTCTCTCTCTAAAACCTTTGGTGCATGTTTTACGCAGACCATTCTCTCTTTTTCTCTCATAAACTCACCCACCCAAGTGGGTCAGGTTTGTTTGCTCACTCGCTCAACACACTGTATCTCCTAAGTCTCATCTCAAAAAACTAGTACACACCTCCGCTTGTCCTCAAGGCTTTTCTTATCAAACCTTTCTATTGCATAATCACAACTCCACAGCTGACATATACACTTGCGCATGATCAACACAAAATATATATAAAAAAAAAGTAAGATTTTATATTCTTCAATTATTAGATGATAACAGATATTGCATGTGGGTTTTGCTTATCATTTTCAAATCAGTGAATTAAACTCCGAATTACTAATTTCTGTTATATTCTTCATTCAGTGGCCTTTTGTTATCTCATAATTTCATGGGTTGCTCAATGCTCAATGGGGGTGAACATAAAATATTACCCCCCTCCGGTTTTCATTCTCAGTGATGGAAAGTCATGCATCACGTTGGGAAACTTTTTCAACCATAGTTCGGATGGTGTTCTGGTATCACACAAGATTTACCCTTCGTTCTCGTATATCCATGCTCATTGAACAACAATGCAAAACACCCCTCCAATTCATCCATTTAGCCCAATTATATACACATTATCTCTCTTTTCTAATGTATAACCATTAACCAATCTCGGTTTCCCAGATTGGTCTTCGTGATGGAAGACGAATAAGACGAAGATAGGGCCTAGGGATTATTTGTTTGGAGAAGATTTGAGTGGGTGTTGAGGAGATAGAAATTGAGAATTGAAGAGTGATCAAATTATACACATGCACATAGAATCGAGAGAGAGAGAGAGAGAGAGAGAGAGAGAGAGAGAGTGTGTGTGTGTGTGTATGTTCATAAATATGAACGGGAGGGTATTTTCGTCTTCAAATTCAACAATCATTATTTTATTTATTCTATTAGATCACATGCAATCACGTGACCTTTTTCCATCCAATAATCTAATGACAGATTGACGAAAGGTGGTTAAGTGTCAGCTCATCATACCCTAAGGGGTGCACCTATCGAGTTTGATTCCCAAAGGGAGTTTAAGTGAAAAATGGATAAACCACACGAGGTGTTAGTGTAATTTACCCATAAAAAAAAAAAAAAAAACACCAACAAAAACTATAACCTATTATTATTTGAATTCTAAAATGCATTAGGAAATAGTTGTGGCCCAAGCAATGTTTGGACAACAAATTTATGCAATCATTTTTCACTGCCTTCTGGAAAATACACATCTATATATTTCAAAAATTACTGATTCAAAGAATTATGTATTTAATTCTTTAAATGTGGGTTTCCTACAAATACAACAGCGGATTTGGAGGGTTTTATTCCCAGGGGGGTTACCCCTATTTTCAATTTAAAAAACATGTGTTGCCCCCAACAAAATTAATTTTCACAAAAGGCCCCCAATATTCTAGTTCTTACATCCCCTCCCCCCCGGTCTATCGTCTGAATCCACCTCCATGCATATATGCATGGAATTTAATCTTAGATTTGACATAAATATTACAGACTTTAAATAATTCTCTCCCTTCTTGATCGCATTTTGGACGTCTGCTTACCCTCATCCTCCACATAATAGTGAACCAAACAGTTTATAGAGCTGAAAATCCATTTCCGCCAATCCATAAAGAACCTCTCCTCTAGATCATTTCCCTTTCGCTTGGTATGGTCCTGATCATTAGCTGTTAAGAGTCAAATACTTGTACAAGTTATAAGGTTTTATTGCTTTGTGAAAATCTGATTTTGAGACAACAGTTGCCACCATGTCCTTCATTGTCCATTAGTGTTATCCATTTGGTTATATTTTTTTAGTACGGCTAAAAATGGGTTGCCTGAAAGAATTCCAGATTTTTTTCATCCAAACTTTTCAAGATCATAAGGTCAAAGGGGAAAGTCACTTACTGATCACAGAGATTCTTGTCACCAAATATTTCAATATTCTAATAGTAACCAGGGTCATGATGGACTGGGAATATTGTTTTTGATAGGTAAAGTAATTGTATTAAAGCACCCAAGGAAAGTGAACCATGTACAAGGGAGGCTATGAGATTAGAGCCTAATAGGAGCCAAAAAAATATGCTAAAGTATCTACATACAAAAAAAAAAAAAAAAAAAAACCTCGTTGCCCAAAAATAAAGAGTACACAAAAGTCTATCCTTTGGCTTTAAGCAAAAAAGGAATATCTAATTCCCCTAAAAAAATCTCCTATTTCTGTCCCTCCATATACACCAGAATAAACAAAGGGAAGCCACATTCCACACCCTCCTTTGAGCCTTTGACCCCTCCATATAAGAAGTGCCTCCCTCACTGAAATGGGCATCACCCAATGGAAAACAAATAGAAACAAGAACATGCTCCACGTATCTCTAGCCACCACGCAATGAATAAGATGACTCATTGACTCTTCCTCCACCAGCCCACCTTCCACATTATACACCGGCTAGCTAAACAAAATCCTCTCCTTTGCAAATTGTCCATAGTAAGAATAGCACCCCAGGAAGCCGGCCAAGCAAATACAGCAACCGTGATTTGCACATGAGAATGCCACACCAACTTCTAAGGGAATTGCCCCTCCCTCCCACCAACCAACTCCTTATAAAAAGTGTGGACTGAGATTGTCTATGAGCTAGAGAGGTCCACACAATAGAATCCAGCCTCCCCACATCAACTCTACAGTCTACACCTATTTAATACTTCCAAAAAAGTTGTCACATCTGATACCTCTCAATCAAAAAATTTCCTCCTAAACAAAGGAGACCACACTATCTCCCCTCTTCCAATGAACAACAATCCACCACATAAGCCCTCTTATCAAGAGCTAAGCTATACAAATGTGGGAATCTCTCTCTAAGCGGCTCATCCCCACTCCATAAATCATCTCAAAACTTCACAGTACATACCAGTAGTGTTTTTTTTTTTAGACCAGTACAGTACATGCTAGTAATTTAAAGGCTGCTAATTACCAAATAAGCTCTAGCTTGGTTGGTACCACCTCCGCCTCCTCGTATGGGAGGTGGAGGGTTCAAGTCCCCTTAAGGGGAAAAGGGGTGTGTGTGTGACTTACCTATCAAAAAAAACAAGGCTGCTAATTACCAACAAATAAAGGGCATTTAGAAAATTGTGGTTTTATTATTCATTAGAATTTTATAATCCTCCCTCTCACAGCCCCCCCCCCCCTCTTTAAAAATAAAACTTCCCTCGTGCAAATAAACAAACCTTTTAGCTGCTGATGGGATGACGGTACAGTTTCTAGAACAGACACAGGATATTTTCTCACCAAAATTCCAATACCAATTCAAAGTACAATTATAGAATAATTGAAAGACTACAAAAAGAACATTAAGACAGCAACCATCTGCTATATTTATAAGCAAAGGGTCTTACCTGCAGAAGCATTTTGCAAAAGAAACTGCTCTACCACGTCTTCATTTTGAGCAACTGTTAAACTTTTCCACCAGAAGGTAAAAGAAAAGGAAAAACATGGGAATGTAAGTTGTATTAACAAATGGAAGAAGGCTATTGAAAAATTCAGGGAACACCAATGAATGGAACCTGCAAGTGCTGTAGACAAGGGATCCCCCAACTTTTAGCAATCTAAAACCATTGGTTAGAAGTAGTAACTGCAAAGCACAAACAAACATATTGTTAAAGGAGAAGAAGAGGCAGCAGCTCACAAACCACTTACAAATATGAGAACAATTCTATAACTGCATAGAACAACTTTTAGCCACTAAGTGCTGATATCGAAAATAATGGCAGAAGACCAAAATTTTCCATTATCATTCCAGCAAATAAGACCTAGTAATTATCTGAAGAAGTAAAGGGTATATCCAAGTATTTGATGAGGCTGTCAATTAAAGGTATGCTAAAAATTTACCAGTGCTACAAAAGCTTTCATTACTAAGGCTATGCATTTCTAAGTAAATGACAACTTCGTAACTTTAACAGCAAAGTAAAGATCAAGATAGTACCAAGTTTTTTTTCACAAAAGTGATACCTTGGCATGGATTTCTAGGGAATGCAGTGGTGTCCTGAACACTACACAATCCAAGTACAAGGTTTATGATTAAAAGTGCTATGAATACAAATGGAATAGGATTTAATAAAAGAACCACAGACAGATGAAGACTCAATGGAGTTGCAACAAAGTTGTCACAACAAGCTAGAACCTACTAGTCAGCGCCAAATAGGCTTGAAGTAGTCAGCATCTAGACAAGACCTTAGTTTCTAAGAAACTCCATAAATGCGAATCAAAAATATATTATTTCCATTATAAAACTCTAAACGAAAAGTCAATTTTAGAGTCCATTCTGGGCACATTTTGCACTTTGCTTTTACGTTTGAGTTCACAAAAACTATATTAAGAAACGTGCTCAGCCATTTGGCCAAGCTTTTAAAACAACTTTTGTGTTGGGATTGCTTCCCCAAAAGTAAAAAAGTGCATTGGGAAAGCGACCGCAAACACTTACTTTTTTTTTTTTTATGATAAGTGGCCCTTCAGGTCAAAGCTGAACCTAGGAAACCCCAAACACTCACTCACTCAAATTAATTGTTAAAAATGCACAGGACTTGTTGACCAAGTCACCAAGTGCCCCCAAGTACTCAACTCAATAAGTAATTAATTATCTCCAATCTACTCTATATTTTACAACAACCCTCCTATCAACTCACCACAATAATTGCATGTCATTCAAAAAAAAAATTTGTATCAATAAAAGGTTAGATATCTATATATATACGGCACCCGAGGGGGGCACAACCCCTAGATACAACAAAAAAAAAGGGAATGGCGACAAAATTTACACCCAAATTGCCCCAAAAAATTGATGTAAGAATCTAAATACATGGGCTTTGCCTCCTTAAACCAAAAATAATACAATTTCAAGACAAATCCTTCAAGCTCCAAGGTGGAAGTTCCACCCCTTCAAAAGTCCTCCTATTCCTTTCAGGCCATAAGCTCCACATTATGCAAAGGGACGCCATTCTCCAAGCTATTTTAATATCCTTCCACACTCCTTGGCATCTCCAACTAACTAGAGCCACTTTGATTGTTGATGGCATGACCCAACTAAAACCGAACAAGGAGATGATCAAGCTCCAAACTTCCCTAGCCAAGGGACAATGAAGAATAAGATGATTGACCTGTTCCTCCTTTTTGCACAAACAACACCTACTAGGCAGATGAATGCCTCTCTTGCATAAGTCATCCATTGTCATGATATATCACTCAAAAAATCTACTCTATGTGAAGCCATATATCAGAGCAAACTCAAGGCAATGATGTACCTATAACTCCCTAATGATAATCTAAACACGCTATATGATAATCATGTTATTTGAAAAAAAAAATTGACCCTAAATTCCTACCATATATATATCGTGAACAATAAAGAAATTCTATTATAAACTAGGTGCCCAAGAAAGGCAAATACAAGTACAAAAAGGGATTGGTTACAGAAACCAAAACCTTAAATCCCCAAAAAAAAATCAATATATGTGTTTAGATACATCGAAAATTCCACTTTACACCAAAAAAACTATAAATGCAAAAAATTATCTTTAAAGTCACACAAGGGCCGTTCAATTCCTTCAAAAGTTCTACAATTTCTTTCCCTCCACAAGCACCAAGTGAGACATAAAGAAGCTATTCTCAATACTCCTTTCAAGAACTTACGATTGTTGGGCATAGATGGGCTTGTCTATGCATTATTGGAGGGGATTTTAATGTGGTAAGATTTCTTGTGGAAAGAAGAAGGGGTAGGTTAATTAAAGCTATGAGAGATTTCACAGAGTTCATAGACAGCAATAACTTGCTAGATTTTCTGTTGGAAGGAAGGTGCTTTACTTGGGTTAGTGATCAGGATAACCCAGCCATGACACAGCTGGACAGGTTCCCTATCTCAGCTGATTGGGAGATGCAATTCCCTGAGTATACTCAATCTTGTCTTCCAAAACGGGCCTCAGATCTTCCAATACTGTTGAATTATTGAGGAGTTAGATGGGGAATGAGCCTGTTGCGATTTGAAAATATGCGGTTGCTAGTAGCGGGGTTTGTGGATAGGTTGGAGTGGATCCCAGATTCATAACGGCAAAACAATCAAGTTGTTAAAGGAAGGCTTGAAGAAATGGAATGTCAGAAAGGTTGGAAATGTTGAAGTAAAGAAGGGTAGTCGTATGGAAAAAACTCAAAATCTGGACAAGGAAGAGCACGAGCGTCCATTGACAGAAGAGAACATGATGAAAAGGGAAATTGAACCGAACACTAAAGATGGAGGAGATATCATAGAGACAGAAATCAAGGGCTTTGTGGTTGAAGGAAGGGGATAAGAACACTAAGTTCTTCTGTAGGGTAGCAAATGCCCATAAGCGAAAGAACAATTAGCCCCATTGTTATTGGGAACAAATTGTTGGAGGAGGTGGAAGAGGTGCGAAAAGGAATTACGGATTTCTACAGGAACTTGTACAGCAAGATATGTGCATGGAGACCAGATCTTGATGGCATGGAGTTTGATTCCATTGGGGGGAGAGGACAGAGTTTCTTTGGAGAGGCCTTTTGAGGAGGCAGACATGTGGGAAGCTTTAAAATACTGTGATGAGGACAAGGCACCTGGTCTAGATGGATTCACTGTGACATTCTATAGGCATTGTTGGAGAGTGGTGCAAAAGGATGTGATGGAGGTCTTTGCTTTCTTTCATGGGAATGGTTTTTTGAGGGGAGACTTCTACCATATTTGAAAAGACCCCACTCCCCCTCCCAAAAAGAAAAAGAAAGAAAAGAAAGAGCCTCAAATGCGAATACTTCAGGTTACTTAAAGTAAAGGGAGCTTTTTGGGATCAATAGGACTTGCATCACTGTCTAACTTTGTATGACCTTTTTCTCTCTTTGATCTACTCCGTATGGCTTTCAATTACAAATAATTTTTTTGATAGGTTATTTCATTTTCAAATAATTATAGATGATATGATGGAGCGTAGGCTTTAGAAAACAGTTTTACTTTTTTTTTACTTTTATTCTTTTTATTAGACATTGGTGGTAATTTGTTTTCTTGTTTTATGTTTGGTTTTATTAACCTTGTTATTTGGGGGTGCACATCACTTAAGTGGTCACATGCAAAGCACATGTCAACTTTGAGTGACGTGGAATTGGAATCTAATGAGATGGCAACAATGTAAAGAAGGGGAGAGAATAAGATTAGAATCTTGTTACATTCCATCTAATCTGACATTGGAGGGGCTGGAAAACCCTTCATGCTGCTGTCCTCTCACAACGCAGGTTTCTTCTTCTTCCCTTCATTTTCTTCTATTTCTGCTGCAGCTATTTTTCTCCTCCTCCCGCTGCTGCTGTTGTTATTCTTCTTATGCTTTCCCTGCTGCTGCTCTGTTTTCTTCTCCTTTTCTACTTCAATTCTATTTCTCCTGATCATTGGTGGCTGGAAGATTTCTTGGTTTAGCAAAAAAAAATTTAATTGTCCATAGACCATAGAGCCACACCCAAGTTTCCCCCTTGCTTAAGCACGTTGACTTCAATTAATTTCTTTAATACCAATTGTTCTTTTATGGCCTGCTTTGAAATAATTTAATAATTGTGGTTGTTTAAATTATCTATTGATAGAACTGTGCTTATTAATATTCACAGTTAAATTAGTCTTGCTCAAAATTCTTTGTTTGTGTTGGCTCATTTTGTTGATTGGTAATTCAGTTTGAATACATATGGTTTTCCACTCTAGGGCTGCATCATGATTTATGCTTCTTTTTTTTTTTTTGCTTCAAAAGAATAACAAACTTCCAAGAGAGCAAGCAGCTGAAGTTGTCGCCTTGATTAGATGCAATTCCAAAATATGACTAAAGATTTAACAAAAGATGGATTGCTTACCTGTAGGATAGTCAAGTCATCGGTTCTCTCTGCATTTAATACACGACGCTGGAGAGTTTTCCAGCCCCAATTTTCAAATTTTTTGATGTGTCTGATGGAACCATCATGTGTGCACTCTGCATCAACAAGGACCTGATTTAAGTTCTAGTCAGTCATTGGCTTTTGAACAGAATAAGAAGCATAAAACTTGGCACAATCCTTTCTGCCTTAAGATAAATGCCACCAAGCCAAACATAGAAAGCATGTTCGAACATGCAAATAATTGACATTATCACTGTGACATGATGAATATGAAGTGAAATTACAGAACGCGTGCACAACTCAATTTTATTTTATTTTCAGAAGGAAAAAATAAAGCAAGAAGATAATTTGATTTACCTTGTCATAGCCACAGTGCAAAACCTCATTGCCAAGAACAGTTTGATATAATTCACTTCTACTTAACCCAACCACACCAGAATGCCGCCCATAAAACATAAGCTCTGGATTTTGAATCCCCAATAATGGCGAAGCAGCACTTTCCCTTGCTTTAGCTGCCTTCTTCCTTTCTTTCCATGGCCTCCTAGATGTCCACTCCTTGTATGCATCAACCTTTTCTTCCAAAGAAGATTCACCTGTTTAATAATAGAATGAATTATGATACTTTCAGAACAAAGAGGTGATCTAAAATTAATTACACTTTAAGCTTGAAGTAATTGCATTATAACTTCTTGCCATATTTTTACATGATTTAGAAACCGAATGAACCCTGATAGGAATTAGGGAAAATGTTGTTCCATCAGCAACAAAGAGACGACAACGATCACCAAGTGCATATTTCTGTAGCATGGTTCTACAAGCTGCTAAGCGATGTCTTGCAACGTCGACACCAGTCACAGAACCCGAATTGCCAAGAAGGTCCAATATCATACAAAGTTTAGCACCTGAACGTAGATCACAAATCAGAGTTAAAATTGGGTGAACATTTTGTCACAAAAGTAACAGGCATAGAAAAATTGAATCGGAATATTTTGGAAATGTTTCAACTCCCACGACATCACAAGTAAAATGTCAAGAGATCTTACAATACAACACAAAGTAGTTTGATCAATTAAAATGCATTGTTGTTCAATGATAACTAAACAATAAAGACTTGTAAGAAGCAAATAGTTCTTATCAATATTACTTAGTAACCAAGGAAGCTGTAATAGAAGTATGAATTGAACTGTAGTTCAACAAGAATATTTTTTTCAGTTTAGTAGGTCTGTATTCTGGAGAAAGAGAATGAGAGTTTCATACTAGGGCCGTGTAGCACCCTAAAAATCCCACAACACCAGCTAGCCACTTTAAAACACCAAAATAGGCTGGGCAGCTGGAGTAGATATCGTTTTTTCTACCCACTTCTTCAAGAAAAAGTCCATTATTGCTTTTTAGCATCAAGGCACCCAATGTATGTTACACATAACAGCTATATTTCAAGTGTTGTTGGGGGAATCTTTATTCTTCTGTTAAAATTACAAAGCAATAAATAATAGTTGGAGGTGTCAGCTGTCAGGTGTCGAGGTACTATTTTTTTTTCCTTTTTGGGGTAAGTCTAGGTGTTATAAATTAAACTGAAATTGGTATCCAATTAAGTTGATCATTCCAACAAACCAGTGAATATGTATCTTTTTATTCACTAGATCAATTTGCTATAAAAATAACAGGGGAAATGCACTTACCAGGAGCAGCACAGAGATCAAGCACATGATCTCCTGATGTGATATTCAAAGCTGAAACAGCAGCTCCCGATGCGGCATCAATTCCATATATCTAAAGCATAAAACCGGATAGGAACAACATTTATTCATATTGAAAATCATATATAAATGAAAACTCAATAAATAAAAATGAGTAGTGCACAATCTATAGAAATTAGGCATAAAATGAGGTCAAGCAAGTAGTTGTGAGGTGAGAACATAGCAAATAATTCATTTGCCTTTTACTGTTGCAAAAACAAATAAGGTCAAACTGCCACAGATGGAATTTAAGTTTTTGGCCTCATCAATTACCCAAAAAAAAAAAAAGTTTTTGGCCTCATCTACCAGCAGAACATTTAGAATTGACAAATGAATCGTGATGAGAAGGAAAGGTATAAATAAAATTTTCACTTAATAAACAAAGAAATAGATAATAGCAAAAGAAGTATGAGCAAGAATAAGCAAAATCCATCAGCAGAGAAAGCTGAGTCTGTACCATCTTTCTGTTAAATGTGTGGGTTTTGTCAAACATGTACTTCAGAGAGTGTAGATAATCCATCTTTCTGTTAAATGAGGATAGTGATAACAACTTTTATTGGGGTTTTCATGGCCATTAAAACTGAGTGATAATGATATCACCAGCATAAAAATCCAATGCCTACCTTTCCTTCTTGGTATGCCTTTGACCTAGCAATCTGAATTTGAGGTGGAAGAGAATAAAAACAAGGTAACCAAGCCACTTTCTCAAGTTTACATTTGATCTCGCCCTCAATGTCTTCAAGATGAGCTTCACAGCCTGGTTTTAACCTTCCAAGAATAACCCACATATATAAGCACAACAATTCAATGCATAAGACATGCCTAAACAAAAACAACCACAGCACAACATTTTTCTCCTTCAACAACAATTAAAAGGAAACAAAAAGATCATCAAAATTAGGACACTCAAACAGCCATCACTAAGTAATAAAGTAACAGTTCGTACTAGGAAGAGCTGAATGTAGTATCAAAAACTACCTACTTAGAAGGAAACAAGTTACTGATAGACAAGAAAATAATGAAAAGGATAGTTTCAATTGACACGCCTAATTAGAGTACCTTATATATCGAGGGATCGAGTCATTCGTAATATAAATTGAGGGATCCAATCCATTCTCAATGAGAAAATTACGAAAGGCATCCGGCAAGGGTAAACTTGAGACTGCTTCCTCGTCCATCGATGAAGGTAGCGATACCAGTATGCAGTAGCCAATTAGAGCATCAGATGAGGAACCTGAAAGATTAACGGTACTCTCTTATATGCAATGTTTTAAAAACCAGACCATTGCTTGATCCAGAAAAATAACCGGGTCATGGGTCACCAGTTCGACCAGAATCGAACCGTGATATCATAATTATGTAATAAATATATTATTAATAATTATTCATAATAAATTAAAGCAAAAAAGATATGAAAAAATAACTAAAAAATCTAAATTTTTATTTCACACTTTCCTTCTATTAATATTTTAAAACATATATTGTTTCATAATATCATACCATGTATAGAATTATTATCTGAGCATTCTTTCAAGCAGTTGATGAACAAGTAGTTCTATGAAATTATAGCTTTGTGCAGCCAAGTTGTAGCATGCAATTCAATTCCAAACAAAGGCCCTTGATTTGTGATTGAATATTAAATTAGTGTTCAAGTTCAAGTTTCAACAAATCAACAAAGTTACTCAGATATTGAGCAAACGGTCTCTTTCTCATTGTATTATTCATTTATTCTAAAATCCTCATGTAGAAAATAATCAAACTTGACAAATGCTACTGACAATTGATAAAAAAAATCTATCAAAGTACTGAGCAAATGGCCCCTCTCATTCTATTATTGTAAAAACCTCCAGTAAAATGAGAGGGGCACCCTCGTCTCATTAACACAAGTATGAGATTTTAATCAGTGCTTAACAGCAATTTGGGTACCCATTAACTCAAGATTGAGATGGAACAAATATTCAAAAATTAGAGAACAGCCACAGCAAAAAAAAAAAAAAAAAAAAGTTAAAAAAAAGAAAAAGAAATCAAAAGGTACCAAACTAGTCAGAGTTACTGAAAAAAGTTGCCACCGGCCGTTCCAACCGCCGGAGTTGGAGACTGGGATGGAACCAAACGAAGAGGGGTTTAATTTCAGAGGAAGAATGAGAGATTAGAGAAGAGTCGAGGAATGAGAGAGAAAAAAAAAATGAAAACACATACCTACCACCTGCCGGAGTCGAAGAAGGAAAGAGAGCAACGTCAGAGATGATGCTATCGGTGTTCGTCAGTCATTGAGATGAGGAAGAGTCGGAGAGGCAGAGAACTGAAGCTCCTTTTCGATTCTGCCCTCGACGCGAGTTTCTCAATCGTGATGTTTATTTATAACAATGTTCTCGACCCGGTCCGTTAATCGAATGGAAAAATTGTCAGGTTATTGATTACCGATTTAATCGTCGGATCGATCAAAATTAAACAATAATGTCATAATTATATAATTAATAAATTTAATAATACGTATTATTAATATTTTAAATTTAAAAAATTATACAAAAATTACTAAAAATTATATTAAAAAATTTTACAAAATATGAATTTTCTTAATATATAAAACTTCAAGAAAAAAATAAAAAAAGTATAATAGACATACTTTATTATAATGTTAAAAGTTAAAACTTTATTTCCATTCTTCCATAATAACAAAAATCATAACAAAAATTATTTTAACATCCAATCCAAACATAATTCAATAATTTAGTTTTCAACTATATGAAGAAAAAAAATACAAACACTAATAATCATGCATAAAATAAAATAAAATATCACATGATACAAATATATAATACTGGAGTTTCAAAGTTCAAATTTCAAGGATTTAAAATTTTAAATACAATCCAAAATAAATTTAACACATAACATAGTTGATAGTTCTCAAAATAAAATAAAACAATAGTCCTCAAACATCATTGTCTTTTAATTTTTGCTTAAATCTTTTCAAAAGCCTCTATTTAACCAGTCATCTTCATCATTGACATTCTCTCTATTGTTACTAGGCCCTTCATCATTGTTGCCATCACCTTCAAATCCACCAAATGTTTCAAAATTGAGATCTTCATCAATCCCCACAACCACATCACCATTATCATCATCATCTAAAATAGTAAAAAATGAAATAAGTGATTTTATTATATATGTTGATTCTTGAATCTTAATACAAAGAAAATTTTAATAGTAAGTTACTAACCTTCTCTTGGGTGACGGCGTTATTTTTTACTTCTTAGGATTGAACTTTCATCGTAGAGCATTTTTTTCAACTCATCATAATCGAGTAATGTACCATCATCCTCTTCCTCAACGATCCAAAATTCAGTTTTATCAATACATTCAATGTCAATTGGATCATCATTTTTCTTCTTATAAAAATGCCTAAAATAAATAATTAAAAATATAGTTAATAATTCTCTAATCAATAATCAAATAAAAAAACATATATTTAGAAATACATAAGAATCATTTACCTATTTTTCAATCGCAAATTATAATGAATATATACAAGATCATTAAGCCTTTGATGCTCCAAGCTATTTCTTTTCTTTGTATGAATTCGTTCAAAGACACTCCAATTTCGTTCACAACCAGAAGAGCTACTTGTTTGCCCAAGGATTCTTATTGCTAGTTTTTGCAAATTTGGAGCACTATGACCGAACATTCTCCACCATTCATCTTAGTTGCATGAAAATTGAAAAAAAAAAAAAAAAAGTAAGAACATAAGAAATGAATATATTAAGATTACCATTATTAAAAAATAAAAATATATTAATAATTTAATAAACTTATCGGGTTGGGTCTTTTTGCAATTAAAAAGAACAAGATCTTTCCAAAACTCTCCAAACGATCCCGAAACAATCTACTCTCATTCAACAAATTTGTCTTGCTACAAGTGGCTTTGGAATCTATGAAATCAAGAAAACCTGCCATCACCTCGGGTTTGTTGCAAAATGTTGCTTGATCATATTGGAAAGCCGAATTCAACCAATAAGCAGCTGCATGGATATTTTGACGTAATTTCCTATCCCATCGTTCTTTGAATATTTTTGTATAAGACTTGTAACATCTCTTTTTATGCATGAACAACTTCTTAATTCCCAAACGTGCCCTATATATACCCTCGTAGACATATCTCATTGACGGCTTAATATCCCCATCAACAATACGCAAAAGCCTCATGAGTAGTTCCACAATTTTTACAATGATCAAGCAATCATTCCAAAATTTACCATCTAGAATAATATCAATAACTTCTTTGCCTTTCCTATCTTTTGCATATCTTGAATCAACAAAATCTCTACTAGTTACCGAAGCCTTCAAGTCATGCATGTGGTTATAAAGGCTATGCAAAACAATGAATGTGGTGGCAAAATGAGTTGCTCATGGGCGAATAATTTCTGTCCAATTCTTTTTTTTCCTCAACAAAGCCAACAAGTACACATGATTGTAAATAAACTTTGTTATCTTGGATGCCTTCTTTGCAAGTTCAACAATATGCTCTAACTTTGCAAGATCGCTAAAAATCAAATTTAAACAATGTGCCGCACAAGGAGACCAATTGATAGTTGGATAATTCTCATTCACCATCCTCCCTGCAGCAACATAAGCTGATCCATTATCTGTCACCATGTGAACAATGTTACTCACCCCCACCCACTCAATCACTTCTTGAAACAATTTAAATAAGAGAGAGGCATCCTTCACAACATCTGAAGCATCGACAGATTTTATAAATATGGTTCCCCTTGGACAATAGACAAGAAAGTTAATCAGTGTCCAATGACTACCATCAGTCCAACCATCACCCATAATAGAACATCCAGTAGTTTCCCAAATACTCCTCATAGAGTCAACAAATAGTTGCATTTCTTTCTTAAATCCCTCAACAAGTTAACCCGAATATCATGATAAGTTGGAACCTTAAAACCTGGACCAATTGAAATTGTGGCATCAAACATAAACTGGAAGTATACAGAATTTAAAGCATTCAGTGGAATGCAAGTGTCGTACACCCATCTAGCAACAGACATGTGTGCCCTCCACACAGCTTCTTTACTTGCAAGAGCACTCTTAATAGTCGGTTGGGAACCTGGAGTAGTCCTTGGAGCAAAATAATCATTAACATGTGTCTTCCCCTTCCCCTTTTGTGAAACTCCTACATTACTTCTATTCCCACTACCACCACATTCTTTTATTGAAATCCTCATATTCCTAGGTTGAGGTATTTCTTCAACCTCCACATCTTCATCCATATCACCTTCAAATTGTGAAAGACTAGGGCCAAATGAATTTTGGAAATCATGCACTTCTTCTTTTATTGAAATCCTCATATTCCTAGGTTGAGGTATTTCTTCAACCTCCACATCTTCATCCATATCACCTTCAAATTGTGAAAGACTAGGGCCAAATGAATTTTGGAAATCATGCACTTCTTCTCCTTGTTTTCTCTTATTAGAAATAGATTTTAAAGATTGCTCAATTTGAAATTTAACATCTGCAGGGACCTTTTTACATGGCCCAATATCTCCTTTTACCCCAGCTAAGTGTTGCTTCATTCTATTAATTCCTCCACCTTTAATGGTCTTTGTGCAATGTAAGCATGCATAAGTCTTTTTCCCATCAGGGGCATATCCTTCACTTACATGTCCCCATACAATATCAGATTTTTCCCTTGCGGATTGTGAAAAATTGACAGTTGAATTTTGAGCAGATGAAGACATTATAAGCAAGCTACAAAACAAGTGACAAAATATGTGGTTCTATATTTAAAATAAATTCAGCCAAAGACTAACTTAACTTAGCCAAAATTCAGTCAAAAAATTGCATGAAATTTGAGATTCTAAATATACCAACAAAAAAAAAATGGTAGCCAAAATAGGACCAACTCAACTCAAGACAAAATTCAGCAAAAAATTTTGAGATTCTGAAATTGCAAAAGCATGAAATTTGAGATTTTAAATATACCAAAAAAAAAATTGCAGCTAAAATTACAGTACAAAATTTAGCTACAAAATTCCACCAAGCCTATTACTTCCCAACAAAAAAAAGGGAAAAAAAATTGTAGATAATAAAGAAACCCTAGAAACATTGTAACAAATCAGGTAGAGATTGCTATGACAGAAACGAAAGAACGGCAGAGACATACTGAGATTACAGATAAAACATTGCTATAAGATCAGAAAAATATGAGATATTAACAAAGGTAGAGATTGCTATGACAAAAATGAAATTCTATTCAAAAAAAAAAAAAAACAAAGTTCGAATTTTTTTCTGTAGAAGTGAGATAGTTTTAAACACAGATCTGAGGTTGAATCAACCAAACCATAAAATAAAATTAAATAAAAGGAAAGGAAAATTGGAAAAGAAGTCTTGAAACTAGACAGGGGAAATACAAATACCTTTAGATTTCAATCGATCGACGAACGGATGAAGGAGGAAGGTCTGGTCTAGGCTAAAAATCGATCGATGAACGGACGAAGGAGGAAGGACGAACGACGCCGACGAGCCGACAGTCACTGTCGCTGTGCAGTGCAAGTCGCCGTCACGCCGAGTTCTGGATCAACCGATCAAGTGAGAAAGAGAAATGACTGAGTGAGAAATGAAGGAGGGTTCGATCCGATCGATGAACGGACGAAGGAGGAAGGACGAACGACGCCGACGAGTCGACCGTCACTGTCGCCGTGCGGTGCGAGTCGCCGTCGCGCTGAGTTCTGGATCAACCAATCAAGTGAGAAAGAGAAACGACTGAGCGAGAAATGAGGGAGGGTTTTACCGATTTACGTTGGTTTTATATATAGCGGTGAACCGGTGTGAACCAGTGACCTAGTGACGGGTCGAACGGTTTACCGGTTGAACCATCCGGTTCTGCCGGTTTGCCATTTTTAGAACGGTTTTGAGTTTGGAACGGGTTTGTGGGTTCAATCGGACCGTTTCTTGGACCGGTCGACGGTTCAACCAATTGAACCGTCCGGTCCAGTCCGGTTTTGAAAACATTGATTTATAACATGAACCTGGTTACAACCGTTGAACCGGATCTGGTTTTCAGGTTTAACCTCCCGATTCGAACCGTTCCCTAAAAATTGAATGGTTTTTTATTTAGTTCGGATTAACGGGTGAAACTAGATCATTTTTTGAGTTCAATCAGTTAAATCGACCTATCTGGTTCGATTTTTCAAACATTAAATTTTAGAGGAAGAAGGAGAGATCAGAGAAGAGTCAAGAAAGTGAGAGACAAAAAATTTGAAAACACATACCTACTGTCACGACCCAAAACCCACCCTATGCGGATTAGGGGTCCGTGACTGGGTCTACGGCCCGTGGGCCGTTCCCCGTCAAAAGGATCTGAAATACTAAGTGAAGTTTTTTTTTTTTTTTTTAAATAATTTTATAATCATCAAGACATTTAGTAGCGTAGTCGGGTCACCATTTAGTATATGCCAAAAATATAAGTGTTTAAGCACAGATCCTCCAAAAAGAAACACACTTCTAAGACCGTGGTGACATGGGAGACATTAAGACTTTCTAGTATTTAATTTGATACAAAACTCGCCAAAAAGAGCTACCAGTAGTTAGCAGCGTCTAGACCTTTAGAGCACTTGAGGGTTCTCCTACTTCTTGTTGTCCTGAAAAAAATATAAGGGAGGGGTGAGCTAACAAAGCCCAGTAAGTAAAATCCCTTCCTCTGTTATGGGTCGAGATTAGTTTAAGAGTGTAAGCAACGAACGAATACCACTCAATGCATATCAGAATATAAGACATGATAATAGTCACAATAGCCAGTCACCAATGTATAAATCAATGAAAACGACCCTCAGGTCCTATGGGCATATCCCAAAAGGGTACACAAAATCACAATAAGAGATAGCCGAATAATATGCTGCCGAAATCAGAAAACGTTTACATAGGCATGTCATCATGTCGAATAGCACAACAAGGGTATTCCAAGGAAAAGCTCACAAGCATATCAAGGATCCAAGGAATACGATATCAACAGTGCTCAAAAGTATATAACATATTGAAAACCAAAAATATGTCATGCAAGAGATAAAAGACACTAAAGAGATAAAAGACACTATGTGTCAGATGCTATCTGTTAGGGCCCGGCATACCCTTTCGTGCTTACAGCACAGCGCTATCAACTTTTCGTGTCCTTCAGGACTCAAGTCGTACGTCATGCCTTGCATGACTACGTGTCGTTCGTGCGAAGTGACGCTCACACCCACGCGTAGTCCAGTCGTGCAATGTGACGCTCACAACCACGTGTAGACTGTCAGCATCTTGCCCCTAAGGGCTGAAGTGTGTAACGAGTCAAGTACTACCACAAAAAGATCAGGTCATGCATAGATAATTTCACAAGTTGTGGAGTAATACTTTTCTTATCATATAACATGTACGGTTTAGTATTCAAACATCAAGGAATTTCGTATAAATCGTATTGGGGTATCGACATGCAATCACTCATCAAGTCCACAAGATAGAATAATATCAATTGTGGAGATCAAGACATATCAGATAGTGGAGTACAAGTGGCAGCATGAAGAAAGAAATGTGACATGGCTAAGGAAAGACCACATAACAAAGTCCAGGTTTTACTTACCTCAAAATAACTTTTAGTAGTTCTACTAATTTAAATCTCCTGCTCCTTCCCCTTGGAGGTTCCTATAAATCAGAAATTTAATCATCATTAACCCATCTCAATTATTCAGGGTTGATGTTACTGTTCGTGATTTAACTCTCTCGATATTATTTAATTGCACTCTTAAGGTTGCTAAATTTATTACTTCGGCCTTCAGGACATTTTATTTGGGTAAACGGGCTCTACCGTTGAGTTCGGAACGCTCAAGAAAATAAATCTAGGCCTTCGCGACTTTTTATTTGGCTTCGGGTACCCCTAAGGGCAAAATGATAATTTCATGTTTTAGGTGAATTAATTTTTTTGGAACCCCGGTTGATAAAACGAACCTCACCATTGAGTTCAGAACGTCCGACATAATTAAATTGGACTATCCTTAATGTTTATTTGGCCCGAGGTATCATCAGGGGTAATACAGTCATTTTTCATTTGAGTGTCTTTATTTTTCGGGTCTTGATTTCACAAATCGGACTCCACCGTTGAGTCTGGAATGCTCGAAATAGTAAAAATACACTATTTATTTATTAAATTTGGACTTCGTTTGACTTATTTCATGTCCGACGGTAAAATTACTATTTTACCCAATTAATAAAATAATTAATTTTATTATTTTATTATTTATTTTCCCAAGGGCGTATTTGAATTTATTTTTCAAAGTCTGGGCCAGAATTCCAATAATCAGAACTGGTTGGGGTCAAAATGGAATTCCAGAGTTTTCTAGGGGTCAAACTATAATTTTTCAAAAGTTCAAAACTGAACCAAAGGGTTCAGTCCCTTTGTAAATGAACCAATCCGGTCCAGTCCGGTTCTAACCGGTTCTGTTGCATTGCTGACGTCATGATGACGTCAGCCCTATTATTTAATTTAATTTAATTCAGTTTAAAGAAATGACACAGTTTCATTTAAAACAGTCCACCCGTTTTTAATCGGGTTGGGGCCCAACCCGACACCGGTCCGACCCGACCTGGTACTATTCATCGTCCCCAACCCCTGGTCACTGTTGCCCTAAAAATTTACAGAATTTCTTTTTCAATTTTGTGACTTTTGGGACACGGTTTTTAACTGGTCTTGATTCCATTCGGTTTCTGCACTTGATACCAACATTTTGGCATCGCTTTCAAGCATTGAATCAACCTCTAAGTGGTTGTTTACAAAGTGATAACCGTGACCTGCAACTCATCAATGCGTCCCCATCTCTCAACCATTTCCCTTGAAATTTGTTTCTTTGTGACCCACGGATCATAGGGTTCAAGTCCCTATTTTCATTTTTCAGTTTGGTCTCGGTTTTTAAAGAATTGAGTTTTAAACCCGTAGCTAAAATTTGAAATTCGAAGGGCTTACTCTAGGTTCTGAGGTCGCGGCTCATGGTGTTTGAGGTCCTTTTGGGGCCTATTTTAGGTTTTAACATTCAAAACTCTAAACTGCTATGGTCGATTCAGACCTGGTAATTCAAGGTCCATTAATGGAGGTCATCCTCGTTTTTCATGGTTTTTGTCCATTCAGACTCTTCTAACCCTCAAAGTATGCGTATTATCATTCCTAGAGTTAAGTTTTATGCATGCATGTAATCTTAACAGCTCCACAATGAACAAAACAGTACCAAAAATTAAAATGGGGAAATAGAGCAGGTTCAAAATTTACCTCTAACAGTGACTCTCTCTTTGTTATAACTTGATTCAGACCTTCTTGGTGTACTTCAGGTGTGCCCATTTCCTTACGTTCACTCAGTTGCCACACTCAAGCTCACACACACATAGACTTGCACTCCAAGGTCTCACTTTCTCTCTCTAAATCCCTCTCATGGTCTCACACCAAATCTGATATATACATAGAGCACACAGTTTGCTCATGTTGCTTGTTTTCTAAAACCAGAATTTGGATGCATGAAAGCTGGTTGGTGAATGGGGGTGTAATGAAATCATGTTATCTCCATATATATCTCCATGTATACATATAATAGTGGAGGTTCGGCTGATTGATAGACTGAAGAGAGAGGAGATGAGGTAAGCCAATGATGTGGGATTTGCATGTAAGGCCATTGGCCAATTTGTGAGGTGGGTTTGGGCAACTTTAGTTCATATACAATTCTATTGTATATTTAGACAGAAAGTGGTTGCTTGCCCAATTGGTAACTTTTTGAGTGTTTTAAAAAAAACTTGCTCCACTTGGTCAAGGGTTCAAATCCCCTTGGCCTCACATTTTGACATTTTTCTCATTTTTGGGCATTAGGCCTTGTTTGGCTGGCACAAATTTTCATTTCGGCTATTTCCTTAATAACCTTTGTTCTATCGCTCGTTTTACGAAGCGGTTTCTTCCGGTGGCTTCCTTTTTAGACTAGCTTCGTTACCAAAGGCCTCGTATCAATTTTTATTCTATTGTATTTTCCACGATTAGTTAATTCGAGTTTTAACAGTGTTCAAAATTAGGGTTAAAATAGCTAAATTAAGCCCTCCCCTCTTGACGTATTAAATTATTTATGGGTCTATCGTGACCGTCCAGAAATTTACGATTTGTCCTCTCAATCATCCTTTATGTTGTGTCTAATTAATAATTAGCGGACTAATTATTAATTAATTAGGTCGGGGTGTTACACCTACCACCTGTCAGAGTCGACAACGACAAAAAGAGAGCAACGTTAGAAATGATGCAATCAGTGTTCGTCAGTCATTGAAAAATGAGGACGAGTCGAAGAGGCAAAGGATCTAAAATTACTTTTCGATTTTACATTAGACGCAAGGTTCTCGATGTGATTTTTATTTATAACATGAACCAGTTATAACTGTTGAATCGGTTTCAATTCTCCAGTTTTCTGATTTAACCGTCCAGTTCAAACAATTAAAAAAAAAATGAACAATTTTTTAGTTAGTCCAGTTTAGCTGGTGAAACCAGACTATTTTTTTGAACTGGCCAATCCAGCACAATTTTTAAAAGATTGCCTATATGCCTCGATTGGTTGGTAAGAGAATTCCAATAAAGTAAGAAGAAATCAAAATTAGGGCCCAAAACACTACAAAGACTGCACAGTGTGTACCGCGTTTGTAATTGCATTGATCACGACTTTCAAGAGAAGTTACATAAAAATAAAACAAATATTTCAATGATGAATAAGGTATAGCTCGGTGGGGATGTGTACATGAAGGACATGTCAACTGAAAATTGCTTTGAAGAGCATGCAATCTCCTTGCAGTACAACGTTGCTAATTCGGCTATGGAGCGGCAGCTTAATCCAAGTATTGTGAGTTTTTTACCAGATACACATTAATTAAAAACTTATTTATCCGATCCGAACTGTTTTGAATTTATTTGTTGACTTACACTGATCTCCTCTTATTCATTTGACAATATATATATATATATATATATATATATACTTTTTGTAGTTATTTTTTTCTTCAAAATGATAAAATTATCCATTTCATTTTTTTTTTTTGTGTTTTAAATTTTGACCAATATAATTTTCATTTTCTAAATAGTTATTGATAAAAAAACTTAAATTTATTTTTATATAAAATAAAAAAATTATTGACCTTAAATTTATTTTTAAACAAAATAATATAAAATCTTTAAAAAGTTAGAAAAGTTAGAAAAAAATTGGTCAAAATTAAAAAATATATATAAAAATAAACAAATAAAATGGATAGTTTTGTCATTTTATATAAAAAAAAAAAATTGAATAGAGAAGATATCTATACATTGTCAAATAAAGTATAGGACGTCAGTGTAATTTCAAAAATCGGATGTTAGTGTAATTGTCATAAGCCTGAGAAGAAGTCAGTATAATTTATCATTCTTAAAATTGTATCTCCAAAAAACAAATTTGATTGTAATTTTATAATAGAATCACATTTTGAATATGAGATTTCAAAATCACATTTTCGAAACGCAACTTTGTATTAACTATATGCGTGATTAAGAGTAGTAGATAACTCTTATGCAAAACTCTTGTGCAAATTTAAATAAAATTGCATTTTGAAAATGAGAGTTTAAACTTGTATTTTAAATGTGCAGTTTTAAAACTCATTTCTAAGTACATCAACGCACTTCAATCACTTCACTGGCTCAATCACAGAGGACTACTAGGCAAATTTACCATCTTCTCCATCGTAAATTAAGCTTTCACACCTAGGTTTGTATACGTAGTATATGTAATTTTTTATTTATATAAACGACCTAGAGTCTTGGTTTTTATCACCATTCACAACTACGATTATTTTGATCTCTTGCTCAATTTCACTATCATGATAATCAATTGAATAGCTCACTAATTTGCTTTTTGTTTTGGGAAGAGAGGTCACTCTGAAAATTTAATATTGTAGTATTGTTGATCCCACCATCTCTAATATTTAAGGAGTGTTGATCTGTCACCAGAAGAATACTCCAAGTCTTGTGGACTGCACACTCACTGGATAATAGACACCATTGAAGTAAAAGGTTAGTATTTTGTCTACATAATTATTGGTCGTTGCCTATATATTTACCTTAAAGGGGGGTGAATAGGTTATTTAGTAAATATTAACAACTTTTACAAGTTTTAAAAATGTATGTTAATAATGCACAAGTATGTAAAATAATAGAAAGCAAACACATCAATTTTTACAATGTTTAGAAAACTTCTTACGTGCTCGACTCAAACATCCTCATTTGAGTTTTTCCACTATTTTGACCTCCTTGCAGGTGAAAGTCAAACTTTTATAATAAGAGTTCCTCACTTTTTTCCCAACAAAATCTCCCATTTTAACTTACAAGAGTAGCACATATCCGTAAATCTCACTGCAATGAGAAAATACAAAGTTTATTTACCAACAAGTACTCTCTTCAAGAGTATATTGGTGCAATATATGCTCGCTCTTTATATATAGATCTGGTGTAAACTCAAAGTATTTAAGATGAATATAACTTTTAGATCTAGATTTTCAATAGTCAGTTCTAAAATCAATAATAGAGATGTAGAACTGTAATCTTGTAAAGATATAACAATAAATGCTTTAAAGAACCTCTATTTATAGCCTTCAGATGAATATGGTTGTTGCATTTTGAAATAAAGTCGTTCCCCACAGTCAGTCGACTAGTCTTTTGGATCACTCGGTTGATTCTGATGTGCACAACTTTTAGTATTTGAAAAATAGTCGACCAAATCATCATTGAGGTCAATTGAATTAGACAATAGGTTCAGGCTTTGGTTATGAAAATGGTCATTCAATCGACTGGTCAAATGGTTCAATCAGTGTAAAAATAAGCTTTAAAAATCAGTTGACTGGTTCCATGAATTGGTCGACTGATTTAAACAGTAAATGCCTTGTTACTTATTTTTCACAATGTACTTTTATCAAAACTTTTAATCTTTCAAAACTTAAAGTATGGCAATATTTTATTTTGGAAAATCATTTGAGGTTAGTTTTTAGTTGATCATTTTAAATGGTAAGAACTTACGACCAATGATCAATCTAATCCTAAATCAGTCAAAACCCAAAATAAGGAAAATAAAGGTCTTATATTGACTTGTTTTGATTCATTGGCTTCAGTGTGCCCATTTGTTTGATTCATGATGAAAGCATTCCACTTAATTTGATTTTAGCCTTGAAGCATGTACTTGAGTGAAATCCTTTAACTTTATAGACTTTGTCATTTCTTGGTCAACAATCTTCTTTGACTTATATGACCTATTTATATTGTCACTTGAATAAAACATTAGTCCACGTGGACTATACCTTGTAGTCATCAAAATTACTGAGATGTCCTTGGTTGAAAACCTTTAGGGCTAACATTAGTTATTTTGATTGATATAATGTGTATTAAAAAAATTATGATTTTGATGATTGATGTTTACACCCTCATCTCATTTGTACATAATTCTTTGTTGTTTGGATCCAAAAATTTATTATTGTGTATTTGTTTTAGAGTTGTTTCATATTTGACTCAAACATGTTTGATAAAAATCCCTAGTGAATGTGAAAATAAAGATGTGCAACTAAACTGAGTTGCATATTTTGAAAAATATTGTCTCTAGCCCATAACAGCTGATTATGATCGTATTTTGGGAACTATTCACTTGTGTTCGATAATGAGTTGGACTAGTAGCCTGTATTTGGGTTATAGTCAAATAATTTGTATCTTAAAAATTTTTATTTATGTAATTCAAACCCTAATCAATTATAGTACTATGCAAGCCAATTTTAAGATGGTTTACGTGTGTACTTAAAATATTATAGTATCTAGAAATATGGCCCCTAGTTTTTCCCCTGATAAATTAAATACAACCCCTTACTTAAAATGAAATCGAAGGTTATTTAATGGTTTTTCTTGAGTAAAAAATAATTTTGGAAACTAATAAAGGTTTAAGGTGAATTTATTTTATGAGTTTTGTGCATGAGAGTAGTGTGTTTTCTTTTATTTCTCTTATTTTTCTATTTCTTTCCAGTCTAAAAAGTGTTGGGAGATTGTTACTTGATAATTGACATTATGAAATCACTAACTCATTTAAAAACTTAAGTTTTTAGAAATAATGTAATTTTATTATTATATTCTCTAACACGTCCGCTCTCGTATGACCAGTTTGAGCTTACATGTGTTAATTCATATTTTTAAGGTGACTGTGAGATTTGAATTCAGGACCTTTAACCTGCTCTGATATCATGTGAAATCACTAACTCATCTAAAAGTTTAAGCTTTTAGAGAGGATGTAACTTTATTATTATATTATCTAACAGACACCAATATTGGAAACTAAGGTTTGTTTATGCATGTCTTTGTTTTGTCATTCTCCATTGAGTTTTTGTTCAGACCTTTAGCTTTTTGGGTTGTGTATTCTCATATATGTTTTCTCTAAAATTTTGTATATATGTTTTCTCTAAAATTTTGTTCACTCGTAATGGAAGAAAAAATAAATTCTTGAACAAGTTTACTATTGAGGACTTTATATAAATGTTGCTATTTATGAACTCAAATTATCTCTACATAATGTTCATTTTGTTATAGTTAAATAATTATTTTAAAAAATGTTAAGAAGTGATAGTTTTAAACTTAAGCAAACGAGGAAAACATATTGTTAATTTTTCATGATAAAAAGCAAGAAGAAATGTTGAATTTAGCAATACATCGAGTGGCTGATTAAAGTGACAAAAACATTTTCCAATCCTACACTTGCAGTCACAACACTGATCCACTATTATTTGGGATGATCATGATTACAAAATATTTTGTTGTGGACATAATGAGGCATCATTACACCAACTTGTTAGAGACTCAGATGATTGAGTACTTTGATATTTGTTGAGGGCAGGTTTTATGAGGTATATAGATTAGGCTTTATGTACCTCGATTGGCATTTCATTAGTACACTCGTAGAAAGGTGACGCATGGAGACATGTACATTTCATTAACTAATGGGTGAAACCAACATTACACTACATGAAATTTCCATTTTATTCGAGTTACTTATTGATGGAGATGTAATCACCAAACATGATAGTGTTTAGATTGCACAACAGTGGCAGAAGTAGTGCCATAAGCTATTAGGTGTGACATTGCTAGTTATTGCCTTTGATGAGTCCACATTGAGGATTAGTGTGTTGACAGGGCATTTATTGCACCCATTCCTTAAGGATGCCACTAATGACACGATTCAGGTGTACAATAGGACATATATTATGGTACAGGTCGGCGGGTGCATTTTTTGTAAACAAGTATTATAGTAAGGTGAAGTTATTCCATTTGCCATTGTTTAATGATCTTGATGTAACAGGCATGCTTAGCTGGGGTAGTGCAATTTTAGCATGCCTATACCTCGAGTTTTGCCACAAGGACCGAGGTACTAGATATTTTAGGTCCACTTGTTTCGCTCTAGGGTGCAAGTATAATTGTGTCCATCATATTTTGTTTTTATCTTATTATTGCATGGTTTTGATATTTTAATATTTGTTTAGCATAAGTGGGACGTTCGACTGTCACAGAGGGCCACCCCATCCCATGTTTCACAATAATACAGGGACAAGTTGGACCATATAAGGGAGGAGCAAGTATGTTTGTAATTACTGAATCAACATGTTTTGATATATCCACATAAAAATAAACTAACCACCTATTATTTTGTCGTTTATATGATTTGGGAGCCATAAACCGCAGATGTCCTTGTAGACTTGCTAGAGTATTGCCTCTAAGGTCATCAGATATGGCTTGCCTGAGTGCCATTAGTTTACTTTTAAATGGTTGAGTTACATTGCCTTGATCATGTCCCGCTACAGTTCAATCTAGTACAATGGATACCAGTTCATTGCAATACCAGTCGGTTGGTACAATCAACTAATAAACATGAGGCAAGGTTATGACTAGGTGAACCATCACCGTGATTATATTGAGTTATGTGGGTAGAGCTACGACCACCTTATCACCGAAAAACCTAACAGTGGCCAAATAGATGAGAGTCACCCCTACTTGTGTTGGTAACACTATTACTCGTAGACTCATCAGTCCTCCTATTGAGAGGCTACCAGTTGGGTTCTAGTCCTTGGTCAGAATTAGAGAGTTGTTGGTATGATATCATTTTATGTCAAACAATAAAATTTTGCTGTCCAATTTGTTGAGATACTATTTTTTTATTTGGTGCAAATTCACAACCTTGAAAGCTATTTGAATATCTAAAATAGGACTCAAAAAATCGAATAAAATCTAAAAACAAATGAGAATTTCACACTGAAATGAATTTTTCTCTAATTTTGTTATGATAGTAAAAGTTTAGTGTTTGAAAGCAAAATTTTATTCTATTCTCTCTAGGAAAAGTAAAATTTTACAATTTGAGAAGTAAATTTTTTTTTTACTTCAAAATTTCATAAAGATTATGTAATATGAATATTGTTTGTCAGCACAAATATAGAAATTTTATTGAAAATGAATTTATATATTTTAAATTATTAGATTTTAAAATTTTAAAATGTTTTTCTGAAAGCTAGTTGCAATAAAAAAGCACCCTATTTTTTATTGTAATTTTTTCAAAGAAAAGAAAAGAAAATGAAAACAAAAATCACACCTTTATCGAATGAGCCCTAAAGTTTTGTTTTAATAACCAAACTGCACGGTCCCGCAAGTATATATATAAATACACATCCTTGTGTAGCGAGCAAGGTATCACAAACTCTCTCGTCGTTACAGAGCCTCTCTGCAACTCATTCTATCGATCCTTTGGTTGTTTCTCAATCTGCAATCATGGGCCTCGAGGTCAGGCTTTTATAATTATAGTTTCCTCTTTACCCCTTAGCTTTCTATTAATTTATTCACTATTTTGCTAATCTGAAGAACTAGGGTTATTGATCGATCTTTTTTTGTTTCTTTAATTATTTTTTTAATCAGGCGACAATGATCTGCATCGATAATTCCGAATGGATGCGAAACGGTGATTACTCTCCCTCTAGGCTTCAGGCTCAAGCCGACGCTGTTAATCTAATCTGTGGAGCCAAAACCCAGGTCACCAATCCTTTTTGTAGTCTTAGATTAGTGTTTTTTGTCATATTGTTGCGAAAACATTAATCTTGTAACGCCTTTGCGTTTTTGTACAATTGTGTTTAGATTTGTATCTGATGTGTAGTTGTTTGATATGTTTTTGGAATTTGTAACAGTCTAATGCGGAGAATACTGTGGGAGTCCTGACAATGGCGGGCAAAGGGGTTCGCGTATTGGTCACTCCTACCGGCGATCTTGGCAAGATTTTAGCTTGCATGCACGGTTAACTTCTTTACTTGGCTTTAATTTTTAAATTGTTATTGTGGTCTGAAAATAATCTCCGATGGTTATCAGCAATGAGAACAGGGAGAAGTGCCTATAATTTTTCAATTTGGAAACATAGAAGATTTGTACAAAGAAATTCATATACATCTGGAGTCTTGGAAATTGCAGATATGAGTTCGATTGGTGATGGCATGTTCAGTTATTGTTGGCATGTTTGCTAGGTATTGTATACAAATTATAGCACAGATGCTAGTTGACAACCTTTGAGAAACGTATTTTTTACTCTTAGAATACTTCGGTTGACTGAGGATTCCATTGTTAGTCATCTCACTTGGATATCAGAACTGGGTCACAATCATGGATTTAAATCATGGTCACCGGAATGGGGAGCATTGAACCATCCATAACGAGAATTGGAGACTGTGATCATCAATTTTTTTCAAATACTAGTAAATCTCTTAAAAGAATTTAAAATATTAAGAAATAATTATTTGATTGAAAGACATTGCAAAATTTCAACAACAATGCAAATAATAACAAAAAATGGTTATAAGCTTGAAAAGCAGTTTAGTGTATTTTGTTATGGAATAATTTTTTTTTTTTAAAGTTGAGGCTAAGAGGATTCTCCTGGTTGTTTCAGCCCCATTTTTTTGGTAATTCGTTTTAATTTTTCGAATTAGTTTGTTAGACATCCCTCTTGTATTTAGATTTCATAAAAATAGGAATCGTAAGGATTGTGAAATATTTTTTTTTCACAACGGCTGGGAAAGTCTTGGAACAAACATGAATGGTCCTGGCTGGATCAGGCCTATCGGCCTATACAGTTGTAAATCTTGGTCTTGTAAATTTTAGTCTCACAATATATTAGCCTGGATTGGTATCGGAGGGTCAAAATAATTGATAAGCTACGGCCAATATGATATGTAATGGCCGCTATTTAAATCCATGACTACAATTTGCATTGGTAGCCAAACTTGGTTCCTTTCCTCTCACTTTACACATTTTCAGTTAAATTTACTGTGTGATGGTGTGCTGAAGTTTTGTTGTTTTTTAATTTAGGTTTAGAAATAGGTGGCGAGGTGAACTTGGCTGCAGGGATCCAAGTGGCTCAGTTGGCTCTCAAGCATCGCCAAAACAAAAATCAGCAACAAAGGATTATCATATTTTCTGGAAGGTATTACCCGTGTCTTAATCTGCTTTTTTTATTTTCTCAGTCCTGTTACAAATCCTTACAAATCCCTATAATTTCAAATTATTTTCTCAGTCCTATTAAATATGACAAGAAAGTATTGGAGATGATTGGAAGGAAGTTAAAAAAGAACAATGTATCTCTTGATATTGTCGATTTTGGTGAAGAAGATGACGGGAAACCAGAAAAACTCGAGGCCCTTCTTGCTGCTGTAAACAGCAATGACAGCAGTCACATTGTTCATGTTCCTTCTGGTCCAAATGCTCTTCCCGACGTGCTTATAAGGTTACCAGTCATGCTTCCATCCTTTGATTGTTGGTGTTAATATTTGAATTTAATTTTAGTACAGTCTAAGTTATTTGTTTCCCTTTTCCCATTCAGTACTCCTATCTTTAATGGGGATGGGGAAGGTGGAAGTGGTTTTGCCGCAGCGGCCTGCAGCATGCTGCAGCTGGTGGTGTATCTGGTTTTGATTTTGGCGTGGATCCGAACCTGGATCCTGAACTGGCTCTTGCTCTCCGAGTTTCAATGGAAGAAGAGAGAGCGAGGCAAGAAGCAGCTGCTAAGAAGGCTGCAGAGGAAGCTGCAAAACAGGAAAAAGGAGGGGAACAACAATCTACTTCACAAGATGCAACTATGACTGAAAATGTCAGTGCTGCAGCTTCTGAAGCTGAAAATAAAACAAATGATCCAATGGTTGGTGTCCTGTTTCACTTATAACTTATATGTTGCCCAATTTCTTAAAGTATTGTGCTTAATACATCCAACCAACAGGTTCTGGCTTGGTTGGTATCTCCTCTGCCTCTCCATATGGGAGGTTGAGGGGTTCAAGTCCCCTTGGGGACAAAGTGTGTGTGTGTGAGATTTACCTACCAAAAAACAGAAGTTGCTAATACCCATCTATGTTACATGGAGTCTCCTTAATGTAGTAAGTACTCGTGTTGGACACATATCGCATGGATATGGGCCTGGGAAATGTGTTCGACATGTCTGAGCGAATATGTCACTTACAAGGCTGTCTCGTAATTTACTATATAACTCTACATAAAGCTTTGTTATTATGTTCCTTTTGTTAAATGATTGCTTCAAAATAAGTGAAGTGCGGCAGGTGCCCATGTTCAATGGTTTGTGTTATAGAAAAATATCATTTTATCCAAGAAATAAAAGAAGGAAATTAAAATATTTGAATATTTAGCTTTGTCCCCTTGTCCTTGGATTTGGGGATTGGATAGATCCGACATTTGGAAAAATACCCACACCTGAAACATGTACTTGATTCCAAGTAATATAGATACCCATTTAGCACATGTGAAACTACGTACGTGTGCAAAAGGCTGGATTCACATTTTCTTTTTCTTTAAACTATCAATCATTCCATTTATTACATTGCATTACATTGCATGCACAGACATGTGTCTATATGAGTTATATGGAATATGCAATGGGTTAACATAACTAGGAGGAGGAGCAGTTTCAGTTGAGATGTAGTCTTGGAAATTTTTTTTTGTCTATTGTGAATCATGACGTCAGTACATGTATTTGGAATAAATGCATGCATCAAAATTTTGGCATCTCAGAATCATGAGATGTAGATCCATAAGTGTTCAGGGTCCTGTTTTTCATCCACACTTTCAGAATTCCATACCTGGTCATTATTGGTTTCAGCATACAAAAATTGTTGTGTACTGTAGAAAATAACATCCGAGTATTATTGGGTCTTCCCCCCAAGCCATGGATGGGTTGAGTTTTCAGACATCTCGAAAGTCCATAGTTGGATGTGGTTGCTTTTACTGTATAAAGTTATTTTTGAAGGCCGACACCCGCAACATGAAGTGACATTGATGCTGATGCCTTGGAACAGTTCGAATGCCAACTACCTCTTTTGGTCTTAGTTTTGACAACCCACATTCACTTTTAGTCATTTTTGGAACTATTATTTATTGTGTTTGCAAAGGAACTTCCAATCTTAGATATTTTTTAGATAAATAAAAATTTCATTAAAAATGCCAAAAAACGTTGATATAATTTAGCTAATGAGAGATGGAATGAGGACAGCAGGAGTGAAAAGAAGTTTTAGAGGCTAGCAAATAAATTGAAGGCAAAATCCACAAGTATCCTGCTTAAATGATAGAGAGCATTGATGCTGATGGTAGTCCTATGGTGCTACCAAAGTTGATGCCTTAGAATAGTTTGAATGCCAATCACCACTTATTTTGGTTTTAGTTTTAACAATTCACGCATTCATTTTCAGTCCTTTTTTGCAACTATTATTTATTGTGTTTGTAAAGGAACTTCCTATATCTTTATTATTTTTTAATCAGTAAAGGTAAGTACTATAAACAAGGTGCCAAAGTGGGCACAACCAGGGGTGGAGCTACAGTGGGGGTACCTGTCCCCATTGAAATTTTGGGAATAATTATGGTTAGTTCAATATTTTAGAGGTTCCCAAAATTTTTAAATTTGTCCCCACTAAATAAACATTTTTAAACTTGCCCCCAATGAATTTGTTTTTGCAAATTTTCTAATTAGTTATATTTGAGGATAGACATTGAAGAAAATAAAATATTAAATGATTAAATAATTAAGTTACACTATTTCTATTAGTTTAAGTTTTTTGAAGAGTTGGTGGTTTAACATTGAAAAAAATAAAATATTAAATGATTAAATAATTAAGCTACACTATTTCTATTAGTTTAAGTTTGTTGAAGAGTTGGTGGTTTAACTTGGAATCGAAATATGGAAAATTTCTAACTCAAACTTCACACCCTAATAATTATTACAATTGATGTACTCAAATAATTTAGTTACACCCTCGTTATTAGCGATATTGTTTCATTTTTTTTACATTTCTTTAATTGTTTTGCTCCTATTATACTATCATTTTACACTAGCGCGATTTAGAATTTCAACACTAAATTTGGACAAGTTTTTTTCCTTAAGTTTATTTATTAGACTTATTTTGTCTCTAATATTGGTGATTTAGTGATTAATGAAAAAATTAATAATTTTTTTCTTACTTTCTTCAAGATCGTTCATAGATTTGTTAAAAGAAAAAACTCTAATTAAATGCTTAAAGTCTAAAGATTTGGCATCTGAAAGAGAGGAAAATATATATGCACATGAACATATGACGACATATTTCTACCTTTTATATTAGATTTTCTAGTCCAAATCTCCATTGGAAGACACATCATACGAGGATTCTTCATATTACTTTTCTTTTACTTTTCATTGATACGTAAAAACTATATATATAGATTTTCTTGATCAATGTAAAAACTATATATATATATATATATATATAGATAGATAGATAGATAAAGAGAGATATGTCTCAAGGCTGTTTGAGAAATAATTGACCTGAAAAGTGAAGCAAAAGTAACCTTCAAAGGATCTAGAAGATATTTGGATCCTAGGTAGACAACGTATCGTCAGCCTGTCCCATAACTCATCCAAATTTGAAGCTACTAAATTAATTTATAGGGCTAGTTTAGAAATAATAGAGAGAGCAGAGAGATACATGTATGTTGAATGGGAAAAGACTCGTAGAAAATACTTCTAAAGATTTTTGAATAAGAATTATGAAATAAAAATTAATATTTTTATAGTAGCAATGTCAAAATTACGTGCAAATATTTTTTTCTAAGTAACAGTAGAAATCATATAAAATGTAGTCTAAGGGAGGTGAATCTCATGTATAACATGTGCGAATATTGCAATTTTTTTAGTTATAAGGACAATTGGTTGGATTTAACTTTTTTCTTACTTTTTGCAAATGTTATGATCAAGCATTTAAATTTTTATTCTTTTTAATTATTTAAAATACTTGCAATAACTTTTAAATTTTCTAGATTTTGCATAATCAAATGAACATTTTATTAGTGAGTTTTAAGTTGACCCTACTGAGATAAAATCTTGCCTCCACCCTTGGGCACAACCAATGTACAAAAAATAGAGAGATGTATGTATCTATCCTTACAATTAAACTCTCCCAAAAAATCAACAAAATCCAAAAGAAAAATGGGATATTTCCCTACAATCCAAAAATAGAACGTGCCTAAAGAGCACTTCTTTACTGAATGAATAGAACTTTCCTCCCCCTCAAAAGTACGGCAATTTTGCTCCAACCAAATTCGCCAAATGGCAAGGATGAACGATCCTCTATTCTTTCCTCTGTTCAAGGGACATGCTGCATTCCAACTAGCCAACGAAGTCTTAACCGAATGAGGCATAATCTAAACAACTCCAAAAAGCGAAAACACCAAGTTCACAATTCACCAACCACTAGGCAATGCAAGAGAAGATGATTAACAAATTCTTTTATTTGTTTACACATGCTACACCAATTCACCAAGATCGTCTCTCTCCTATGAAAGATTGTCAATTGTCAAGATTGCCCCCCCAAGTCGCCGTCCAAGCAAAAAAGGAGACTTTGGAAGGAACTTCAATTCTCAAATCTCTTTCTATGGAAAGCTCAACCCACTATCACCACACAAAGCCTTGTAGTAGGATTTTATTGTAAACTCCCCATTAGAACTAGGGAGCCACTGAATGATATCCTCCCTCTCCACCATCACACGACAACCATAAAGAAATTCTATCAAAGCTTCCACCGACGACAATTCCCAATCTTGAAAATCCCTCGTAAACATAGGGTCCTAGACGACCCCATCTTTGGAACAATGCACATGATCAATGACTTGCTTCCTTATCCACCACACTACGAAACAAGACCGGGTATCTAAATTTTAAGGACTTCTCCCCAATCCAAACATCATGCCAAAATCGAAGCTGGGCATCATTGCCTAGCACAAATCTCAAATGAACATAAAATTCCTTCCCACACCTTTCTAATTCATCTCCATAATCTCAACCCAACAGGCCCCTCATTTCGTTTAGTAATCCATCCCATGAATCACCTCCAAACTTAGAATCCACAACCTTGCACCACAAACTAGAAGGCTCCACAACCATTTCCAAGCAATGTCTTGTTGAAACACCTCAGAGATCGAATTCCAAGGTCCCCATTAGGTAGAGGGGAACACTCCTTGTTCCATGAGACTAGCTGGAACTTGGCATCCTCCCTCTCACCCCTACCACACAAAATCACGTTGCAACTTCTCCAAACACTAGGCTTTTGAAGTTCAAATAGGAGACATGACATGAAATATGTAGGCGTACTCGCCAAAGTTCTTTTGATAAGAATTAGCCGACCTCCCTTTGATAGGTATTGATGCTTTCACATAGCCAACCACTTATCTTTACTCCAAATAGCCACTGACCTTGGATTAGCACCCAATGGAAGACCTGAACATGATATAGGTAAAGAAGTAACACGACACCCCAAGTTGCTGCCAACCTCCTTATGATGCACTTAACCAACTGGAATCAAATCCGATTTACCCATGTTGATACACAAACTAGATACGACTTCAAAGGATAAAAAGATACATCTCAAGTATTTATCTGTCATTCTGTTTGTCATTAGCTTCACAAAAATAATTGTATCATCTGCAAAAAAGATATGAGATACTACAATGGAATTACCATAGCCAATCCCCACACCAAAGCCAGCCAAAAAACCCCCTATAGCTGCCTTCTCTATCATGACTCAAGACTTCCATTACAATTGTAGAAGGAAGAGAAGATTCAGGAACCCCATTAAGCGAACAGTAGATATGAATTGTTTAATCCACTCCCTTGAACGATTCCCAAAACCCATCCTTTCTAATTTATGTAACAAGATGCTCCAATTGACATGATCATAGGCTTTCTCCACATCCAATTTGCAAACCACCCTCGACTGTTTATTCTTTAACCTTGAGTCCACACATTCATTTGCAATAAGCACTGCCTCTAAAATCTGCCTCCCACCAATGAATGAATGCTGCGATTGAGAGATAACTTCATCTAGAACCGCCTTCAACCAAATAGCCAATATCTTTGCCATGATCTTATACACACTCGCCACCAAACAAATCAGATGAAAATCCTTCAATTCTGAAGCTTCACCCTTAGGAACTAAGGTGATAAAGGATGCATTAAGACTCCTCTCAAACTCTGTAGTCTCATAAAAATGATGAACAATGGCCATAACATCCTCTTTCATCACATGCCAACAACAATGATAAAAAACCATTAACATGCCATCAGGACCTAGAGCTTTATCCCCATGACAACTTTTTAAAGCAGTCAACATATCCTCTTCATCGAATGGCCTCTCTAACCAAAAAGCATCCTTCATTGAAATTGAACCCAACTCAAGAACTTCAACCATAGGACAATATTCCATGCTTTCCTTGTATAAATTCTCATAAAAAAGTCACAACTATTTCTTTAATTGCACTCTCTTCTTTGTATTCAACCCCATCATTAGGAAGACTGCCAATATGATTCTTTCTTCTATGAGCATTCACCATTCCATGAAAGAAGTGTGTGTTTTTGTTACCTTCCTTAAGCCATAAAGCACGGGTCCATCAACATAAGATTCCTTAGCTTCGCTTTTTTCTCACCCCTTCTTCCTTTTTCCTCCCAAGATAATACCTTCTCATCCTTTTTTTATCCAATTCTACTATCTCCTGTAATGTCTCCTTTTGATTCAACTCTACCGTACCAAACACATCTTTATTCCATTTCTTAAGGTCTTTTTTCAACACTTGAGTTTCTTTGCCAATACAAAACTAGGATCTCCTTGCAATTTGTAGCTTCACCACCAATTCTTAACCAAGTCTGAAAATCCCCCAACCTTCAACCGCATATTTTCAAAGCGAAAGGGCCCTTTTCCGTTGTGAATTCCTCCACAATCTAACAAGGTAGGAACATGGTCTGTGGGGCAAGGTGGTTTGTGTTACTGTAGAAAAATGTTCCTCTCAGCTGGCCGATAGTTAGAACATATGAATTCGAGAAATTGATTGGATCTCCCTACTATTGGCCCAAGTGAATCTTCCCTCTCCCAATGCAATATCAATCAGCTCTTGAACACCAATAAAATCCGTAAACTCCCTCACATCCCCGTCGATATCCCTTCATAGACCGCATCTCCCAAGGGTATTTAAAACCTTAAAGTCATCGCCAAGTGCACCATGGCTCGCTCCAAATCTGACACACAACATCCAACTCCTTCCAGGGAAATTTCCTTATAGCATCAACAGTTGGGCCATACAGCCCTGAAAAGATACACTGGCAATTGTCTTCAACATTCAGAAACAAGCAAGGGATAGAATGCAAACCGGGCAGTCTCCCCTATTTTATTTATCACTTTTTTGTCCCAAAAAAGCAAAATACCCCATGCTGCCTCTTCAGCATCAACCACCACCCAATTTGTAAATCTCCCTCTTCCTATACTTCTAACAAGTTCCTTGGTCATCCGGCCCACCTTTGTTTCCTGGAGACATACAAGATCAGCCTTCCATCATCTGAGCATCAACTTGATAACCTTCCTCTTCTACCATTCATGCCCCGGATATTCCACGAAATAATATGCAGCTTCATGGGGATACCACTAATTCCGTGAATTCTTCTCCTATCCCCCATTCTCCTTTTCCTTTCTCCCCTCGTAATTACTGAGGATTCCAGCCGCTTCAATTTCCATTGGAACTTCCTATATCTTAGATTGTGAGAGAGCCGAGAGGTTAATATAATACACCAAATGATGAATAGAATGAGGAGAGCAGAGGTGAAAAGGGAGTTTTGGAGGCTAGCAAAACTAGGAGAGAGCAATTGGGGACAAAATTTGCAAGTATCTTGCTTTTTATGGATGTGGAGTGATTTTGTAGTTCTACGAGAGGTTGCATCAACGGAGGGATTTTCAATGGTTGGGATGAGGTTCCTTGTCTAGATGGAATTGCAATGGCTTGTTACTAAATGTTGGGAGTGGAGAAGAGGGACATGAATTACTTGCAGGAGTCATTTTTCTAAATCTCTTCAATTTTGAGGTCTTTCTGCTCCATGTGGCATGCATTTATGCTGGCCTTTAAAATGAGTAGTGAATAATTATGGTTGCAAATATATCAGTTAAAGTGATTTTAATCAAAATGCATCTGTTAGGAATGGATAGATATTAATGCAAGCCTTATTGCTATTGTGTGCCTCGATGAAGGAATTAGAGTTGTCTCCTAGAGGCCACATGCTTGAAAAGATAAAAGGTAATTACTATCTATTTAAGAGTAGAATGATATTAACGCATTTGTTATAGATCATTTTTAGGGTGCTAGTAAATGGTATTTTATAGGTTTATTGGTCGTTCTAGGGTTCCCATATTGAGCAAGTTAATTGTTGGGACAACTCCAGGAGTTTATGTAGAGAGTTTTGTTGTGGAAAATGGTAAAAATGGGGAGTGGGTTGTACTCTTTTATCGTATTTGTGTGTTACTCTTATCTTTTATGGCGTGGATTGTTCTCAGTAGATAGTAAAGAACTTTCTTATGCCGTTTGAAGCAATTGTTGGTTCAAGATTAACTCAAGTGAGATTGACCAAGTGGAAAAGGTTATAACTCTTAAAAGAGTATCCTTCCTAGCTTTTTTAGGTCTTCTATGGATGAGAGCAACTATTTTATATAAAAATAATGTCAAAGGTTAGTTCTGTCTTCAATCTACTCCTCCCAGCACTTTGTGTAAGCAAGACTATAATGGATAATTTTCTTTAGGTCCTAAGAGCACTGCTTTGTGCAAAAATAATGTGAAAGATTAGTTTGTCTCCAATCTGTTCCTCCCAACACACTGCGAAAGCGGGACCTATACTAGTTAATGGTTGGATGTTGTGGCGGATTAGACAACAAACTTAGAGGGCAAAAATATCAAAACCAATTTTTTTTGGGGGAAGAAATAATTTCTTTTTGGTGAGTGATCAAGGAATCTATGCCACTTGGTTGCTTGGGAATTACTCCCTCTGTCCCAATTTATTTAAGAGTTCCTTATTCATTTTTTACCCAAAATAAAAGTCCAGTTTGGAAAATTATTACATATAAGTACTTTGAAATTTCCAAATTACTCTTTTTTACCAATTTGATGTGTTGTAGTCACTAGGGTGAAAGAAGGTTAGTTTTGTAAAATTATACTTTTCACTCTAGTGTAAAAACTTCAAATGCATATTCCCTTGAAAAATTGGTTTCCCCAAAGGGGACTCTTAAAATAGGATGGAGAAATTCGCCTCAAGGGTCATGAATGAAGACTCTTTGGGTTAAGTGTCGATGGTGGTTTGGTGTGGAAAAAAATGTTTTGGAGGAAAATTGTTGTACTGAAATTCTGAGTAACAAGGCTGGTTTTGGGGGGTGGAAACCGTGGAATGAGGACTAAAGGAGTGGTCATTTAGAAAGGAATAATGGAAGGACTCGAAGAATAGAAGAAAGAGGCTAGTTGCTAAGAAAGGAATGAAGTGAGGGTATTGCCTTCGCTTGACTTTAAGTGTGGGGAGGCCCTATTGAAGTTTTCTAATCCTGGAAATGCTTGCTATCTCATCATCTAAAGAGGTGAAGTGAAAGATTTAATCAGCAGTCAAGGAATGACATGTGTTGGATTAATTTTGCTAGTTATTTTAGTGATTGGGGAGGAGATGAGGCAAAGGCGTGTTGACATAGTTGCACTCATTTAGATTGGATTAGTTGATAGAGTATGGCTTGATGTGGGGATCAGGCTGTAGTGGCATGTTATCAAATCTTCGAATGGGTTAGGATGGAGAAATGCTAGGACACAATGGGCATTATATGGTTGTCTTCTTTTTATGGACTACAACTTATGATTTTTTTTTTTTTTTGGGATGCCTTATGACAAAAAAAATTAAATGATGACAATTATACCAAAAAAAGGGTCAGTGACTCCAAAGAGGGGTTCTATTTACAAGGAAGGGAAGAGATAATTAATTATTCTTGAATTTTGATCTTTGTTGTGCCCATGGTTTTTATTCATCCATTTGGTCTGATGGATTTTTTCGTATTTGGTGAAGAATTTTTTTACAGAGTTTACAGTTAAATTTGTTTAATAATGCCAAATGTGTAAAAGTTGCTGAGTTCTGGTGTATTTCTTTGTTGCATTTTTTTCCTTTGTTCTTCTTTCTTCCTCCCATCCAAACAATGGTTCTTCTATATAATATATAATACGTAATTCCATTAAAAGAAGTTCACTACTTCATAACAGTCTCTTATATCATGTGGTTGTCCTCCGTTGATCACTGTCTCCTCGCTTGTGGTTTATAGCTCATTAGTTAGAATACTTGCTTGAATTGCTCACAGGATGATGAGAATGCTTTGCTACAGCAAGCCCTTGCAATGTCAATGGATGACCCTGCTGCTAGCGTTGCTATGCGAGATACAGAAATGTCAGAAACAGTCACGGATGATCAAGACTTAGCAATTGGTGAGTTCATATGTTTGGTTGAGCCTTATTTCCTTATGTATGAGTGCATGTTTTGTCAAGCGACTCAAGCCTGTATTTGCAATATCCAACCCAAGTTTATATACACATGCTCTCTTTCCCACTGGTCTTGGGCTTGTTGTGGATTCAGCAGTGTCCTTCCTGCCAGGGGTGGCTGAAAGATGGAGATTAGTATAAATGTTTTAAAAGTTTATGAAATTTTTTAAATTTGCTCCTACTAAATTTGTTTTATAATTTTTTTGATTAATCTTATTGGGAATAAACATTGGGGAAAAAGAGGGGCAAAGATCGAAGAATTCCTCAATTTAAATGGGGGTGGTATCTAATATAGCCTTGGTTAAATTTGTTTCTCTTTGCTTAATTTATAAGTTTATAACACATTGATGTAGAATAGCACTAGAAAATTTTGATTTTGCTATTGATTTTGTGGTGGGCTTGTCAAAGAAAGCTTTTAGATTTGGGTTTTGACAAGTGGAAAAAAGGCTGTAGTGTTTATAGATGAAAAGGGGTTGGAATTGCTTTGTTTGTAAGAAATTAAAAAAAGATGAGGGTTGATTGTTCGCATTGGGCTGCTCAGTCAGTCTGTAATCTTGGTGTATGTTTGATCTCCCAACTATAAGAACTCGAAGAATGATTGTTTTAGGCAAGACGATACATGTATGGTCCTGTGATCTAAATTAACTCTGCTTGACGGAAGAGCTGGTGAAAAAACTACTGCTTGTTTATATTTTTAAAAACAGTTTTTTAATTTCAAAACGCGGAATATGCATTTCAAAATAGATTTTTTTTAATTTTTAAAAATTTAGATTATCATATCCAAATGTATTTTCATAATTTTTAAAAAATTAATTACAAAATTTTGAAATATATTTCAGAATTTTTTAAAAAAAATTGTATTTGAATCACTATCCAAGCGAAACATAGACTTCAAACATTGTATCTGAATCACTATCTCTTTAATTAAAAAATTAAAGTTTTTTTCATTCCCAGATGGCCTGAACCACAAATAAGAATACCCAAGACACCCGAAATCTCCAACTTGTCACATGGGCATATTTAGCAATCTGTAGATGTTTTAATAAAGAGATTTTTTTTCTTCTTCTTTCATTCCCAATGATCTCAATCACAAATAGGGATTGCCAAAGAGACTTGAAATTTCGTACTTGTCACATGGACATATTTAGCACTACATGGCATGTTTTCATTTTAGAGATGGACTAAACTAATTTAGAATATTCTACACCTAGACTTCAAACATTACCAATTTCAAGATTTTTTTCCCATCCCATTGTGCTGATATATGTCCCTTCTTGTGATACATGCAGCTCTTCAGTTGTCCGTGCAGGACAGTACAAAAGATCAAGCCAGCCAAACAGATATGAGTAAGCTGTTGGCGGACCAGTCATTTGTATCATCTATCCTTGCTTCGGTATGTGTACGACACCTGTCTGTTTCAACATTCAACTTTTTACGTCATAGCCCTACCCCAGTTTCAGTCCCCAGTTTCACCCACAACTGAAAAAAAATGGAAAAAGCAAGAAGGAAAGAAATAAAGGAAAAAAAATTCCCAGGAAAGAATAAGAATAAAATTATGTGTTTGTTTTCATTTCATGATGCATTTGTTGTTGCTTCCACAGCTTCCAGGAGTTGATCCGAATGATCCTTCAGTCAAAGATTTACTTGCATCTATGCAAAGTCAGTCTGAGGTGAGTTCATTCATCTTATTGGTCCAACCTTAAATATTAATAGATACCGATATATGTTTATTTCAACTGTCATGATATTACCTACTATAATTTGATTTGGCCAAGCTTTCTTCCTTCTAAATTTTGGTGGTACTTTGTTTTGGATATTACTTGGTTTTTAGATAATCTATCTCTCTCTCTCTCTCTCTCTTGTTCTGAAAAGAGGGGAGGCGGTGTTGGCGGGCGGTAGGGTTTACAAATTCAGGCATCTTTTTGATGATATATGATAGCCTTGTTTTTATGGGTAACAAAATCTCTTCAACGAATACTGTTATCATTTTTAAATATGTTGATGCTAAACCATGGGTCATATACTCTGTGCCTTACGTACAAGATTTATTTTGAATACTGTTTTCTCCATGGATGGCAACTAGTTTTATCAAGTAAAATGTGCATTTTTGTGTATTGCATTTTTCCTTTTAATTGTATTCTTGTTTTGTAAGGACACTGAATATGCTCTATTTTTGTGTAGGAAAATGGAAAACATTGCAATTGCAGAGTATGAGGGATGTTAGAGAGCAAGACATAACAACAAATGGAATTCTTAGATAACTTCGGAAATAGTGTTAAAATGGAATAAACTTGTTTCTCAACAAAATAAGTTCTTTCCTTTATTTCTTTTTGGGGTCTGTGGCTTAATCATTAAAATGATAATGTTTTGGAGTCCAAATGAACAAATTGGATTGTGAATAAGGATTTCTAAATAAAATAGTGAGGGGCATTCATGTCCTGAGAAAGGTTGGGCAACAAGTCAAAGCCCCAAAGGCTTATTGAAATTAGGTAAAGTAGTCAAATGCATTTATCTTTGGACAAAGGGAGAAAGAAAGGCCAGAAGATGTCAACCCTCTCCATTATTTATTGGGTCTATAAAACTCGACCCAACACCTATTTATGTATTGTTTGGCTCCTGCTATTGCCAAAGCAAATCCTGGTGTTAGCAGTTGCACCAGCTGGTTTAATATTTTTTTTTGTTTGGGAATGAGCTGTTTTAATAATTATGCATTGCTTTGGCAATTTGGCAGCAGGGGCACCCTATTTTCCTCCCCCACCCCCGGTATATAGATTACCTATTTATGTATTGTTTGGCTCCTGCCATTGCCAAAGCAAGTCCTGCTGTGGACAGTTGCAGTAGCTGGTCTCCACCTTTCTCTCCTTTTAACCCTGGACAAGGAATGATTCAATTGGTCATGCTTCACTTCATTACGCCCAAAGCATGGCTCTGTGCTGCACATACAGGCAGCGTCTCTTTCTCAAACTCATGTTCTATTGGAAAGGAATGATTTAGTCGGTCATACTTCGTTTCACCAGGCCCAAAGCATGGCCCCATGCTGCATGTGCAGGCAATATGTCTTTCTCAGACTCTTGTTGTATTAGACTTCTGTGAAGGAATGATAAAGTTGACCATACTTAACGTTAGTAGGCCCAAAGCATTACTCCATGCCACTCATGCAGGCAATTGTTTTTCTCATACCACTCACCCATAATTGTTCTTTTAGCCAATTTCTTCTAGCTATGTGGATGAGTGAGATTGAGTTTCTGGATTTTACAATTGATGAGTGGCTCTGAATTGGGTTGGCGTTTAGTTCCTTGGTTCTTGTGTTTAACATCATTGGGTTCTTTTTTGTTTTTTATTTTTAATATTTCGATAAGTAAAGGTATTGCAATAAAAAACACGTAAAAAGGGAGGCGTACCCATGTACAGGAGGAGACTACTGGGACCAACACCTCACCTCAAAAACATCTCTCTCAAAAACTCTACAAATGAACAACATTAAAGTCTCCCCCTATGCGCCACAAATGTTCCCATTTTCTCCCCACCCCTCCTAACTTCTCCCATATCTCCCATAACCGACCTTTACTTACATCCTCTGTCGGTTCATATACTCAAGAAAATAACTAGCGAAATCCATCCTCTATGCACTGCAGCAAATACAAAACTGGAAGGCTTCCTGACCCAATCACCCTTCTTACACAGCACCCTAGAATCCCGACACGATGAGGACTCCTCCAGCTGTGCCACTCACCCCCAAATAAGCCCAGTCTGCCGACCTCCCTCCCCAAGCTTATCACTAGTTCCCTGGAAACCACCTCCATTGTCACCTATTAGAAGCGAACTAAAAAGTCGGCTTAAATTGCTTCACCATCTCTTTTATTGCTGCATGCTTATTGGGGTCGTTTGCTTCCCCACTCATGCCATGAAATAATTCAGATCTTCGTGATAGCACAGGGGTGTGATTTCCTTGAGCTCTCCCACGCTCCCTTTCTCTTTCTTTGTCCCATAATTAATAGAAGTGGACAGGTTCTTCAGTTCTCTCCCTAGTTTGTTACCTCTGCTGCCTTATCTCCTTCAGTTGCACTCTTCTATCCCTTTACTTTTCATATTCTCCACAATAGACCCCCTGCAGTTTCTCAACCCCTTTATTTTCCTCATCATCCTTGCTGAAACTTGCTACAGTTTTTCTTCTCTCTCCCTCTCTCTGACTTCCCAATCATCCCCTGATGTCAGTAGATTCTTTCCCTATCTAACTTCCTCTCCTACCCCACAGTTCCGCATCCACAGAACTGTCACTGAAGTCTAATGGCGCCATGACTGCAAGTGGAGTGCAGTACATTGGGCTTAGCCATCCTTCTTCCTCCACTGTCCCCAGATCAGTCCCTCCCTCACTGCATTGATCTCCCGTTCTCCTTTGTCTGTCACCTGTTCTGTTGTATTACCAAGATGTCTTCCCTACGGCTTAGAACTGAATCGATAGCAGCCTGCACCGTAGCTAAATTGGTGTCGTACCCATAGTCTTCCTCCCCAGTCACCATAGTTGCAGAAACATACCTTATGAGTTCCTTCGGTCGCTCCTTTGCTATTCCAGTGCCCCCTTCACTGTGCTGCCCCCTGCTGTCTTATCTTCGCACCTCATTCCTCTCTTCAAGGACCTCCCCGGATGCTGACCCTGCTCCCCTTTCCCCACTTCAATTGCCCCCTCTGTATTTTGACTGTACTCACCCATCTTCCACTGTCGTTCTGGCATTTCAGTTTCATCTAGTCTTCCTCTGTTCATGCTTGGTCCCTTGCTAATCCTCCTCCCTTGTCACTTGAGCGTTTGACTCCATTCCTATTCTCCCATAATCTCCTTCCCTCCTATCAGGTTCATTTTCTGAATCTACATTTGGTCTTGTTTGAGGGCTTCTAGCTGAGAACCCGTAATGGCGCTTCTAATGTGGGCCAATTTTTAATCCTCTTCAGGTTTTATCACTTAAGCCCATCACTTTACGCTCTTTGGTCTGGCATGTATCCTCTTCCTGATGTATTGGAAGCAGCCCAAATTGATTAGTCAGCTCACTAATATTGTTCGCATCTCCTGGCCTGCTTCTGTAACTTTTCCTTGATTTGGGCCTAACCCATTGCTCCTCGCCCTTTAGTTCCTTCCTGATATAGTGGCATCCACCCCATAATAATTGCAGCCCTTTCCTTGGGCCAACATACTGGACCCAAGTTCCTTGCACAGCCTTCCTGCGAATCGTGAGGACCATAGTCAACATTATTGGGTTCTTATCTGTGAACAATTGCCTTTGCATTCTTATTTCTTCAGTAGAAGTAACTATTGGTCATGTTTTTCATACAAGAATCTGGGGATTGTGCATATTATGGTGCTTTATAACTTAATTTGGCGATGATTAGAGAAAAATAACTAATAAAATAAATAAAAGTATTTGTTTTGTGTGAGCATTTGGTGAAATTTGTCTAAAACAAATTTACATGAGTGCACTATTGTCAACATTCAATTTCAAGCTTAAATGGATGATCTCTCTTGTGAACTCTTTCTGACTTCCTAAATGGACATCTCTTGTGAACTTTGTGATTCCATTGTTCACTGATTGTTGATTGTTCCTTCAGTCCCAGCAGAAGAAGGATGGGGATAAGGAACCGGAATGAGGAGGACAAGTGAAGATACCCCAGAGTTTTATGTCTGACGTCAGGTGTAATTTCTGAGCCATTGTCTAGCTGGACCTTCTGGAAATGCTTTCAATTTGACATCCTTATCTTTACCAAGCTTCTAATACTCCTCATCATGCTATATATATATATTAGTTATTGGATCTTTTTGCTTCCTAATTAATATTGGGGGGTGGGGGGTGACTTTTGTCTTGCAGGTCAAGTATTAGTACTGCATTTCTGTTGATGTGGTGCATGTGGATGATTATTAGTTGTTTAGAGAGGACACTATTGAACAGAGTATCCCGGGGCAACATTTTTTTTGGAAAAATTCCAGGGGCAACATTAAATGTTTACTCTACTTTTTCAGTACAATGTTATAAAAAAAAGAGGTTCCTTAATTTTGATTTTTGATTTTGCTTCTTCTTAATGGTAATTATGGACATAGATGCACAGTGAATGCCTCCCCACTCTTTGGAAAAGAGAGAGAGAGGGCTGTTGGGGAAAGTGATCCCCACATCAACAGTGTTACCTGGAAGTGGTCAGTTATGTAAGCATGACCAAGGATTTTTATATATTTTTTTCAATTGTGTTATACCCCTGTTGAACCGTGATCTATTTCTCGATTGCTTTGTGCTCTCGAAAGGATTGAGAGTCAACAATTGACTCAACCCAGGTAACTCAAATCTTTTACATGGCGCTGGAAAATGACACAATTGTGCAAAATTCTTATTTCAGTCTAATGTCTACAGCAATGACTGCTACCACTATAACAAGGTAGTTAAAATGAGTATTTATTTTATATTTTAATATATTTTTACCTCTTCTATCTCTCTCTCTCTACCTCTCTCCCTTCACTGGAGGCATATTTGCCTTCCCATCATTTACTATTCATTAGCGGGAGGCAAAATGTCTAGTGTCATACCTCTCCTGTTAAGAGTGCACAATTTAGGTGAATGAGAGACATATTGACAGAGTGTTTATGCCTCTCCAGCTGCATCCTCTATTGGAGATGCTCTGGGCCTAATTCGTATGTTGCACATGAAGAAAGAAGAGATTGTCGTGGGAGGAATGATAGAAGTTAGCAATTCCATGATGTCTCCTTAGACACTAGCATATTAGTGTTAATAATTTCTGGCGGCTAGTTGATGCACAATCCTTGCAGAGTTAAGCCCATAAGAAAATTCTTGCTTGGCTGTGTATATCCAATGAACTGTATTTGATCAACTTTGCTTTTTATAACTGACATTAAAACTTCTCTACACCTAGGGCTGTATGAATGGGATATGAATTGGTTATGAATTAAGTAAATTCGATCAGATTATAATTATATTATAAAATATTTTTCATTTTTTTTAAAAGAGAAGACCATTAATATATATGTATTTTTTAAAATTGTTATTGACACATCATTCCCAATAAAAATTCTAGTAAAAAAAATCCTATATCATTTTCCTGTCGAAAAGTTTAAAACAAAAGAAATTATACATATAATACCCATGGAATGAAATTAAATGGAATGACTTTTAGTTGTCGGTGCAAATGGGTAGGTGTATTTCATTAATGTGCACCCAACTTTTTTAACTTTTCTTCAGGAACTCATCTTCTACAATTGCGGATGCTATATTTCCTGCAGTTACATGTTTTAGAAATATTATATCTAGGGATTAATGAGACATTTATTCAAACTAACAGAACATTTTATCCTTAAAGAGTGCCCTTAAAGAGTGCGCGCGCGCGCACACACACACACACATATATATATATATATATTAATATTACACATTGTCAATTGTAAGAAAACTATTATAAATTATGAACTCTCTTTCCAACATTGAAATTAAGGTTATATTGGATTACGAAGCTAAAGTGAAGGAAATGAAAGTAAAAGGAAAATAAATTTATTTGTAGGCTATTTGATTAAGATGAATAATTTTTTAAAGAAGTTAGAGATTTAAAAATATATATATATATATATATTTATCTCTTTTTTTTTTTTTTTTAAATAAGAAAACCTAGTTTTCTTGTATTTTTATGGATTACTTTTTGAAAGATTCTATAGTTAGGGAAAGTTATTTTCAGTCATTTTTAATTTTTTGCTAACCAAATTTCTAAAAATTAGAGATAATTGTTTTAATATTCTCCACCTAACCAAACATAACCCAAAAGAATTTAAACATATAGGACCACAACCGTTATTTCAAAGGCCCCATCCATTGAGCTATCAGACATCAAGTTACAAAAGATAATTTAGGATTTGCATGGTTTGCATGGTTCATGTGATAATACTTGAAGTCACTTTATAGCAATTTAAACAAATATTTATATTTATCGTCAATGAAATGTCCTCATTATGGTGTGACACAAGGAAAACTAGTTATATCATTTTCAGAATTTATTAACGTCAACAATAAACAAACATTAGCACATGTCAAAATTGTAATATTATTCAGATGATGGGAATAGTACTTAACTTGTGAGAAGATAATAAAAATAGACGTCTTTTATCTCATCACTCATTTTTATATCACAAAAGTAACATCAATTGGCAAAAATTATGAGTAGTTGATCCCATCTTTGTGAAAGAGGTGGGACGAAGATAGATTATGAGAAATAAAACACTTATTATTGTTCATGAAAGATGAAAATTGTCAATTTCTGTTGAAATAGAGACACTCCTAACCTGTAAAATATACAAAAATAACATTATAAGATCATCTCCCAATGCAACTCTTAAAAGAGTTGCTATACCTATAAAATAAAAGATGCAAAAACGCACACTCTAATGACATGCTAAAACATGTCCCGTATTTTGATTTTCTAAAATCTTGTTTTAAATATAGTGAGGAAGAAGAATAACAATTGTTATTCATATCAATGGCCTAGATTCTCTCAATCCAATGACTAAAAACATTCAAAATCAAAAAATATTTTAATAATTAAAAAGAAAATAATTATTCTGTTAAAAATAATATTTGAGAATTGAATGAGAAATATCAAAATTTAGAATTTTAATATTCTAACACTAAAATTTAGTTTTATTATAACTTAAACACTTTTAACATTAAAAATACTCTAACACCAGCGACCTACGACTATCTAAAGTGGTCCCTTTGTCAATAAATACATCTTTCAGCATCGCAGCCAGTTGGATGAAATACCGACGATTCGACAACTAGTTGCATGAAATATGAATGATTGATCCAATTTATGAATGACCCATTACATCAATGGCCCACCTTGACACAGGATCACAGGAACTCTAATGCAGTACAAAAATATTAAAAAAATTCGTTTCAAATCAAAATAAAATGATTTCAAGTATAAATATATAAAAATGATCACTTTTATTAGAAAGTTAATTTTAATTTAAATTGCTTATGTTTTTACTGTTTAAACAAAATTTATCATCACCTTGTTCTACATCAAAACCACATCAATTGTTACCCTTTGAGAAATATTTTTTTTCACCCATTGATAAAAATGAGATTGGGGCAATAGGGCTCTTCTGGCTTCAATTGGCATATAGGAGATAACAAAAAACACAATAGGTTCACCCCTCCATATATCATTATCGTCATGAACCCAATTTTCAGGTCAAATAAGGCTGCTTGTGATATCTCCATTGCAACAACTAGTGGCTTCTTGCTTATCTATTTGTCTTTGTCAAAGCAAGAGAATTGATGTTAGCAATCTAATTTTTTGTTTTTTTTTTAGAGAAACTCTACTTTTATAATATAAATGTCAGATGTGCAGCACAGTTTTCAATGAGAAAGTAATATCTACTTTTAATTTGTCAATTGATTTGATAAGCTTAAACCTTTAGTCCAACCGACGAATCTATCAAATCTAAAAGTATGATTTATTTTGGTTTACCAATTGTCCCGCGAGCCTAGATTTCTAGGCCATCGGCGAGCGAATCAACCTAAAATTATAATCCATCAAGTTTAAGTTTCTAACCTAACGGTAAGTCCAACCAATCTACAAGTATTGTCTACTTTATCCTATCAATTCAATGACAAACCTAGGCTTTTAGTTGAATGGTCAGCCCACATGGGTTTGTCTTAGTAGTGTATTGTGTTGTCTTTATATAAATAGATGTCATGTATTGATTGTTCACTTTGGTTACTGTCATTTGAGGCGTGATCTCAGTTTTGATATAATGTATTGATCATCTCGTTTGATTAGCGACATTTGAGGCACAATTTCGACTTTGCTACGACGTACCCGATTTAAAAATATTTATAAATATTGTTTACTTTATTCTAATAGTTCAATGGAGGGCAAGCCCTCAGAGGTTCATCCCTTTGGGCTCCAAGTTAAAAATGTTTTGTGTTATCTCAATAAGCCTATCATGAATATCATTTGCATCTGATGTAAAATATTAACAATAAAAATAGAATTTAACATTATACATCATAACTTTCCATTTACTCTTAAGATTTTTATCTATAAATACCAAATAATTTCTGAATATGTGACTGTGGTAGTCCCAACTAAGATTCAAATTGAGCTCTTTAACCAATCGTTTAAGCACCCAACACATAGAGGTTTTAACATTTGTAATTGTTAATGAATTGTGTTAGTTGATAAACTAATATATTATATATATATATATATATATATATATATATTGCAGCTCTCACGAGTTTCACCAACAAAAATAATTATTTTCATTGAAAATACAAACAAATAACAATCTTATAAATAATTAATATATGAAAAACAAAATCATCTAATAAAAATAACAATCAACTTTCACTTATTTTATATATATATATTTGAATAAAGTAGCTTACAAGCCACTGCATGCTAATCCATGGACATTTGGATAGAAAAGAACAAAGAGGGCTAATTATGGATTATTATTACTACTATTGGTCACCATCAATTGATTGGGTGGGATCAGAATTTACACCCAATAAGGCAATTGAGGAACCAAACCTCCAAAGTTAATATACTGTACACCATATCTCCTGGGATCAGAATTTACACCCAATAAGGCAATTAAGGAACCAAACCTCCAAAGTTAATATACTGTACACCATATCTCCTGTAGAAGCAGGCAGCAGGTCCCCCTCTTATCATTTCAAGGCCATCTCATTCCAGCATATGAAGGTTCATACGGCTTTAATAACATGTGCATTTAACATCTACTTCATTTTTTTTTTTTTTTTGGTGTCTTAAAAGCATTACAGAGTCATAGAGGATCAACGTCCTATTTGAGTGGTGCGATTATTCATTCTTATATAATTTGTATCAGTTTGATAGTTTGATCTTCCTCCTCTTAATCATCGTATCAAAAAAATTTTACTTTTACAGAAGTAAGACTAATGTTGTATCTGAATAATACAAATGCTCATTTATTATCTAATTAGCATTAATTCGATTGTTTACACTAACGTACACACATATGTACACAAATAATAATTAATTTCTTCTTTTTCCATCGTTGTGTAAAAAAAAAGTATTATAGATATGCTTGTTTTGAGGTTGCCTCATATTCTTTTTTTTTTTTAAAAAAAAAAAAAAAAAGTAATTGTAGAGATTTACAGTTCGTTTGGATAAGTAGGAGGAAAGAGAAAGGAGATGATAGTATTAGTTATGAGGGAAAGAAAAGGAAATGAAAGGAGAGGGTAATCCCTCATTTATGTTTGAATAATTAATGAAAGGAAATGAGATGAAAGACAAATATAATCCTTTCATCTTGTTTGATAATGATAAATGAGAGAAAGGAAAGGAAAATATTTGGATGTGTATTCGAATGTCCTAGGATTAAATGTGTCATTTTTATTTTGGCTTTTATAATTTTAAGGGTAATATTAGTATTATTAAAAATTTATTAAATTTTTCTTTCATTTCCCTCCATTTTTTCCTACTTTTAGAGGGATAACAAAATTGCTTAAATAAGGGTTAAGCTCTCCCTTCCTCTCCCTCCCTTTCCTGCCTAATTTTTAAAACAAACATGATATAAGCTCCCCTTCATTCTAATTCCCTTCCCTTTCTTTCTTATTCCTTTCATCCAAACATAATGACTTGTGAAATAATTAATATACTATTTGAGTATTTGATAAAAATTATTCAAAAATAATTATAAAATTTTTTGTTACTTTTTATTTAATGAATACTTTATGTATATATATTATAAATCAGGGCGGGTAGTAAATCAGGATCTTTACCAATAAATGGTTATTTTTATGATAAATCGTGAGTGTCTCAAAAAAAAAAAATCATTATCTTGGGTAAAGTTTAAATTCCAGAGTTTAATATTACATTGCAATTCACTCCACCTCAATTGTCCCTTTCGATTTCCAAATTTGCCATTATTTTAGCATCGATCAATCACATCTTCCCACCGACACTCCTACTCCTAGAGCAGTTGGATGGAATCTTTAGTCTCCCAAATAGAATATCTCATGAGATATCTATAATTTGGACACTTAAAATCCAAATGTCCCCATTACCATTAACTATTCTTCAGATAAGCTAACATGGCAGTCCAATAATTTAATTTTTCAATATTCATAAATTATCTGTTTCAATTTCATTGATTTGAAGCCAGATAACTTGTCCCAAAAAATAAAAAAAAATGTTTATCTCTGCAAGTTAGATTTTTTAAAAAAAAAAACCCAAAAAAAAAAAAATCATATTTGCCGGATTCACTCTCACCTCTTTCTCTCTCTTTTTCTTCTTCTTCCTGTGTTTTTTTTCCTTCCCCTTAAATTGTATTTAATTGCTAGGATTAATGATATTAAGAGTAATGCTACAAATTTTAGCACTTCTGTTAAAGTAATGCTATTCTTACCTTCATATTTTACTAAAATTGTTTACCTTCATAAGTTGGCAGTGTTGTATTGGTTGGATATCACATGATGTCACATCATGATGTGATATTCAGCCAATACAACACTGCCAACTCATGAAAGGTAAACACTTTTAATAGAGTTTTTAAGTAAGCCTAACATTATTGCTTTCGTTATCTCAATTCATGTATCAACTAATCAATAAATGCATTAGGTGGACTCCATTTACTTTATCACATTTTATAAGTTGATACATATCTCATAATTCATTTTTGGCCCACTTCTTTTACAAAAGTAAGTGTCATACTGAGTCCTATGAACGATAAACTCATATTTATGAGAAAAAAGATTCAATGGAACAGTAACATCATGCTATCGTTACTATATGAGTTCCACTATAATGATCACATCATAGTGGCAATAGCATGATACTACCGTATCATTGAATTTTGTTCCATATTTGTGATTAGCAATGCTATATTTTCTAAAATTGTATTTCAAATTTCTATCCTAAATAATGTAACATTGATATAAGACTAGATTACTGGCAATACTTAAAATAACATAATTTATGTGATTCTCTCACATTAATGCCACATCATTTGTGAAAGGAATTTGGGATACAAATTTCTAAAGCCTAACATTTCTCATTTGCTGACAGAGGTAATGGGACAAAGGTAGAATATGAGAGATGAAACATCTATCATTGTTTTAATATTACTAACAACCCCCGACACATTGACACAATAATAGTAATTATAATTTTATAAATTTGTCATTATTTATTTATTAATTTTGATAATCAAAATATCATGGTTATAATTAAAGAGGTTTTGAAAAAATGGAAGTTTGATATATAAAAAAATTATTATTATTTAGTAGAAAAAAATTCAGTAATAAATTGTCCAGAGATCAATGTAATTAATTATATAAGAAAGTATTCTCTCTCATTATATATATATTTTTAAATAAAGTAGAATAATGTTTACATATTATAATAATTTAAAAATAAAGATAAATTACATTAACCTTTTATGAGATTTATAATAATTACACTAATTTCTCTTAAGATTTTTGAAATTACATTGATCTCCATTACTATATCCGATAAATTACAAATACTCCATTCTAGTCAATATTTTTTAGTTTAAAAATAATAAAACAGTCTCTTTTGTGTATTTATTTAAGAATTTAAAATTTTGACCCTTTTTTATTTTTTAAATAAACATTGATTAAAATCTTAAATTTATTTTGTATATAAAATGAAAATAAGTTATTTACCTTAATTTTATTTTTATTTAAAAAAAATCTTTTAGAAAAGTTTAAAAAATTGCTCAAAATAAAAAAATATTATAAAAAAATAGCATAAAATGGAAAATTTTGTTATTTTAATTAAAAATTTTGACCAAAAAAGATATTTATAATTTACTAATAAAAATAAAAAAGAACAGTAAAAAATAATGTAATTATCATGAACTTTTAAAGAAATAAGTATAATTTATTCATAAATTAATTATAAGGAAAGCTACAAAATCCATGACTTTGTTTAAAGATGAGGTGGCGGTATCATATGAGATCTCTTCATTTCCCACCAAAAATAGTGAATCAAACTCGGCTACATAATACATGAGTAATGCTTTGCTGATAAAATTATTTTGAGAAATAATATATGTATATCAAATTATTATTTTAAATGATATGATATTAATATGATAAAATTATACTAATTATATAATGACAAGTATTATCAATAATTCAATATTACATTAATATCACATTATTTACAATAAAAAATTTGAGATATAATTTTGAGAAGTATAACATTATTTAATTATTTTATCAAAAATGCTTATGCAGCAGATATATTCGTGTTGTATTGGATTTATATCACATCATGTGATATAAAACTAAGACAACACTGACACATCAACTGTGTAAATATTTTTGGTAAAATTTTCAAGTAAAGGCATTTTCAGCAGTGAATTAAATTCATACTTAAATTTAAATTTGAGTCAAAATTTTTAAAAAACTTTTCTAGCAGTAGATTAAAACCTTATATCAAATTTATTTTTACTTTAGCTTAAAGTTCAATTTATAATAATTATAAATTATTTATGAACTTTCGAAGAATATTAAGTTTAACTTTTTATTTTCAAAATGCGGGATACGCGTTTGACAAGTTATTCATTTTAATTTTTTAAAATTTAGATTATCATATCTAAATACATTTTCACAGTTTGTAAAAAATTAATTACAAAATTTTTAAAAATATTATTTTAAAAATTATATCTGAATTATTATCCAAACACACTCTTAAAGTTAAATAAAATTTTTACACAAATTTAAGTAAAAATTTGCCTAAAAATTTGAGTCACTCGGGTAAATGGTCTAAGAGTAGCATTACTAATAATACACATACAAAATTACAAAACAGCCTTCCAAGCATAAAAGACCAAATTTACGCAAAAACAGCCATTTGGAAATGCATAATATTGTACTCTGCCTCTGTCAAATCTATTGCTCCATTAATGGACCTTCCGAGAAAAGTCTGTATCAGTGGTCCATACCTACACGTGGAAAACCCTAACCCTTGGCCGGCTGTTACATGCCAAAGGAGAAACCAATGCTCATTTGTCACTATTCAACGGATGTCACGATGGTTGCATCATCGCACTGTTGGACTCTTTAAATCGAACAGAAAACTGCAAAGGCTTTGGTCAAACGAACTGAGGCTTGGAACTGAAAATGGCTCTTGGATTAGTTTCAACTTTTTTCTGCATATCAGTTGTTCTCTGTTCCTTCGGGACAGTTGATGGATATAGCAAATACGATACAGGAAGTGGCATTGTTGAAGGAAAATTGAATGTCCATTTGGTTCCCCATTCGCATGACGATGTTGGATGGTTGAAGACGATTGATCAGTACTATGTTGGATCAAACAACAGTATTCAGGTCATACAGACGCCTATACATACAAATATATATATTTATATATATATATATATCTATATAATATAAACACACGCTAATTGATTGCTTTGGGAGTATTTTGATGGATTTTTTGTTTGTGAGTCTGTCATTTGTGCAGGGTGCATGTGTTGAGAATGTGCTGGACTCGGTTGTTATGGCGCTGCTTCATGACCCGAATAGGAAGTTTGTATTTGCTGAAATGGTAAAACCTAATGAATTGGAATTTTGTTATTGTTTTTGTTTATAAATCCACACTAAGATTAAATTACATTATTGAATCTCACCGGGTTCTGATGAAATTGTCAAATTTACTGTCCAAATGTTTGTTTTGTTTGCTCGTGTAAATTTTGACATTATGATTTATGTTATTAGCTCACAACTCAATAGAATTACTGATGAAATTAGAAATGACTTAGTTTAATTAAATTAATAATCATAAAAATGCCACTACCAAGTGCCTAGTGTTGCTCTTGTCAACTTGGGTCATGGAGGGGTGGATTGGGTGCAAAAAGGTTGGGTTGGATTAGTCTAGCGGATTTACTCCCTAAATTGATTAAATCAATATTTTTAGTTTGATAAATATAGTTTAGCTAACCAAATAAAATTGATTAATTTTATAATCAGTTAAGCAATAAATCAATTTAATCAGAATAAGGTTTAGGCTACTTATCTTTTAAATAGATACATGCTTGGAACAGAGAATTTGAAATTTTGGAAGGAACTGTTTTTTATTTTTATTTTTTATGATGTATTAACCAAACAAGATTTTTCACCAAAACATTTAGATCTTAATTAATTTTTAATTGAAAAGGAAACCTGCCTGAAGAAATTAACAGTATTTTGGAAAGCCTACTTATAGCTGTAGCTATATGGTACTGTACAATTACCATTTTTTTTAATTAATAATTCTATGATCATTTATGTAATAATCAATTCTTTTTAATCAAAATATTTTCAATTATCTACACCAGACATAACCTTAGCCTGCAGCAATATTAGCATGAAGTTGTTGCCCTCAAAATTTACATTCTCACTCTTGATTCTTGACTCTTATCAATTGGAGCCTTTAATGTATGGTAGCTGCAAATCAACTATTAAATTTTATTGATTCCACAATGTCTGCCGTATAATTGGACGTCCTTTATTTCATTCTATGGAACAAATGAAGACAAAAAGTAGAGAATATAAATAAACAAAAGAGAGGGAGAGAATAGGGAGACAAAAAGTAGGGTGAGTTTCGGGGCTAACCATTGATGTTTGCATCCATATAAACTTATATACACACATGTAAACTACTTAACTCAACAAGGCCTTGATCAGTTACATGAAACTTTTTTATTTATCGCTCAATTAGAGCCAATTCCTCTATTAAATCCAGATAATCATATGTTTTCCTTAGGTTTCTTTTTTTCCCTTGCATTCTTTCTTTTTTAGTGTGTGTGTATTCACAAACTTAATCATGTTGTTTTCAGCCATGTTGTCCTTTTGGTACATTAGATTTGAATCAAATACGACTTCCATACTGGTGCATCTTTTAATCTAATCATATTGTACATAACATAATATAAAGATAAGAATAAACATGTTACAAGTTTATAAAAGTAAAGGATAGTAAAAATTAAATTGCATAAATATTTAAGTACAAAAATTAAATTTGTTATTCCCCCGCCGGGGGGGGGGGGGGGGCGGGGACCCACAAACATGCACTTACATAGGCATGCACATGTTTACAGTGATCTCTCTTTTAGTCTTATAAATACACTAGAATAACTTTATTTATTTAAGCACAAAGGTCTGGATTAAGTGTGATTTATCATCACTGGGTGTTGCCATATACACTGAATCAGTACATCTTAATTTACAAGATTGGTCCATTATTTTCTTATGGTGTCTAGATTATTCCATTTGATTAATTTTTTTCTACCCTTGTTTATAAGTCAATGGCTTCTAGGATTTCAATATGTAATCTCATTTCTCTTTTATTTTGTGACAATAATATTTCTATTTTACACTGTCAATTTCTTTCCTCCAATGCTATGTAAAACACAAGAAGCACACTAAATTTTCACTAGACATCCACACAAACCCGGGACTATGATTACATGAGCCAACATTCTGTAATAATATTGTATTTTTTATTCATGCACACATGGTTTTTTTTTTCTTTTTGAGGAACTTGTGATTGTCTGACAATCTAATACGAATGGTAGGCTTTTTTCCAAAGATGGTGGGAAGAACAAAATGTGGAAATACAAGAAGAAGTGAGAAAGCTTGTAGATGCTGGCCAGTTGGAATTTATGTATGCAGTTTGCTGGCAACTTATTTTGTGTTTCCTTGTCTGGGAAGCTGGTATATATTTATATCTAAATGACTCTTTGGCACAGAAATGGTGGCTGGTGTATGCACGATGAAGCAACTTGCCATTATATAGACATGATTGACCAAACAACCCTAGGTCACCACGTGATAAAGAACCAATTCAACAAAACTCCTCGTGCTGGATGGCAGATTGATCCATTTGGGCACTCAGCAGTACAAGCTTACCTATTTGGGGCTGAGGTACACAAATTTTAGCATCGTTGGGATGAGACTGATCTTTGTCATTAAACTTGGAGCTCACTGCATCCTATCACAAACATGATTCTGCTCATTAGTTTGTTTTGCCAGCTTGATTACAGACTGATTTGAATGTGTTGCTATAACATTGTCATCCTTTCAAAACCAAAAAGTATTCTGTTTTTAAGATTTATGACCAAAAATATTGACATAAATGTATATTGCCTTTTAAATTCCATTGGGTATTTTAAGCCAAATTATGGGCATGCAAACATATATTGCTTATGAATTCCAATTGGTATTTTAAACTAAGGAATACCACCTGAATTTTCTTTGGCTTTGTTGTTCCTTTAGCTTGGCTTCGACTCTGTACATTTTGCAAGGATTGATTATCAGGACAGAGCAAAGCGCAAGGAAGATAAATCTCTTGAAGTTATATGGCGTGGGTCAAAAACTTTTGGTTCCTCCTCTCAGGTTTGGAACTGCAACTGCTCTATTTCCAATTTTTTCTTTTGAATGGCTTGCTTTGATCACCATTTATATTTGGGTTTCTTTGCAGATTTTTGCTAATGCATTTCCTGTTCATTATAGCCCCCCAAATGGTTTCCATTTTGAAGTGTCTGATGACAGCACTCCCATTCAGGTTCTATTGTTAAACAAGCATGAGTTCGCCAAACATTGTTACGATTTATGAAGTTCTTAGGTAATTGTATCTTCTCATCTGACACATGCTACTATTGCAGGATAATCCTCTTATATATGACTACAATGTTGAACAACGAGTTAACGATTTCATTAGTGCTGCAATCACCCAAGTAAACTCTTAACTTCATTTTGGACTGTCCCAGCTGCTAGAAAGTGAAATTCTGTGCATTCATTTGATTACAATCTGGACACTCTTGATGCACAGGCAAATGTGACTCGGACAAATCATATCATGTGGACAATGGGTGATGATTTCCAGTATCAATATGCCTGAGTCTTGGTTCAGGCAGATGGATAAGTTTATTCACTATGTTAACAAGGTAAATTTTGTTTCCAAAAATTAATGTATTTGCAGACATTTTAAACTTGCTTCTTCTGAGCTTAATTTTCCCATTTTTATAATACTTAATATAATTTTCACATTTATATATATTACTTAATCAATGGATGAAAGGGCTAAGAATCCACATGCCATTGGATGCATTGGCAACTTTATTGTGAGTGTGTCGCAAGACTTGCAACAAGGTAGCAAATGCCTTGTTTAACACCATTTATCCTTTCTTGAAAAGTGGCAAACATGAAGATTTCTGGAATATGGTGGAGTAAGGTATTAGGTTCTCATTCAAAAAGCTACACACCTTGGGAGATAGGATTTCCCTAATCCAACTAGTTAGAAAAATGTTTGAAATTTATTTAAGAGGATTTTATTTGGTTGGTTTTGAGTGAGTCGTAGAGAGAATTAGAAAAGAAAAACGCTCCACACCCTTTGAATGGTGAGATAACCTTTTTTATATAAATAATATTAAATTACTAAAACAATCCTTATTTGAACACATCTAATAACTCTATCACTCCCTCTCAAGCTGGAGGATAGATATCCATCATGCCCAGCTTGTTATAAAGATTAGAAAAATGTCCCTTACTTATAGCCTTAGAAAACATATCTCCTCATTGATTCACTCGACCTAACAAACAATATAGAAATTTGTTTCCTCATTACCATATCCTAAACAAAATGACAATTAACTTCAATATGCTTAGTTCTCTCATGAACTAAGAAGCACGGATACTGAACATGGGACACGAATACGACACGACACGGACACACAGGATACTACATATCTCAAAAAAGTAGGAACACGGATACGTCAGGGACACATTCAATATATGTATATATTTTTATGTTTTTTATATGACTATATAATAAAAACCTAATATTATTTCAATTAAATTGACATAAAAACACATGAATCACAAAAATATTATCAAGATATTAAAATAAAGAAGTCCATTAAATAAAAATTTAAGCACTTCTTCATTAAATCATCAACAACCATGATTCAAGTTCTAAAATAAATTTACTTACTATTACATAGAACATATATATATATATATATATATATATATATATATAAAATAAGGAGACGAGGAGAAAAGGAGTGGGAAAAAAGAAAAAGAAAAAGTGTACTAATGTGTCCAGAAAGTGTCCAAAATTCACAAAAAGTACAAAATTTGGACATTTTTTTCGAGTGTCCGACACGTGTCCGAGAGTGTCGGTGTCCGACACTGGACACGTGAGCTAAAATAGAGTGTCCGTGCTTCATAGCTAGCTGGGATAATAGAAACTGGTAATGGAATGGAAGAGGACTCCAGAATATCACCTAGAAACTGAGTGAAAAGACTGTACCTTCAAAAAATTGTAACATCAACACTAACAACATAACGATGAGATTGAGGAATTTCAACATTTATATCCTTTCTAAGTCCTAGAATAACCTACAAAGATACATTTAATAGCCCAAGGAGGCAATTTATCACTCACCAGAGTAAAAAGATGTACAAAGCATAGACAACCAAAAACACAGGGAGGTCAAGGGATCAAACAACAATCAGGACATAATATAGAATATGGAATGCCACTACAAATGACAAAAGAGGGCATGCGATTAATGAGATAACAAGCTGTTAGAATAGCATCCCCCCAAAATTGTTTAGGCACATCCATATGAATCATAGGAGTTCTAGCAACCTCAAGAAGATGCTAATTTTTACGTTCAACCACACCCGTTTTTTTGAGGTGTATAAGTACAAGGAGATTGCTGAATAATTCCATGAGAATCACAATAAGACTTAAGAGGGAATTTAACATCTTCCAACACATTATCATATTGTAAAACATGAATAGTATGTCCAAATTGAGTTGCAACTTCTTTGTGAAATAATTGAAAAATAGAAGAAACTTCATAATGATTTTTCATTAAAAATATCCATGTCATTCTAAACAATCATCCACAAAAGACATAAAATAAGAAAACCCCAACAGACTCTTATGTCTAGGCGGAACCCAAACATCGGAATGAAACAACTCAAAAGGAGTGAACCGACAATTATTTTTCCTCAAAGGAAAAGACACCTTATGATGCTTACCTAACTGGGAAGCTTCACACTATAAACTAGACATAAACTTTAAAGATGGAAACAAAACTTACAAAGACTGAAATGATGGATGACTAAGATGGTAATGCCACTGATAAAGGAAGAAACCAACATGTAATGTTGCTAACTTCGAAAGGGTAGAGGAGTGATCAAGATAATAAAGACCATTCCGCTCATGACCATCACCAATCATCCCTTTCGAGCTAAGATCCTGAAAACACAATATGAAGGATAAATAATTATTGAACAATGAAGAGCCTTTGTAAATTTGCTAACAACTAAAAATATTAAAAGGAAATTTAGGAATGTAATGCACTCAAGATAGGTTGAAAGATGAAGTAGGGTGAACTATACAAGTATCGGCGATAGGACATGAACAACTATTAGCTAGAACAACTAATGATGTCGAAGACTGGTGATGGGGAACGCAAAGGAAGGAAACTAGGGTTTCATATTCCTTTGTATTCCCCATCAATTGGCAGTTAAAGTAGGCTTACCTGTCATATATGTTGAAGCCCCTGAATCTATTATCCATGGGGTAGAAGAAGATAAAGGAAAACAGGCTATGTTACCCGAATGGGCAAAGGTAGCAGTATAAGGATAAATGTTGCTGCTGGTGAACTAAGGCATATATTCCTCTCTTAAAAGATTGACCGTTTCACTAGAAGATGCAACAGGAGAAATAGTGGGAGCATTGACTTCCAGTGGAGCAGCAGGAGGTGTAGTGGAAGAGTACATGACCTGAGTAGATGAATTAGCCCAAGGTTTTCCATGAAAATTATAGCAATAATTCATTGTGTGATTCTCACCCCCACAATAAGTACATTTATTGAATCCACTTGCCTCTACCACCACCGATCTCTACCATCTCGTCCACAATCTCTACTAAAACCATCAAAAATAGCATTTTGATTCCCAAAACCACGACCACTAAAACTTGAGTTACCACCACATGTCCTCCGAAACCACTACTTATAAAGCCCTTACCATAAGAGGAACCTTGTTGTCTGGTATAAGCCACTAAAGCAGAATTATCCTTACTTGAAGTTTCTGTTACAGTTGATGATCCAATAGTAACTCGAAGCACTCTAGTATAAACATTACTTAACTAAGGGATACTGCCATCCCCAACTAAAATTTGAGCTTTGACTGACTGAAGAGTCAGATGGAGACTAGAAAGAAACTTAGATACATAAAACTTCTCATGTTGCTTTTTGAGAACTTCAAAATATCGTTAGCCAATGGGTGATACTGATTCAGCTCATCTAATAAACCCTTAAAATGTGTTGTAATATTCACTAACCAGTTTATCATTCTGTTGAAGTAGAAACAAACTTTAATACTCATCATAAACACGAGAAATATTTTGCTCCATTGAATGCGTCTCACAGATTACTTCCCAAATCTCCTTAGCAGTAGACAAGCACATAACATTAGAACTCACGGATGATTCCATACTATTCCACAACCAGGACATAACAAGATAATTTTCTAATTCCCACTCATACGCCCTACTATCCTTAGATGGAGGATCATGTAGAACATACTTTAACTTCCTCCAAGCACCCAAGGCTACTTTCATCGCCTGTGCCCACAACAAATAATTAGACCCATTCAACTTAATAGTAGTAATTTGCATATTGACAGTATCAGAGGATGAAACGGAACCCAACTTCAATGAACTAGACTCAGCCATGCCAATCACCAAATAAAAAACCAGTATATACCTAAAAAAATTTAACATTCATCCCCAACCGGTAGATAGAACCAACTGAATATTAAATACCATAGATTAGAGCCAAATAAGAGCACATACAACAATCAATCAATGACCCAACAAGAAATAACTTGTAGAAATGAATAAAAATGCAGAAAACAACCACCGTAGTTCCAGAAACAAGAGAGCCTCATGACCAGATTCAACGAAACTCCTCAAAAGTTCAACCAAACACTCTTACTCAACATCCAGAGGTCTAGTCACACCTCTCTAATGGTGATGGAACAAACAAACCAGATCAAAAAGCCCCAAATGAACAGATCGAAAAATCACAGCCCCTTCAACCAAAAAACATTTGGAAAAGTGAAAAATCATGCCAAACATGCCTCAAAGAATTCCAAAAAACTAGTACAATGCTTTGAAAAATGAGATGAGTTGAACTACACAATTTGTGGCTTCTGGTGACCGGTCGATGACGACGTTATGCTTTTGTCAGTGAGCTCTCACCCTTTTCTTCTTCCTAACTTTGTTTGGTGAAGATTCTAGGGTTTTTTTTTTTTGTTTTGTTTTGCTGATTTAGATGAAAAAGAAGGAAGAAAGAAGAAAAATGATAAAAGAAAAGAAGAAAATTAGAAACCCTAAATTTTTATTGCTCTGATATGTGAATCGTAGAGAGAAAAGAGAGAATTAGAATGGCTTCACACCCTCTGAATGGTGAGATAGTCCTTTTATATAAATAATAGGAAATTACCAAAATAGTCGTTATTTGAACACATCAAATAACTCTTAACAGTTGGCATTTGACACCAGAGAACCAACAGAAGAAGAAAAATTCCATTGCCTAGGTTTGTGTAGTGGATCAAGGCTGAAAGAGTAACTATGTTACACAAAATGCTAGTACCCTAGCAATTTTTTATCAGGATTATATAATTTGAAATGCATTTTCTAAAACATGAAATTTACCTTAAATTCTCTTCATATTTTGTCCTTTTATCTTTCCTCTTTATGGCAATATCAAAAGTGAGATATTAAAACCCAATCAGATATAGACTTTGGGGGATTGAGAGTAGAAGTAATTAGGACATGAGTAAATAGGATTAGTACAGTTATTCTCAGCGCACAAAAAAAATTACTGATTATTCATATCGTACAATCTTTTGAGAGTGATCGAAAACTTGTTCGTGTTATGAATACAGGCATACAGCATAGAATAGGCTGTTTTCAACAAGGTCTGGGCATAGAATCCTTGCACATATAGAGCAGAAAATAGCAGCAGATAAAGGATGGAAGAAGATATAGAAAGTTAAGTAGCAAATAAGTGGAAGTTTTTTCTTTTTTTTTTGTTAGGTTAGACATGGGCCTTTGCTTAAAAACTTGGCTAAAGTGAAAAAGAAATATTTCTGGTGATAGTACCTGTCCAATGTGTGGCCATTTTATGGAGGACTAACTATACATATTCTACTAGACTGCAGCTTTGTAACTAATATCTGGAGGGATCTTGTTAGGCTAGAAGTTTGAAACGAGTTTAAAATTGGGAACTTGAACGACTGGATCAGAGTTACCAAAATTCGCCACCCTCTAGAGAATTGCAGTTTGGACTGCATGATCCCAATCGTGGATCGTTTGCGATCTAGAATGTAAAAGTTGGTGTTTCCAATCTAAACAATGTAACCCCACAATTCGTCTTGCATTTTGTGCAGTGTATCTTGTTGTAACTTTTAAGTGAACTAAAGAAGTCTAGCCCAAGTACCAATTCTGAGGCAAGCTGTTCCTTATCTGCAAGATTTTAAATTTTTAGGACAAGATCCTTGTGGCTCCTTTGCTGGTAAGGTTTTCTACTTATTCCAGGAGTTCTCATCGTATCCATTCTTAGATGATTTAATTTGGTTTTATAAAAGCATTCCAAAGTCAACTGCAAAATTAAAGTGCAGGCTTTCAAGATGGTCAACACATGACTTGCTTCACAAGAAAAGAAAATTTAAGTTCAGTTATACCATTGTTGGTCTTGTGTGCAGGGTCTTCAGAAAAGCAGATGACAGTTTATTTTTCCCTCCTTTTTTTAATGTTTGGGTGGAGGTATTATGTATTGATATGTAGCCCCGTTACATACTCATGATGATATCAAATCTAGAAATTACTCTTCAAGGTATAAACGACTTGTTCAGATGAATTTCTTTTGTAGCTTGCTTCATCAGTGATGAATTCCAAATGGATAATTTTTTTGAACCAAGGCTTTAAATACTCTGAAAATAATGATCATGTATTTTTTTTTTGTAAATAAATTGTAGAATCATATTTACCTCCAGAAATTTTGTATTAAATTTAACAAGTTAAGGTATATTGCATATTCTTGTTAGAATATGTTTTCATATTTTTTGTCTTCAATTTCATATTTTGTATGTTGATCACGATTATTAATAAATTTAAGTTCTATTACATTATTTAAACCAGGATTTTAACCTATATTTGAATTGAAAAAAAAAACATATAAAAAAATTGGTGAACATTGGTTGATCCAATGAGAGAATGGTGATATTTCCAAACCGTTATTCTCATGCAATATATTCGAGAAAGTAATGAAAATTTTCTTGCATGGACTTTAGTTTATTGGACAATATTTTGGATATCTTTTCTTGGCATCTTGCCGTCAGCTCACTTATTTCAGCTTTAAATTATTAAGGAAATATATTCAAATAACATTTTATCTTCTTCATATTGATATTATATTGTGATATATTGGCATTATATAAAATATTTCTTGAACTCTCTCTAATTACTTTCATGTCTTATCTGATTTTTTTGTTGTTTTGAACTCACACTATTCTCTCTCTAATTACTTTCGTGTCTTATTTGATTTTTTGTTGTATTTGAAAGTTAAAGTATTATATGGATTATGGAATTATGGATGTCTATGTGGGTGATTGTACCGTACATGATGACTTCTCTCTAGTTTGCTTCTTTGATCTACTTGATGCACATGTTTTTTCTTAAGTGAAATCTTTTTTTAGTTGTGAGTATTGATATTGTCATCATCATATCTTGAGTTTTAATTGAGAATTTTAATGATTCCTAGTCATTCATCAAATCTATACTCAACTCAACAAAGCCTTATCCTAGTATTTTGGGGTCGGCTACATGAATCATATCGCGGCATTCTTCTTACTTTAAGCCCATTCTCTCCATTAGACCACACATTATTTTATCTTTTTTAACTACCTCATTTCATCAAATCTATGCAATTTCTAATTTGACTTGGAACTTATATAGTTTATTATTAATATCCCGATGACAAGAATGGTAGGACTTTGCTGCATTGTGTCCTACTGATATGTATGTCAGATGGGAAACACTTATTGTCTTGGTATTTTTTTGGATATCTTGTTCATACCACACGATGTTTCTTTTTCTTTTTTTAATCTAGGTGGTTGGGCAACTCTGAGACTGTATCAGTTTCAAATAACTATGGGCCTCTAACCTGAAAAGGGTTATATATATATTTAAAAGTTTTAGTTATTTGATATAACTTACTCAGATTTACCAAACATTTTACTTTCACAGGATGGTCGCGTAAATGCATTGTATTCTACCCCATCTATCTACACAGATGCAAAAAATGCAGCAAATGAATCTTGGCCACTGAAAACTGATGACTATTTTCCGTGAGCATTGCCTTTGTCATTGTTTTTAGGTTGCAACAGAGTCTGAATAATCTTATAAACCTAACCCATATTCATATGCTTGTCTGTTGATTTTTTACAGATATGCGGACAGTGCAAATGCTTATTGGACTGGTTTTTTTACTAGCCGCCCAGCCTTAAAGCGATATGTTCGTATGCTGAGTGGATATTATGTGGTATGTCATTGGAATTTCTGTTTCATGGGAGTTACATTGAGTCAGTATGAGGACCCTTTTGTGTTGTACACTTGATATGCTTGCTCCCAGATAACCAGCATCTGACTCATCCACCCAGGAATCTCATGGTCCTACACACTTTTGAAATTCAATATGTTGATTTGCCACAGATAACATATATCTCCTGTTTATAGGAAAGTCTATCATTTATAAACATAAATTTGTCAACTATGGCCAAGAACTCTATTCTACATTTCCAACCATTGGAAATGTGCCATGTGGAGAGAGTTTAACTTTTTTCTGTCATCTTGTCCAGGGTTGAATTCCTTTCATCTTTTTTATTCTTGTTGTATGACTTTATTTTAATATTTTTATATGGTATGTAGTTAGAATTCCTGTTTCATGGGTTACATTGAGTCGGTATGAGACCTCTCGTGTTGTACACTTGATATGCTTCCTCCCAGGTAGCCAGCATCTGATTCGATCCACCCTAGTAATCTCCTTGTCATACATGCTTTTGAAATTTATTGTGTTGGTTTGCCATAGATAACATATAGGTACATATGAAACTCTATCAGTTATAAACATAAAATTGTCAATTATGGCCAAGAACACTATTCTGCAAGCTAAGTGCCAAACCCAACCACTGGAAATGTGCCATGTGGAGAGATGGATAACTTTTTCTGTCATCTTGTCCTGGATAGAGTTATTTCATCTTTTGTTTTGTTGATAAATAATGATAATTTCATTAAACGTCACCAAGGGGGTGCTCCCATATACAAAAAGCAATTCAAAAACTATATGCCCATCTGTAAAGAGTCCAAAAAGCTACAATAGAGTCTATAGACAAAAAGGAGCTCCCCGTAAGCCAAAAATAGAGAGAGCTCAAGACTAAATGTTTCACTGTCCAAATGGGAGACTCGACTCCTTCAAAAACTCTGTTGTTCCTTTTCTCTCCAAATGATCGACCATATACATAATGGGGCCATACACCATGCCCTTCTGAACCTCCTACCAAAAAATCTACCCCTCCAAGAGGATAGAAACTCCACCGTAGAGTGGGGCATCGTCCAAAAAATCCCAAACAGACCAAGTAAAAGAGGACCAGATAGATGAGGAGAAAGGGCAATGAATTAGGAGATGATCTACCATTTCCTTATTACATTTACAGAAGCAGCACCAATTCATCATCACCTGGCCTCTTTTCCTAAGGTTATCCATTGTGAGAATCTTCTCCAGAGCTGCAATCCAAGCAAAGAAAGCCTTCCAAGGAAACTAATGACCCCGGTCCCAAGAAGAAGCAAATAGAAGGATGTAACTGTGCAAACTCTCTCAATGTGTAGCCAATCAAAAGTATCTTCCACTGATGAAGAAATACCCTGTCTATACAAAAAATTGAAAAAAGAGTAAAGATTATATTCATTAACAATCAACCAAGAGCGGCGAAATACTTACTAAATAAAAAGAGCCCCCCCCCCCCCCCCCCCAAAAAAAAAAAAAAAAACTACAAAAGAGTGAACACAAGGATAAGCTTCTATTACACAAAAGTATAGACTGAATAGTAATTTCAACACCATATCTTTTAATCTACTAAGGGGATTTATCTCCCCTTAAAAAATCCTATGGTTTCTCTCCCTGCAAATACACCAAAAAATATAAAGAGAGACTAAAATCCAAACTTTTCTCACACTACAAGAAACTTGGGTCCCTTGCCACACCTTCTACATATCCACCACTCCCCGAGGCATACCCAAGAACATCCAAAAAAGGGAAAAAAGAAGAATCCATAAATCTCTAGCAACCGAACAATGCATAAATAAATGATTAATGAATTCTTCCCTCTCTCTATACATATAGAACATATTGGCCAACCAAAATCCTCTCTTTTGTAAATTGTCTAATGTCATAATATTCCCCCATGTCATTGTCCAAGTGAAGAAAGCCACCCTTGTAGGAAGCCTTTGTTCTCCAAATAGCCTTCCATGGAAAATCCTTCACCCCACTATTGGGCAAATGCACATTAAAAAGACTAAATCGAGAATTTATCCCCATTTTCCCCCTTCCAAGTAAAGAGTCTTCCTTGTCCCTATCCAACAGCACATTATGAAGAAAAAAGAATAACCATTTTTTTTTTTTCTGAATTAGGCAGCACGCCAACTTGAATTCCTGTCTGGAAGGAGATCTACAGGTTCCAACACTTTTAGTTTAGGAGATGCTTTAGGAATTGCACAGCACCATGACGCTGTCACTGGAACTGCTAAACAACATACAACGAATGATTATGCAAAGCGCTTGGCAATTGGAGCTTTTGAGGTGGGCTGCTTACAGTTCTATGAACTTGACCTTTTACTTTTAATATTCTAGTCTTCTGCCACTCCTTGTACTCTTATGCTTATACTGAATTCTTATTCATACTTTTGAATGCCATAACTATTCACAGGCAGAAGCTGTTGTGAGTTCAGCTATCTCATGCCTCACCAATTCAACATCAAGTGACCTATGTGCCACACGGCCCACACCCAACTTGACATTTAGCCAGGTGATGTTTTGATGCTGCAAATTTGATTTTGTTCTACAAGGGATTTGATTTTACTGAATGTGTTATATTTTTAATGCTCGAGTTGTTAAGCATGGAGATTCAACTATCAGGGCCTTTGAATAGCACTGAAGAACTATTTTAATCTTCAATGTGCTATAGTTTGTATTAATAAATATATTTGTGGTATTTTGCACCAGTCATCGACTTGTCCTATTTTTGTTTATTGTAGCAACATGAGTAAATTAAGTTGGCCTTGTTCAAGATTGAAAGTTTTCTTTCTATAGTATCGCACATACACATTACAATATTGGGTCTCATATATGTCTCATGCAGGCACTGTTGAATATATAGTTGACATATCTTTTTTTCTAATCACACAAAGGACTGAGATGGTAGTTGAAGACTATCCATACTAATCCTCAAAGCCATGGGGACCATGCATCAGCACACATTAAGTTCAAAACGTACCTTGTATTGAACATTATGCATGTCAATAATAAGCCATAACATATTTTGTGTTATAAAAATGGGACTTTCTTTTCCACCTCTTATTGCTTTTTTTGTTTCAATTTCCATGGGAATAGACACACTATTCTTACCCCCCCCCCCCCCCTTTTTCTCTAGTCTTCACAACGTTTTATGCGTTTTGGTTTCTGCACATTCTCTCTCTCTCTCTCTCTCTCTCTAATTTCTTTTGGAGGAAGTCTGTTGCATTCTTCATGCATTGTGGATGTGAGCTTGTATAGCGAAAAGGCAAAATTTTAGAATTACCATACCAACTGAAAATAATGTGCTTCAAGGCATTCCTGGAGAGACGGTCCTATTATTCCGCATTGTGTCTGGTTTTACATTTTTCTTTGGATACATGAGGTAGGATTACAAATAAATGGCATAAACCTTTCAGTTTTTTCCTGTCACTGCTTCTACTTTATTTTATATTATTTTTGGTGGGAGGGGTTAGGGTTGCATATTTCATTTGTTGGTCAAATATGCGTAGGTAGATGTTCACTTTCTGTTTCCAGTCTAATGTTAATTTTCATTTTTTCATTTCTCTTTTTGGTGACAGTGTCCATTACTCAATATAAGTTATTGCCCACCAACTGAGGAAGATATTACTGAAGGGAAGAGTTTGGTAATATTTGCCTTCTGTTTCAACTCTTTTCATGATTTAAGAATATCCTTGAAAGTTTGTGTTTTATATGTCAGTGGTTACTTTCAGGTTGTTGTGGCTTACAATCCACTTGGATGGAATCGTACTGACATCATAAGGATTCCGGTGAGTTTTTAATTGACTGCAGTATGTTAGTGTAAAGAGGTTATAGATGTTCAACCTGTGGTACAAAGAACCGAACATCACATGCATTTTTATTATCTCAATCCAATATGTTATATAATGACTATAAGGCCAACCATGCTTTATGCCACATACTTGGCTCTTGATGGACAGCGGCACAATGAATGATTGAATGTAGTTGAAATTAGGATGTTGAAACAGTAGGGACAATAGAACTGAGAAGTTAGGGTGACATCAATTGAGGAAAACTGTGTTTCTCAATGTAAAAAACACACTCACACACAAACACAAAGTGAAAGTTAATTGGTTGAGATGGTTTGGCCACAGTCTACATACCAAGAAAAAGGGTCGATGGTTTGTCCCTGTGCACCTGCTGTCCAATGATATTCACCAGTAATGAGTAATAGGGTTGTAACATGTAAGTTTTAGAAATACAGGGACTACGGAAATGTCAAGAAGATTGCAGTTTGAACTGTGAGAAGGCACCTGATGACCTCATTATTTAATGAAGATATTGCAGTTGATAGTAATATTTTTTTATTGCAGCTGTATGGTTTTGTTTTGCATATTTAGAAATCCTACATATTGTTGAGAGTTTGCAGCTGTATGATTTTGTGTTGCATTTCTGATGTTCTCATTCTTTGTTTTAATAATTTCAATATCAATTTGATTTTTCATGCTTTATAGTAGGAAATTCTAAGTTTTAGATGCTATCTAAAATCAAATTTGCCATTTTTTCACTGCCTTTCTGCAAAGTAGTTTGTGCAAATTGATGCAATTTTTGCTCTTCATAATGATTGTCGAATACATTTCTAATAGGTAAATGACGCAAATCTTGTTGTCCAAGATTCCATTGGTGGTACAATTGAAGCACAATATGTAGAGTTGGATAATGTTACAAGCAACATAAGAAAGCTTCTATACTAAGGCCTATTTGGGAATATCACCAACACAAGTACCCAAGTACTGGCTTTTATTTCAAGTATCTGTGCCACCTCTGGGTTGGAACACGTATTTCGTTTCTAAAGTGGCTGGAAAAGGTATTTGTCCAAAAAACTTATTATTTTTTTATCATGCTAAACACAAATCAACTTTTGGGATTTTTCTAAAGCTCCTCTGCACAAACAAAAAGAATAACATAAAAAAGGAGAAGAAGAGAAAGATTAAATCATGGGAGACTGAGTCACACTGAGTTCTAATTCATTTTTTTAGCTTAGTTCTGTTTCATATGCTTATACTTTTTCTCCTAAATGATTTAGGTAATAGGCAGAAGTGGGTATTTCTCTGCGGCTGACTATCCTCAGAATGAGACCATTGAAATTGGACCAGGAAACTTGAAGATGTCCTTTTCTTTAACTTCTGGACAGCTTAAAAGGATGTTTAACTCCAAAACAGGGGTAAGTTGTTTTCACATTTTCCATATGCTGGTAAAAAATTGGATAATTTGTATTGAATCATTATTTTCACAGCTGAACTTGTAATTTAACATCAATAGAGTTATCAACCATTATGAAAAAAGGTAGAGATGTAAAAAATAAAAATAGGGGATAATTAGGAGGGGGGAAAGAAACAGTTTGGACAAATATGTGATCTCTTTTCAGAGTTCATCAATTAATTCAACCATATGTAGACTCAATTAATTCATCCATATGTAAACCTTGGCTGCTTGTTTTGAAATAAGAGTGGAGGCACACTAATAAGGGTGGAGACCCACCTGATCAGAATCATCTGGTTCATTGACCTAAGCAATATTTTTGTGACATTCAACATTCCATTTTAACAATTTAGTCCTCTTTTGAACAAATGTTTTTGGGGTTTTTAGTCTCTCGTCCAGTCTGTTTGTGAGGAAAAACACCTCTGAACACCATTTTATTTGTGTAGTGTTTTTAAGGAAAAAGACTTCTGAACACTCTTTTTATTTGCTACTTGATGGTTCATAGTCAATTTTGTCCTTATATAACTGTTTAAAAAAAATTAAAATTTGTTCGTCTGAGAAGGTTTTAAGGCTCGAGGACAACTCAGTGGTTTGAGCAGTGTTGTAGCATGCTTAAAAATAGCTCCACAAATTGATAATGATCTGTATGTTAGTTATGTAAATATTTAGTTGCACAGCATGTCGAGTAGTTGTTATTTTTGGAAGAAAATATAGACTTAAAGAAATCTCATGCAATAAAATGTTGCACTTGGCTAGAGTTCAAATTACATTACTAATAGTGTATATCTCCCTTCTGCCGACAACTATTGTTGGCCAAGTTTCATGGCATGCTCCTTTCCTGCTAGTCTGCTGCCAACTGGTTTCAAATAGGGTTGATGTCAGGCAAACTGGTTAAGGGCAATTTTATGACAATCTCAAACTTTGATGGACAATTTTTGGAGAAATTGATCCATAGAGCTGGCCTCACATAGAGAAAATTGATGCCTGCTGGTTCTGATTCATTCTATATACAGAGATGTTGTGAGGCAATTTATGTTGACCCATAAAACATCATTAAGAGACTTGTGTGATTTTTCCAGGTTGATATACCGGTTCAACAAAGCTATCTCTGGTATGGTTCAAGCGGTGGTGATAATACGGATCCACAGGTGTGACTATGCTTGGATAGGGATTAACTGCAATAGGATATTCCCGAATTCTAGTTGATGCAGTGACAATTGCCATGTCTTAACTGTATTCTTTTTCAGGCTTCTGGTGCGTACATTTTCCGGCCTAATGGATCCCCTCCTGTTATTGTTTCAAGATCAGTAAGCCCTCTGTTTTTTCAAGTCAACTCAATGAAGCCATATTCCAACTTTACGGCATCCGCTATAGGAATTATTTTCACTATTTGGTTCTTTTTTGGGCCACAATTTTCTGTTAAAACTTGGCCATCTCGTCTCTTCTCACAGGCTATTGAATTGCCAAAGCTTTTGTCATACTATTTCATTGGTTCGTCATACTTTGTTAGCAATTACTATTAATTAGTCTAACTACAGGTGCCCCTGAAGGTCATTCGTGGACCACTAGTTGATGAAGTTCATCAGCAATTCAGCTCATGGATCTATCAGGTTCTAATCTTACATATGAGTTTATTTGGTTGCTCGACACTGATTAGCATTATTAAAGTCTGCAATTGCATAGTACTTGGTTCACCTTAATGAATATTTGATTCTAGGGTTTAATTCATAGTTCATGATCCCTCTTAATATCTTGAATCGGTGAATTAATAACGTCTGCCTAAAAGGAGAATAGGCTAGGTTGTGATCTTATAATATAACCTGACGATCAAGTCGATTCTAGATTATAAGTTCACTTTACACCAGCCTGGATCAGATTAGGTTATTTACATTCTCATTTGAGAAGGGGTCACTCAAGCTTATAGTTTGTGAAACTAAAGAGCACAATAGAAGAGGGAAGAGGAGTGCTAATCCATCAGACTATATGTTGTCTCTACTATAGACTAGTACAGACAAAACAGGATGACACATTAAGGTTTCTATTCTTTATTATTTCTATTTTTTATGTTTTACAATCACTATGTTGATGAAGACACTTCTCATTTCTGTTCCAACAGTGTGATCTGATAGAAGATACAAATTAATGAACAGTTAAGACTATGAATCAATTGCAGAAACTTTGATACATCTTCTGAGTGCTCTGATGAAGTTCCCTGTATAAGATTTCTCCAGTTATTGATTTGGAAAAAAAGGTCAATCAAAGTTAGTGAGTCACTATGTGCATTGCCCAGTGAAACAAACATTTCATAAAACAAGTGAACTGAACAAAAAGCACAAACATGTCCTGATAAAAATTAATTGGAAGAGCAGTGAAGAGAAATAAAAGAAGTAAAAATCAAACAGAAATGCAGTTGAAATATTTTTACCAGATTGGAATGGTAGTTATTCTAAAATGAAGCACTCTGTTCTTACTCATATTAAAAACCCAAAATGGGAAAGCATGGAATTGAAACTATGGTGATGGTTAAGTGGAGGCGGTAGAGACATTGATGGGGATCTGTTGGCCCAAGTCCATTGGCGAATAAAGCTGCATAATGTTCGCCATAGGAGTTGAGAGTGATGTTGGTCGGTCCACTGGTTGAGATGAAAATGGGACTAGTAGAATTGCAGGCATCGAAAGCGGCCCTTGCCACTTGGGATACTGTCATGTATTCCAGTGGTGAAGTTAAAGACTGCATATATATGCAGTATGAATATTTAACAACAATCAAAACTAAAGATATACCAATTTCTGTGGGTGTATGTGTTATACTGTATATAGATATGTAGAGAGGGGAAGCCAAGAGTGATTGTGTGTATGTGAGGGGTATATATGCATATATATATAGAGAGAGAGAAAGAGATAAGGAAGAGTAGATTACCTGCTGCGGGAGAGAGAAACCGTGGGAGAAAAATGGAGCTTCAAGCTCCTCCAATTGCTGTCGTGAGTGAACAATTAGGGAGGTGATGGTGGTACTGGTGTTGGCTAGAGAATGAGAAAGAATATGAGTATATAAGTCATTTTATGTTTTCCATCCAATTTGTTAGTTATTTAGGCCCTTGTCAAACTTCAAAGGATATAAGTGTTCCAAATTCCAATTTAAGCATTAGGAGTGTAATCCGAATTCGAACCTAACTTCAGAATTTATCCAATTAACAAATAAAGAAAGTTCATGCTTTTATTTTTCTTTTTGACCTAGTGAATATTCTGTGAAAAAATAGAAACACCGAAAGATTTATCAACTGCTAGATGACTGAAAATAGCAAAGATTAGTGTCCTTGTGATATAATAGAAGCACAAGCATGACCTACGCTGTCCATCATTGCATGTGAGAAATTAAGAAGCAAACATTTTCGACGAGTGATTTTTTTTCCCATGTTGGGTGTTTTGAGGAAGGGGGGTTGTGGAGGAGATGTTTTCTGGTCGCCATTTATTACTTTTGGGTTCCCTTTGTTGAACATTGGTTATATAACTTTTTGGTGGGGCCATTGATGGATGCCATGAAGACAATGAAGTCCTTACAAAAGAGAAGAGGGGGAGGGGGGTTGCATTCAGGGGATCCTTATTGATCTGATGTTTATCCATTTAGTATGAGTGACTGCAGCAGAGAATCATTCATTTATTCACTGTTGGTGATAATACTGTTAATGCTCATCCTTTTATTCTTCTGGTCTATGTCTTCCTCCTTCCATGACTCATTTTTTGTTAATGTTTAGTTTGTTTGTTCTTCAGGTGATTAGACTTTACAAAGAGAAGGAGCATGCTGAAGTTGAATTTACTGTAAGTCAACCTCATATCCTCCCAAACCCCACCCCCCTCCACCCCAAAAAAAATAAAAATAAAAAGAGAGAGCAAGAGAGAGAAAAAATTATGGTATAAATGTTATTCGAAAAATTCCAGACAATCTAAATTCTAAAGAACATTGCAAATGATCATTGTTCAATTCACTTTTTTTGGGATGAATATTATATTCATGTTTTTATACTGAATAAAGTTGATTGCTGATAAGTTCGAATTGTAGATCGGTCCAATTCCAACTGAAGATGGTGTTGGAAAAGAGGTCATTACGCGTATGACAGCAAATATGGCCACAGACAAGGTGTTTTATACTGATTCCAACGGGAGGGACTTTCTAAAACGGGTAACAATCATTTGATTTTTCTCTTTTTTTGAATACCAAATTCCTTTGGAAGATGCTCAACAGAAGGAATGAGTCTCTGTTAATTTCGATCATACTCTTCCTTATTCCTATCTATTATAGATTATAGCTGAAGCTGGCAAATGAAAAAATTCTCTTCGACTTTCAATTTTTTTTTTTTTTTTGAGAGTTCTGACCTCAATTCAATTAATAATTTAAATTCTTTGTTTCACAAAGTAACTTAAAGAAATGATGCATGAGAAAAGGTTTTTAAATGGAAACTGTTGTCATGTTCTGCACGTTGCCTATAATAGAGCAAGATTGAATTCCATATATGAGTAGGCTATCCTTTAAAATTGTAGTTAAATTAGCGGGCTTGAAGTTTTTTGGTAAGCCTACTAAAATCTTTCATTCAAGGATAAAATAGATGTCAAGTGGATATACACACACACATATGTATAGGTGTGTGTGAGTATATAGAGGCACATATGGAGGTTTATACATGCATATGAGGTTATACATATGAATATGATTATATAGGAATGTATTTAAGTATGTTTAGATGCGGATATAGGCATTTATATTTACATGTATGTATAAATGTATATTAGCGGGTATATATATGCATGTGTATAAAAAAGCATATATTGGAGCTTATATACTCATGGAAATATGCATGGGTGCATATGGGCATGTATACATATATAAGCACCAGTTGCATATATGTATTATGAATATATAATTGCACGTATATTCATATTGATATAAATAGGGATGGCAATTCAACCAAAAATCGGGTAATCCTCCCTAACACCTAATGGAGCAGTATTGGGGACTTAATAATAAGGGTAGGGGTTGTTTCAAGAAAAATATGAAACCCAAATTTGATTTGAGGTAGGGTAGAGTTTAATCTGTCTCACCTTGAACCCTTTATATACCCCGTATATTCATATTTTTTTTCAATTGCCATCTTGTATACAAGGAAATACAACTATATCCTTCGATATAAATGCACAAAAACTAAGGTTTTTTCCACAAACATGATAGAGAGGGTTGAGTGAGAAGCCGACCGTCAGATTCAGGGTTTTCTCTTACCCTCATTATTATTTTGCTACAAATCATGGTGTTAGCTATTGCTTAGCCCATTACACCCTATTGATTTCCCCTTCGCTATTGCCTTGCCGGAACTAGGTTAATCATTTCTTCTTCTTTCCCCTCCTCCAATGTGATATTGTCTCTTTTGTTCTTCCTTTTTTTTTTATTCCTATGTTATATTTTCCAATATTATGACACTTCAATTTGCCCCCATTACAGCAATTTGCATCTTCTCATTCTTGTTATTCAAAATAAATGGTAAAAACTAGTTTTTTTTCCTTTTCTTTCTAGAATTAGTTTAATTACAGCCGCTACTTGTAACAGGTAAAATGTGTGAGAATGTGGGTTCAAATCTGAGAGCATTTTGTGCAATTAATACCAAAAGTTAGGTCTACCCAAGTTTAGCGCATTGCGTTGGTGAAACTACCACTGGGGAAGTGGCCTTTAATTTGTTTAATGCTGATTTTTAGACTTCTTATATAATTTGAAACCTCAAGTTGCAATTTTCTTTTTTTTTTAAAAAAAAATTTGCAACCTTTTTTTTATTGGCTCATTTATTAGGTTCAGACATTGAAATCGCCTTGAATATAGGGTTTCAAAGGTGCCTATTCATGGTTGATAGTTGAACAGGGGTTAAAGTAGTGAAACCCGTCATGTGGTAATGGTAGGGTCATGGGAGGGTGTGCCTCATCCCAAACCTATCTCCTTGCCATCCTTATGTTGTTATGCATATACATGTATAACTTCCTATATATATATAAATAAACATGTGCTCATATGCTTGTATATATTTGCGTATGAATACATATGAATGCGTGACGATATGGAAACCGAGCTCAAACAAATAAAGCTAAAATTAATTTGCTTTTATTTGTCTGTGAATACATATATAGTGACCATAGGGGGGAGCTTGAAAAAAATAAAGCAACAAGCAATTTTTTATTTATTTATAAAACGGGAGCCAAATTTACATGGTCTAGTGGTCGCCTCAACCCAGACATGTCTCGGATTGACATATTCTTGGTCTCACATGCATGGGAGGATGCGTTTCCTGGGATGTCTCAGAAATGTCTACCCCGCCCTTGCTCGGATCATCATCCTCTTCTTCTTGCTTGTGGTGGGTTGAGAGTGGGTAGAAACCCTTTCAGGTTCAAGAATATGTGGCTTGAAGATCCAGGGTTTGTGAATTTGGTGGGGGGATGGTGGAAAAAATTTTCAGTGGAAGGCTCTTCAAGTTTTAGGCTTGCCAAAAATTGAAATTCTTAAAAGAAGAGTCGAGGAAATGGAACAAAGAAGTGTTTGGGAACATTCATGTGAGGAAGCAAAATGCTCTACAGGAGCTGATGACCCTTGATAGGGATGAACAAGAGGGGGCTTCTTCAGAGGACCTGAGGACAAAAAGAAAGGGGCTGAAGGGTCAGTTGGGAGTAATTTTAAAAGCTGAAGAGATCTCTTGGACGCAAAAATCCCGAGCCTTATGGCTCAAGGAAAGGGGTCACAACACTCGCTTCTTTCATAGAACTGCCTCGGCTCATCACTGAAAGAACACAATCTTATCCATTGTCATTGATGACCATCGTCTATCAGAGGAAAATGCCATTAGAGAGGGGATAGTTAGTTTCTATTAGAATCTTTATTCCGAGTCAAGCCAGTGGCGCCCAAGACTGGATGATTTAGCGATGGGAAGGTTACATGGGGATGAAGTGGCTAGTTTAGAAGTATCCTTTGTTGAGGAAGAAGTAGTGGAGGCCCTGGAGAGCTGTGATGGGGATTAGGCTCTAGGCCCCGACGGGTTTACTATAGCTTTTTTCAAGAAATGTTGGGGGCCGGTGAAGGAGGATGTTATGGGTTTCTTTGGTAACTTTCACAGGTCTAGGAGCTTTGAGCATAGTCTAAATGCATCGTTCATTGCTCTCATCCCTAAGAAAGAAGGGGCAGAATGCATTAGAGATTTTCGGCCCATTAGCCTGGTTGGCAGTGTCTACAAACTCCTGGCGAAAGTTCTGGCCAAAAGACCGAAGAAGGTCCTTCACAGCATAATCTCTGATAGCCAGAATGCCTTTGTTAAAGGTAGGCAGATTCTGGATGCTATCTTGGTAGCTGACGAATGTATTGATGCAAGGAGGAAGTAGGGAAAGGAAGGGCTTGTGTGTAAGCTTGACATTGAAAATGCTTATGATCATGTGAACTGGAATTTCTTGATGGATTTGATGGCTAGAATGGATTTTGGCAGTAAATAGAGGGGGTGGGTGTAGTTTTGCATGTCTACAGTCTCTTTCTCAGTGCTTGTTAATGGGAGCCCTGTGGGTTTTTTCCAGTCATCTCGAGGACTGAGACAGGAGGATCCCTTATTCCCTCTTCTATTCGTGATTGCTTTGGAGGCCTTTAGCAGAATGATGTCCAGGACGAGAGAGGTTGGGTTGTTGAAAGGTTTTAACATGGAGGATTGTGGTGGCAATAACAAAGAGGTCTCTCATCTCTTGTTCGTAGATGATACCATTATTTTATGTGATTCGTCAATTGGTCAACTATGCTTCATTCATTGTATTTTAGTCTATTTCGAAGCAGTCTCAGGCTTAAGAATCAATCTGACTAAGAGCAACATCCTTCCTGTAGGGAACGTTCGTGGTTTGGCGACTTTAGCTGGGACGTTAGGCCGCCGTGTGGGTTATCTTCTGATGTCATACCTAGGGCTTCCTCTGGGTTCCTTGGCGAGATCCAATGCCATTTGGGATCCAATAGTGGACAGGTTCTAAAAGCGGTTAGCAGGATGGAAGGGCCAATTTCTCTCAAAGGGGGGTAGATTAACTCTTTTGAAGAGCACTTTGGGGAATCTACCTACGTACTTCATGTCATTTTTTCCTAATCCTGTGAAGGTTAGCAAGAGTTTAGAAAAAATTCAGAGAGACTTTCTTTGGGGTAGTGAGGAGGGTATTAGGAAAATGCATTTAGTGGGGTGGGATAAGGTGAAGAGACCTGTTTCTCAAGGAGGGTTAGGCGTGAAGGACCTGAGGATTTTTAACGGGGCTCTTCTCGGCAAGTGGAGTTGGAGGATTGGGGTGGAGGTAAGGTCGTTGTGGAGACAAGTCATTAGGGTTAGGTATGGGAGTGTGGAGGGAGGGTGGCAGCCGGGGGAGGTGAATGGGCCTTGGGGGGGCATCCAAAAGAATGTGAGAGGGTGGAGGGAGCTAGTGAGTTTTGTCATAAGAGATGGAGCTCGGGTCAAATTTTGGTTTGATGTTTGGTGTTGGAATGAGAGTTTGAAAGTAAAGTTTCCGGGGCTTTTTGGTTTGGTTAGAGTCAAGGAAGCTTGGGTAAAGGATTGCTATGAAAGAATTGGGAATAGTCTGGTTTGGAATCCTATTTTTAGAAGAGTTTTTTAATTGGGAGCTTGAAGAAATCGGGAGCTTTCTAAACCATCTGCAGAGTTTTCAAGCTTTTGAGGTGCCGAGGATAAAATTGAGTGGAAGCTAGACAAGGGAGGATTCACGGTGCGTTCGTTATACAAGTGTTTGCTGGATTTTGAACATGTGGAGTTTCCATGGCATATTATTTGGCATGCCGGTATCCCCACTAAAGTTGCATTTTTTGTCTGGGAGGCTTGTTGGGAAGCCATTTTGACAGTGGATAACTTGCAAAGGAGAGGAATCGGTGTTGCCTTTGCAACCAAGCAACAGAATCGGTGGACCACATTCTTCTTCATTGCACCTTCTCCAGTGATTGTTGGGACTCGTTATTTTCTCTTTTTGGGATGACCTGGGTAATGCCAAAGACAGTTAGGAGCTTAATGTTGATTTGGTCCGATTGTAAGATCAAGAAGAATGCAAAAAAAAAAAAAGGAAAATGACTCCTAGCTACCTTATGTGGAGCATTTGGAAAGAACGGAACAGAAGAATTTTTGAAGGGGAAGAGCAGTCCATTGCTTTGTTTAAAAATAGTTTTTTGTCCTTATTATTCTTTTGGGACAGAGAAGTTTCTCCTGTAAATGTTTTCCCTTTTGTTGACTTTTTGGGGTCGTCAAGGCCGCTGTAAAGTTTAGTCGTTGTTTGTTTTGGGTTAGCCTTCCTTGGGCTTCTTTTATACTACTCTTACTTACAAAAAAAAAAGGGGGTAAAAAAACTCTTGCTTTTAATAAAAAGCATTTTTATATGAGACTACCAACATTGCAGGGTATGAGAGGGTTAGATGTACGAAACCTTACCGTTGCGCCAAGGCCTGGCTTCTATTGATGCATATGCATATGCATATCACATACACATATGTCAAGTTTGTCCTGAGATAGTATCTTGATTCACTAAAAAGGTGCAAATCCTCACATGCAAGAACCCCCAAGGTCTTAACTATGCACTCTCCTGCCTTTATTTTCCAATGTGTGCTCCCCCCCCCCCCTCCCCTCCCTTTCTCTCCCCCCACCAAGCACTAAAAAGCCAAGGATGCCTTTTTGAACAATGGAACGCATGTAACATACTTTGTTTTTTATTTTTTATTTTAAAAAAATGTGCAATTCTATCTGCTAAACACTTTGTGGTCACTTGTTTGTTGTATACACTGAGTTATTATCTTATAAGCATCTTATGGAAAAAATTTATCCGACCTACTTCTCTTGTTTTGCCAACTTACTATGTTTGTACTTAATTTTTTGAATCTTTCATCATCAATTTGTTATTCTAGTTCTAACTTTGAATTTTGTTATAACATTTCTTTTCAGGTTCGAGATTATAGAGCAGACTGGCCTCTTTCGGTTACTCAACCTGTAGCAGGGAACTATTATCCAGTAATTTTCTCAATATTAATTTTACTCCAATTAAGTTTGACTTGAAGTTTCAACCTTGCGTGTAGAATACACTTTTTCTGTGTTCATTCTATGGTGATTGCTAAGAACTTTTCTAATTTTAACTTGTTATTTTGGCCAAGCTAATCAAGGTTCTGTTATTGACACTTTCTTTTTGAACGCCCTCAAAAAACGCTGCTTAGCGTGTAATGATTGGATAGAGTTGAGTCGGGTGTTCGACCCCATTCAATTTGGAAATTCAGTTTTATACTTCATACAAAATAAGTTAAGAGATGGGACTATTAGGCTTGGGTACATTAGAATCTATTTGGGTCAAATGCCCTCATCAATAAGCTCAAATATAACCATATGGTTTTTGGACCGATAGAGATTGTTTTTGATGTATTGCAAGTCTGCATTAGAACTCTGACTCCATTTGCAGTACATGGCAAAATTGATTAGGCCACCTCCTTAGGAGGAAGGACTGCATCAATGCTTTAGTTTATCATAATGTCATTGTTAGATAACTAGTTGCTCTAAAAGCTTGGGGGGTAGCAAGTGTCAATTTTTGACACAACACAAACACAAGAAGGAGTTAATGCTTTTGGATTGAGCATAAATGGGTCAACATGTTTAACACGATTAATAAACAAGTCGTGATCAGGGTTGTAGTTATGTTAACCTTTTTAACACAACTTAACACGTTTAAATATAATAAAAAGACCATAGACTAAAGTAATTCATCCCACAGCAAAAGTCTACCAAGGTTTGGGAGACTTTTTCACTTACTAAAAGAGGTTTCTACTTTGTTTTGTCCCACATTCGAAGTTTACCAAACTTGGAGATTATGCTATATTCTTTTTTTTTTTTTTTTTGAGATAAGACATTATTCTATACTTCTAAAAAGACAAATAACGCTTTCATCTGAAAGATTAAAAATCAAATTAAATGGGTTAATCGTGTTGAGATGTGTAACATGTTTAATAAATGAGTTATGTTTAGGTTTTGAAACTTGAGTTAATCATGTCGGGTTAAGGTTGACACATTTTTTTATTATGTATGTCTTGACACACCTCAAGCACAACACGTTAACATGAATTGACACCCGTGATTTGCTCGCCCGAAGGGGGCTTGGGATTGAATCCATGACCTCTTAGAACCAGAGATCTAATAACGTTTAGATAACCTGTTGCTCTAAAAGCTTAAGTTGTTAGAGAATGAACCAACAATTTATATCAAGCTAATAGTGTGAATTGAACTGATAGAAAAAAAAAGTGTGAATTGAGGTGCCATATCATTTTGTACAAATGGCCATTCTATATTTCACTTTGTCATAATGGGATTGGATCAAGGCCCATCAAGTTGTGCAAATGACCCTGATCTATTTGAAATGTAATTGATGAAGTTATCTACTTGGTTTGATGGTTGGTTATTTTGTATCTAGGACATAGAAAATGATCTTCCATTGATTGTTTCTGAGTCTGGGTTGAAATCATAGTTCTTCTCAGAATAATGCATAGTGTGTGTTGTCAGAAGTGAGAATTTTTTAGCTTCCTCCTGCTTGAAAGCTGACTTCTGCCATGAGACTATGCAAATGCATTTCTACACACACACACACACTGTCACATTCACCCATACACATGTATGGTTGCATGTAGAACTTTTTCTTGAGTAGGCTGCCATAAGTTCAGCATAAGTTTCACTATGTACCTTTTCAAATGCATGGAAACATGGCAATAAATGTCTGGGACAATGAATTTGTTTTGAGCCACTGATGTAGAATCATGCAAAAAAACAAATTTTTGGTGCATTAAAAGAAACTTCTTTGGTTTTTCTGAATTTGTTTTGAAATATTTCCATATTTCATTTCTCATTATGAAGAAGATTAAATGAATGTTGACACTTTTGATTTTTGTAAAATTTATCTGGCTCTTTTCTTTTTCCAGCTGAATCTTGGAATTTTCACAACGGATACGAAATCAGAATTCTCAGTCTTGGTTGATTGTGCAACTGGAGGAGCCAGCATTGAAGATGGAGAAATAGAGCTCATGCTTCATAGGTTCAAATAAGACCTTTTACCTTTTTTTTGTCTAACATTGAGGTCCTTATATATATATATATATATATATATATATATATATTGCTTGGACATGTTCAAATGATTACCCTTTTGTCATGCACTAGGCGTATGATCTTTGACGACTCTAGGGGAGTTGGTGAAGCCCTTGATGAGACAGTGTGCACTGAAAGTGCATGTGAAGGACTAACGGTATGATATTATAGAACACTAGTTAATGCTCTGTAGCCTTGCTGGGGTCTTTCTTAATGCATCTTAATTTATCTGTGGACTGCTATATTTCTTTATCTATATGCATAAGTGGCAAAAGACCAGGCCCATGTCTATCAAAGAGATGACATTATGTCTGTATATCTTGTCTTGGGTAAAGGTGACATGGATTATTGACCAGAATATTCGCCCAAAAACAAATATTCCTTCGTAAGACAAATAATGAGTTAAGGCTTGAAGTGCTGGCTGGTGGAAACTTCAGCATTATAGCCTGTATTGAACGTCTGTAAATGATCTGGGATCAGTTTTTAGATGGGAAATATTTTTTGGATTTGGCTGAAAATTTGTCACTTATATATTAAGGTTGCAGTCTAGCTGTATTTAAAATGTTAAAAGTCCTGTGACAAAATGGTTTGAAGTATTGTATTTCCATGCTTAGGAGAAGTAATAACATTGTGGAGGATGGTGGACATTTTAATTCTGTTGAAGCAGTTATATATTTTAAGACTATTATAAAGGCTTTTAAGAGAAATTATACTATATATTTATTGTACTTGTTTTAGTTCTCACCCTGATGTGTTGGATATACTTGTCAGATAGCACAACAATTCTCAGCCTGGCCCTACCAACTTTCATGAGTATTGTAGAATGTGTGTACCTTGTCCTAATTAGCAAAAGGTTGTCCTGCCCGTATTGTTGAGTGTCAATTTAAAATTAATTAAACCGTTATTCCTATGTTTCAGATAATATGTATGGCAAGAGAAAAGGATTGTTTTGAAAATTTGTGCTAATCAGAATTTTTCTTGGGTAGACCTAATAATTTTGTTACTTTTTGAGTACTGAAGTATAAATGAGTAGTTCAACAACTATCAATTTAACTTCTGAAAGTAAGGTACTGTTTGGCAATAGTTTTACTTTTCTTCCTTTCATAGAAAAAGATAATTTTGTATTGTGAAGGTCATTTGGTTGGCACATGCACCCCATCTACCTACCTGCATTTTGTTGATGTTTTTGTGTTTCTCATAACTATGAATGTGTTTCTCATAACTATGAATTGTAGCTAATGTTGCTTTGAAGAGGTATTAGGCCATCAAAATCAACTATTGGACAACCCCCTCGCCCCCCAAAACAAAAGGAAAAAGAAAAAAAAAACTGTACCCCATCCACAGGAAAATAAATTATAAATTCTAGCTAGGTGTAGGTTCAACTCTCACTCTAAGGGCCACTTACCTATCAAAAAATAAATAAATTCTAGCTAGGTGGTTTATATCAATTTGAAATTATGAAGAATCCTGATCTATTATGTTTCATGTGATTCCTAGAATAAGAAAGAAAAGTGAAAAGTTTTCTTTTGCATCATATATCTATAATTATACTGGTGAAAAAGAGTAACATGATTAACATTGAGGGTAATGTTAGGGGAAGGGGAATACTAAAATTAAGTTTTGTTGAGATAGGAAAGAGTTGGCTACTTGGTAACCTGTGGTTTAACTGAATCAATGGCTCTAGAAAGAGTGGAATGGAGAAATATGGTTCGCATAACCAACCTCAAATAGTTGGCATAAATGCTTAATTGAGTTGAGTGGGAAAATTTTCATTTCAATGATATCATTTCAACTATAAAGAGCCCATTTAAAATACAACCATGATTTCTTCATCCTTATGTTTATAGTTATCAATCAAGCTGGGATGTCTACATGGAGTCTACTGAATATTTTCTCTGAAGAAATGTTTGAAAATTAACCTGCTGAATTTCTCCAGTGTTGAGTTTTTAGATCTCTTTAATTATGTTGACCTTGTTTTCTATTTGTTCCTTTTATTGCGTACCTCATGTGTACCTAAGCTTTGCTTTCTTTTCTCTTCATTAACAAAATGTTTTTGAGAATGGAAAATGATACATTCTTATGTCCATCTCAATATAAGGTGTGGGTCTTTCAAGCTGGCATTACAATTTGTGTGTGCCTGTCTGTCATAGGAATTGTACTCTTTCAGACTAAAATATAACTGTGGTTCTTTTGTTTTTTATTTTATTTTTATAAGTAAAATGGTTCTTATTCTCGCACTATTATCGTTGTTATACTCAAAAAGTTCTATTGCCGAATTCCTTCTTTTGTTTACTTGTTTGCTGCTATAGGAAGAAAAAAGGGGGAGAAGTGTGGTGGGGTCTTCATTCCATAACTTTTTTTTTGGCTAGATTTTTTTGTTGTGCATTGTTGAAATTGATGTGCATCAAAAAGCAAAGTGTGGTTGTAGTGCTTTTCACCCTATTTTTTAATTGCTCATTTGTTGATAAATCATATGACTGATTTATTGGAAATGATCTAGTGCTTTCTAGATGAGTGCTTCTACCTAACTTAGGAGTTTCCCCTGAAATTTTGTATAATATCTCTTGATCAGGTTCGAGGAAATTATTATATGAGCATCAACCAGCTAGGTGCTGGATCAAGATGGCGCCGAACAATTGGCCAAGAAGTTTACTCTCCCCTTCTTTTAGCTTTCACGCATGAGGTATAACATTTAGTGGAGTTGGTGCAGAAGATCAAATATCATATCCTATAATTTGATAAAACAATTGATCTGACAGAAAATGGAAGATTGGACAGCTTCTCACTCAACAAAGGCGACGGCCATGGATCCGAACTATACTTTACCACTTAATGTTGCATTGATTACTCTTCAGGTGATTGTTTTCTGCAGAACTGAATTGATTGCTCCCTCTCCCTCCCTCCATACCCCCCCCCCCTCTCTCTCCCTCCTGATCTCAGTTTTGCAGGAGCTGGACGATGGAAGTGCGCTCCTCCGTTTTGCACATCTATATGAGGTAAAAGTCAATCTATTCCATGCCCCCCTTCATGGTCCCATCAAAATGGGGAAAAGAAAGAAAAAGAAGGTCATCTGGATACATTTCTTAGAGAGTTAAATAATTAAGTTACCCCCTATCTAAAAGTTATAAGCTTTTAGATGGGTTGGTTATTTAACTTGGTATTAGGGTAAGCAAAGGTTTTAGGTATGAACCTCATCGCCACAGTAATAACTATAATTGATTCACACTTTGGATCAGTCATGGTGGTGAGTCTTAACCACACATGACTGAGCGTGTTAGAGGATTAAAGAATTAAGTTACACCCTTTTAACAACTTAAACTTTTAGAAATGTTTACAACTTAAGCTTGTAGAAGTGTTTTACCTCTCAAACTCAAGAGAGCTTATCCCAATCACTTGTGTCAGTTGCAAGATGCCTTTTTTAGCCACTCCGTTCTAGGCCAACATGTCTATTTGATATCCTTGATGCACATCTATTATGGCCTTCCTCATATTCATCCTTTAGATACATTCCCATTTATTGTATTTTGACCATAAAGTGAACATTAGCTTTTGAAGTTGAATAATTCTAGCCGAGTTTCTCATGGTTTTTTTCTGAAAGAATAATGCATATTCTGAAAGCTCAGCTACTGTCAGTTTTCAGAATTATGACAAAAATGCTGTTCCTAGTGTTGACAGTCAAACCTCAGAAACTATAAATATTGATGTAAATATCTGGAACTACTAATATTTTAGTTATTAGTTGTCTGGAAATTAACTGATAAGTGCAATTTTGTTTCACTACTTCACAGTTGAGTTCTCTCAGCCACATTTTCTTTCTCCTTTTTCACATTGTCCTCTCATCCACTCCTTTCATGCTGTGAATGTGGTTAGGCTGGCGAAGATGCCGAGTATTCAACATTAGCTAAAGTTGAACTGAAGAAGATATTTTCTGGAAAAACGGTATGTATAGCCTACCATTTACTTTTATGGTGTTTCTCTTGCGCACCTTTCATGCACAATATGTGCGTAGGTTCTGCTCCTAGGTTCTGCTCAGTATACTTTTAGAGAGAGGGGGGGGGGGGGGGGACCTAACTTGATACCCACTCACAAAACAATTTACAAAATGTATTGTACTCAATGCTCTATGTTTATTAGTTTATTTATTTATTTTTCTACCTAGGAGATCCCATAGGGACCAAATAAGATGATAACTCGTATTCGAATCAATTACATCATTGAACTAGCATATAGAATTTGTGGAGAGAATATATCTACTTTCGAGATTCAAAAAATTGCAGTTTAGTATTTGCAATCATTTATTGGCTAGGACAGTTATACTGTTGCTGGCTCCACCGTGTGTTCTATGCAGCATATATTCTTCATCTTCATCCAGCCAGTCCATATATTATCTGGTCCAGTCACTTTACTGGCCATTTTTGGTGGGTTTCATATGAAAGGGTAGTTAGGTGGTTGGACTGAACAAGAGGATTGAAAGCTTTTTGGGATCAAAGCTAGACTGTGATCTGCGGAGGCTCTTTTGCTAAAGATCTCCGATTGATTATATATATACCTATATGATTTTTTTTGGCTGCAAGATTCATGTCACAACAACGATGGTGTAGTTTGTTTAGTTTGAATTGCTTTTTCGTGTTACTTTCAGATAACGGAGGTGAAGGAAATGAGCTTATCAGCAAACCAAGACAAGTCAGAGATGAAGAGAATGACCTGGAAAGTTGAAGGAGATAATGGAGGGGAACCAGCGGTAATTAGGGGCGGTCCTGTTGATAATTCAACTTTTGTTGTTGAGCTTGGTCCTATGGAGATCCGGACTTTCCTGTTGAAATTTTAAGGATCTGGTGTCTGCATATAATACATGGCGTCTTCAATTCTTCATACAAATCTTGATTACATGGAGGAAGCAAAGATGTCTGTTGGAGGGAACATTTTCTCCCTCCCAAGGTATTTCTTCTGACTAATAAAGATTTTGAGTGATGGGTGAGTTCAGATGGCTTGTGAGAGCATGAAATATCATTGTAACTGGGTGGGCAAAAAAGGCCTCTGGGTTATGAAGAAACAAGAAAAGTATCCAATATGATGGAATACGCAAGGGTTCGAATCCCTCTGTTTCCGTTGATGACTTGATAGTTGATTTATCTTTCAAATTTCGCAGACCCTTGATTAAACGTGTGGAATAAGATAAAATTCCAAGAAATTTGAAAATCTAAGGAAAATGAAAAGGCCAGGCCTTTTTCTTTTATTCTTCAGGTCCAGGATTACCTCTTGGATCATTAGATCAGAATCCGAAGATGAACTGTGTGTAAACAAAGAGTTTGAGAGGAAGCATTTCACAATCTTAAAGATTTATTACAAATATCTATGATATATCTTCTCTGTAAAGGACCAAAAATACTTTGTTTACCTATCATTAAGAATTGCATTAACATAAATATGGCAGTAAGAAAAAGGAAAATCTTCTTACATCTTGTTAAGGGGGCGAGGGAAAAAAAAGAAGAATAGTGAATTCAAATTATGCTGTTGATTAGGTTGGGGAGCTAAATTTGAAAAAGAAAATTTAAGTGAGATTTTCCCCGGGGGTGGACTTTGCTGGATTATTTTAGGAATCTGGGAAAAGGTTGATGCAGAAGAGAGAGAGAGTGGAAAAAGTTCTGCTTTCTTAGGCGTTGCATGTTTCCAACCTCGGATCTTCTTCGGGTTTGGGTGGGACTGGTTTAATTTGGTCAGCTTTTGGTACAATCCCATTTCTGGATCACTGGTTTCTTGGCAAGTGGTAATTTGCTTCTTATTATACCAAAATTATTATTGTAGAGTTAATAAGAATTTTTTTTTTTATGATTAATGACTTATAAAAGCTTTACTCGTTGGGAAGCAAACTCCACTACCTTGGCTCAACTATGCTTCTATACAAATTTTGATATAAGATGTTGTATGAAAATTCTTTGGTGGTAGTGTCTTCTATCAATAACATTCTAACATGTGTGTTATTTTTTTATTGAAAAAAGATGAGCCATAATATATATATATATATATATATATATATATGGCATAACACTATTAAAAAGACTTATCATCACAATAATATTTAGTTTCATTCAAGAATTTTTTAAATTTTGGATACTCCTAGTGTACGGGTGTATCTTACTCTTAACGGTGAGATTGGTGAGCACATTTGTAGAATAGTACTCTACGTGCACATGTGGACCTAATCTCACCATTGAAATTACCCAATATTTTTTCAAAGTTGGCCAACACACGATGGGCTATGTAGACACGTATGACTTGATACTTTGTGATCTGGCCTCTCTCCATGGAGAGTCATTTCTCTCACATAGATGGGAAACTAAATGACTCTCCCTTTCAATATGAAATGAGAGATGCCCAATTCGATACTCTAAATTGATTTGAATTTGGACCAATTGAGATCAAGTTCATGACCCAACCCTTTATCTATTTTATTTAACTTTTTAAATTCTAAAAAATTATGAGGAAGTTGAATTACAAACATCCTTTTGATGGAAGGAATTGGATAAGGAACAAGTTACTATGCGTCATGTTATAGAATATATTTGAGTCATTTGATACATGAATTAGGTTTTATCTATTACTCTCCTTATTAAAAACAAAAACAAACAATGTATGTATGGTTTTAGTTTGGTTTCAGCAACTAAATGCTTGAACAACATAGTTGGGGATAAGTATCTTGTGTTTTCTTTCCACTATATGTATGGTTTTTGTTCCATGTAACTTTTAAGGAATGTAAAGAAAAACAAGTTCTAATGTGAAGGAGAAAATTTCTAATACATGTGTGTGTGTGTATATATATAAAAGGTGCCGCTAATAATCCTCTTACCTTCTAGCGTATATAAGATAAAAGAAAAGAAAAACTCCTCTCTATAGAATAATAAAATTTGTCCTTAATGCAAGTGTCTAAATGGAATAAGGGTTTCAAAGGCTTATTATTATTTTTTCCCCAAGAACATGTAACATTGTTTTTGTTGTTGTTTCATGTGTTATCATATATGATAAATTTATGCAACTGGGATGCATCCTTTAAAAGGCTTATTATTATTAATTTTTTCCCCAATAACATGTAACACTGTTTTTGTTATTGTTTCATGTGTTATATCATACATTATAAATTTATGCATCTATATGGTTGACGTAAATTACTAATTTAAAATTAATTGAGTGGCATTTTTTTATTTTCATGATTAACCATTTTGATGTGAAATAATTAGCAAGTATTGTACCAACTAGTATCTAATTGAGTCACACAAACTTTTTTTGTTCTTTTTTTTCTTTTGGGTAATTTGATGAAAGGTATAAGAAAAGTAAGCAAAATTATGCAAGAGATCCGAGCCTAAACAAAATTAGTTAGAGGTATCTTAATTTTTTGTGACTAAAATACCCCTAATGTATAAATCTCCCATGTACCCATAATTAAGAGTTAAATCCGGGACTAGGGTAAAAAAAAACTTAATTTTTACTTTAGGGTTGTTTTCAACTTATCTACCAATTTAGAGTTGTTTTAAAAACGTCCTTTTAAAAAAACGTTTTGCGTGTCAAAATCATTTTTTTAAACGATAATTTGATATGTTTTAAGAATCAAATTTACATTGAAAATGTCTTTTGAAAAGGTGTCTTTAAAAGCGTCTTTTCAAAAGAAGTTTTTAAAACTGTAAAAAAAAAAAAAAAATTACAACATCTGCTCTCTGTAACCAAAAAAACCTACAACCTGATTATATATACTCCAAAAGATGCCATTAAAATTATCTTTTTGAAAGACGTTTTTGAAAAACTGTAAAAAAAAAATCAGGTTGCAGCATTTGCTCTTTGTAACAAAAAAAAAACCTACAACTGCATGTATCCAAAAAAATGCTATGATATGTATTAACCAAATAAACCTATAACTTGTATTTTCCAAAACTCCAACACCCAACAATATAATCACAAGACAACAAACATCATCCACGCAACTCTCTGTGACAAAAAAAACCTTCAACTTGTATCCAAAAAAATGTTGCAACCTGTATTTTCCAACACCCAAAATATATTTACAAGGCAACAAACATCCCCAACCCATCTAATTTTCCACAATCCATCAACAAAGTTGTTAAAAAAAATAGTTAAAAAAAAGACATCTACATTCTTCAAACACAAAAAAAAAACTGTACAACTTGCTCACTACAACCACAAACACACAACTACTCCATCATCATCAACAAAGTCTGTTAAGTCTTGCAACCTGCCTCTTGCAACTTCCTCACTACAATCAATAAGTGGGCAATGGTTGTTAAAACCCAAAGAATGCAAAAAAACCTGTAAAAGCCAACACCACCTACCATCCATCCATCCACCACTTATCAACATTCAACCACTACAATCACAAACACAAAACTGCTTCATCATAAACCTGCTCTATCCATCTAACAATTACACAAACCTAAACCAACCAAACAACAATCATCCATCACCAAAGCAATTTACTAATTGAAAGAATATTTTTACACTATGTATTTCCTACCATTAAACACAATTGCCTTTTAAAAAAAAAAAGAATATAGTGATCCATATAGTATTTCAAGTTTCCTGCAAAATAAAAGAAGAAGAGAAAATTAAAGTGCATAATGGCATCCAATAAAAATAAAAACAATAAGGATATATAGTCGATCATCTAAGCCCCACATGGAGGTGCCATCTTTTAACACTTAAGGCCATTTTTGTGGGCCATGATGAGACTCGGGTTACTGCTCGAGTTGTGTGACTTGAGAGACACCACCAACTGTTGCTTGGCTATGTGTATGTGGTGTACTTGGACCTCGTGGTATGGCAACAGGATCAAATCCCTAACCTACTACATCTTCTCTTTCACCCATATGACCAGTATCATCCACATCATGTTGAAGCATTGTGAATCCCTCAATGGGCACATCATCATCATCATTGTGTATAAATGGCATGGGGAGGTCAGTGGGAGAGGTACATTGTGATAGTGTAACAATTGGTGTGCCAAATGTATAATGATCATCAAAGGGAATTCTAGTGGAGGAGGATGGAGCTACTACTAATGATGAAAGGGCAGTTAGAGTGGAAATGTCCCTACGACGACGTCTTTGATATGCATTAACAATGCCACGAGCTGGCACTGAGCCCGACTGCGATGGGATTGAATACATGGGATTTGTTCGTCACCAATATGCTGATGGGCGTGAATTCGTTCTAAGGCAGAATAACTAAGTGTTTGGATATCAGCAAAGGCTTGGTGTGACTCAACTCAATCGCCATAACCCCCGTCAGCTTTCATGTGTATTTTGCTAAGGGTACTTGACTGCAAGTAATATTAGCAATTATAAGTATGTTTCAAATATAAAAATCGAATATAATTAAAAATAACACATCAAACAAACTTATACCAGCATCTCCATAATACTATCAACGGGTTGAAATCCAACCAATGACCTAATATCCGGTGGCCCAATCAATCGACGAGTAATTCGTCGATACCACACCATATACTCAAGTGGGTGATCCAGCGGCTCGGCAAATACAAGATGATCCCGGCGATGTCTTCATAGATCAATAAATGGTTGATACACAACGTCTCACTGATATAGTGCCCTCCCTCATCGATCAGTAGCGTGAAGCTCGACACTTGTATCGCATGGAAATGGTATCTCCTGGCAAAGTCTAAACTAACGCATAACCCGATTTTGAAAGTGTCACTCAATGACCTCAAAACAAATCAGTGGTGATACATTTCGTCATATATCCTTCCCAACAAGGCAATATATAGGTAATATCGTGATGACATCATCTGTATAGGGCAGCCATACCATCTATAAACCAATAAAAAAATTATTCAAGGTTAAATAAACAATACAATGAGTCAACTTAGTTTATACAAGTAATAATAATCATTTATAAACATATAACAAAACTGGTGATCTCGCATTTAGTCCAGTTGGTCTCTATAATGGCGAAGTACATGAGTCGATGTCTCCCTAACAGATAATGTCACTTGCCACTTATGCCCTAAAGGCAATGGCTCCTTTTCATTCTCCCGAGGGAGCTGTCTATTAGGTTTGATGTGTGTCAGTCTCTCCCATGCTCATAACTGTAAAAATAGATTTAAAATGTGTTAGTAACAATTTAATATAATAGACAACTATAATAGATTTAAAATGTGATTTAGTACTTGCAGTAAAATAAGTGGGCCACCTATCTTTGAAGTAGTAGGCCTAGTAGCTCGACACATTTCACGATAAAGATATGCAAGGATGGCACTCCCCTAGTTAAAGCTCCCTACATCCTCTAAATCCCTAAGCAAATGAAGATACATCAATTTCACCTTATTCCCCGACTTACCTGCAAATAAATAACCCCTAATAAGCTACAAGATGTAGGCCTTAGCATGTTTACGTATACTATCATCGTCTGTGGGCTCAGGTAACTCTTTAAAATAATTAACAACCCATCTAAGCTTCAATCGTGATCCATCAAGATCAAACGAAGCTGGTGCAATCCCCAACAACTCAAGGCAAAGTTGCTGACACATGGGCACTATAGAGCCAACATCACTTCCTGTGACAGGTGCCCCATTTATTGGCAAACCTAATAATATTGCCACATTTTGCAACGTGATGGTACACTCTCCCACATGTAGATGGAATGTGTGGGTTTCCACACGTCATCTCTCAATAAGTGTTGTGATTACAGCCTAGTCAAGTTGGATAAATCCAACCCGATAGGCTCCATAATCCAGCCTTAAGTAAGTATCTTTCTATGCGTAGGTCTAGTGGGGGAGGTCGACGAAGTAAATTGTCACTTTTACGATAATAAAATACTCCAAGATCCTGCCATTTAAATGCACAAGTAAATACATGTTTTATAATTGAATGACAATGAAATAATTTTAATTAATCAGATGTAAATTTAAACCTGCCCCTTCCATATTGGACTAGATCTATGTGTAGGTTGCATGTAAAGTATAGATCCATCTATCAGCCTGACATCTACAAGCTCTCTATGAATGGTCTCCATCTGTTATTAATAAATTATAAATGACAAATGAGATAAAAAGTTAGCAACTTAAAAAGCTTGATTTAACATGTCATGCAATGAGCATACAATGATTTATCATGTCAAGCAGTGAGATATCATGTCATGCAATGAGATATCATATCAAACAGTGAAATTTCATGTCATGTAGTGAGATTTCATGTCATGCAAAGATACATAACCCGTGATGCACTAATTGTCTATAAATGAGATAGTAATTAATCAATTATTTCACATTGTTCAAGTCTAAAAAAATTTCAAGAAACAACTCAAGCATGCGATCCAATGAGTTAAATGAAGGAAGTTCCTCACGAAGAAGGAGGTCATTAATGGGATCTTAGACAACTCCAAGAGGCGAAACTTGGTATGGAGTAAAATGCGAGTTTGTGAATAAGCTGATTTATGCAAATGGACAATTTACTCATGTTGGTCACATAATGATCTACGCTTACGATCGAACACCAACTATAGGTCACCTAACAAATGATGGATTAATATGGCTAAAGTTGTTAGACAAATAATGTGAGCTTGAAGTCTATTGTCGGTGGTATGAAATACCAATTCCAAAAGCACGTTCAGTTGATTTGTGTCAAAACAAGGCTTGTGATGATAACAATGTCATATCTAGGCTTGAATAAGAAATTGATCAAATGCAACGAAGGTTGGACAGGTTCCATGCAATCCAATACGTGAAGAAGGAGCATTTCGATCCTATAGTTGGTGAAATAGAGATCATTGAGGATCCATTGATGGTGTCTGACCCTGAAATCTCCGACTGCAGTGACTTAAGTGATGATGAGTTTCAAATATATTTGTTTGGTTCTCTTAATATCAATAACAAGTCATTTTGTTACCTTGCATATAGTCCTTGGTAGTTACATAATTATCCGTTGTGGCTATGATTATGATTATCTTTCAATTTCTAATAAAACATTGTTTTGCCATTTATTTTTAATATTATCAACTATTTTGGATTAAAATAAGTAGAAAATCGATGATGAAATGAAAAATGACATAATTCAAATGATAACAAATTTTTGCCATATCATTACAAAAAAAAAAAGATAACAAGTACAAAAGATTTGTTAAACATCTACTTGAGGCCATGAGTTAGTTCTCCGTGGGTTGCTGATTTCTAACTGGACAAGTTCTTTTATCATGTCCCCTAACTTTACAATACTCACATTATTTTGGCCTACAACCTTCCCTCATATCCATTTCATTTCGAATGTGTGTGGATTGCGGACGACCCTTGATTTTTCTCAAAGTAGGATTGGGGCACAAAGTTGGACCAGTGGGCTCATCCTAATAATCTGGATGGTAAAGGGGGTGAAATTCATATGCTTATACAGCCATGTGTTTTGACAACTTATAACATTCATTTATGCAATTCCATCTATTAACAAAAGCTTTTGTAAACACCGCTAAGGCATGAGAACATGGAATTTTGTAGATGACCTATTTTCCACATGAATATACACCATCACGTGTTAATACCGCATGTGAGTGACCCCTCATTGTCATCACTGTAGCCTCACCAGAGTTTCTGTTGAGCTCGGTGATGCGATGTCCACCTAACTTAGATTGGTAACACAAAATCTTTGTAATAACAAAATGAGTATATATGCAACCGTCGTATAAAGCTTGTTGCCCAAAAGCTCGCCTACTATAAAAGTATTTCACAAGACAATAAAAAATGAGTTATACATACATAGATATTGGCAATTTCGTGCACCTTTCAACACACCGTTAAAAACGTCTGAGATGTTGGTAGTCAAATGTCCATAGCGTCGACCACCATCATGTACAACTATCCATTGTGCTGTAGGTATGTTATTCAACCACTCCCATGCCTTCGGATTTGTGGTTTTAATTTCTTGCATAATGGAATTGAATTTGTGTATTTGATGTGCACTCCTAGCAGCCCAAACAAGCGACTTCAGATGGACATACTTGAATTTGCTAATGAAATTGCTACGCACATGTCGTAAGCAAAACCTGTGATATGCGTTAGGCTCCTGCCATCAAGAATTGACATGATTGACTGCAACAATTATACCCCTATGCTGATCAGATATCAAACAAATCCCTTGCCTCATCCCCACGACATGCAACCTTAGTAAACTAATGAACCCTAACCAAGTGTTACAATTCTCCTCTTCAACAATTGCAGATGCGAGAAGAAAAAGTTGATTATTAGCATCAATAGCCATTGCAATTAACAACTTTCCCTTGTGTTTGTCATACAAATGTGTGGTGTCAATACTGATAAGTGGCCGACAATGCACAAATTCTTGAATTGATGCACTAAGTGACCAAAAGATCCGGCCAAATCGTACCACATCTCAGTTGCCAGTATTACAATGCAACCATTTCACAATTGTGCCTGGATTTTATTTAACAAGAGCTCTCATAAATTTAGGCAATAACCTATACGAGCTCTCCCAATCTCCAAATATCATGAAAATTGCTTCCTGCTTTGTAATCCAAGCTTTCCTGTAAGAGATATTGTAATTGTTTTTTTCTTGTATTTGTTGCACAATTAAATCTATCTTCATTACAGGATCAACCCTCAGTACACCTTGTATCTCACTCACAATTAACTTGGAATCTAATTACACATGATCTAAGTTCATCCGCGGGTGTAAACAAGTGTGTGGGCCCTCATATTTCGTGATTTCAAATCTTCCAGTCTTTTTTCTTTTAATAGCACATAGCCTCCATTTGCACCCACACTCTTCATGAAATTTACACCTCACAACCTATATTTCTATATTGTTTTTAACCACCTCGTATTGATGGTGGGATCTTTTTGAAAATTCTTAGACAACATGTTACAATTTTTCTTTATCGTTGAAAACAATGCCTTTAGCCAACTCATTGCGCAATAGATCCTAAATCTGAGTATGGTGCGGAAGGGTTGAACCACTGCTACCAACATCATTTCCAAAATCCAAATTTAAAAAAAAAAAAAAAAGAATCAACCTCATGCAAACGAATGTTATGCTCACCGGGTTCTTTCATGTCATCGTTATTAGCCAATTGCACCACATAATTGTCTTCATCCGATATGTCAAGGCAATCATTTACATTTATGTCATGGTTGTAAATATCCTCACTTTTAACCTAAACAAGATGCTCAATAAGGAATGACACATGTTCTGTATGGCATGTATCATCCATCAACACAAGATTGGAAGTTTGATATGCCATGGGGATAGATTTGGCAATTGGGCCATCATTGTCTTGTGTGAGCAATCGAGTATAAGGACTAGATTCCATCTCTAGCAGTTGAGAGACCGCACAAGGATGATGCCCATATTCTTTCTCCACATACAAGTCGATGCCATATAAGGCATGATTTTCTAAAACAACTTCAATCATTGTCTACACAGTCTCATCATCAACTACTTCTAATGGTATGTACTTGTTTTGGTTGATTGTAAATCGGCAAGTCATCTTTAGGCAGACTTGTGTCATATCCACCTTCATGATAACATACATCTTTGCCAAAAGTTCAGCATAAGTTGTTCCCCTCCTCAACCTAATGCTACATCAAGCATTCATATCGTAAGATATACTCCTTTGCTCCTCATAACAAATATTCCCTCCCCAATAGCACCAAGTAGGTACAAATGGGACCAATACTGATGTTTCGGCCATTTCTAACATTCATAAATTAAAGATAAGATATCAAATTTCATAAACATATATGTTGGTTGATGGAAAGTAACAACCAACGAGAAAGAAAAATAGCGGCCAAATTAAATTATTTTTATTCAAGTTCTTTTATGAATTTCTACCACCTACTAACCAAATTCATACTAATAATTTAATAAACTAAATACAAGCATCTGAACCCGTATCTTTAACCTAACCTTATAGATGAGTTCAAAATATAATAGTAAATGATTTTGCAAGGACATCAAAACAATAATATCAATAGTAGTCAGTCAAACTAAAGGCTTTTGCAATTCAAACTAAAGGCTTTTGATAGCAGGCGTTTTGAATTATCCCTAAAACATTATGATTACAGGCCTACATGTCAGTCAACTAGACTTTTGAAAATATCAAGCCAACAAAAATCAAACCTGACTTTTAGGAAGACCAACAAGTCAACAGAAACTATAATAAACTTGAACAAACGTCATTGTCTATTAACAAAGACCCTAACTGTAGCAAAGATGTAAGAAGGGTGATGATAAAAAAACTCGTTTGTTATTTGGTGATTAAAAGTCATTTTAACAATTAGGGTTGAAACAAGAATGAAAAAAAAAAATTCACAATGGTCTTGGAACAAAAACCATAATCCAAGAGAAAATATTTAGGGCTTATGGTTATACTACTTATTTCTGAAGAGATTTGCTTTAACAAACTAATATGGCCTTGGAGCTTCGAAGGGATTGATCAGTGAACGATGATGGGAGATTGAGAGAGGAATGGTGACAGGAGCTTGAGAAACAAATGGTGACGGGACTGATCGGCGATGGGAGCTTTAGAAATTAATCGGTGACACGACTCGAAGCTTGAGGATAGTCGGAGGAGGCTGTCGGACGTTGAGAGATGAATGACGCTGGGACTGTCTGGCATTGAGAGACCAGAGAGAGAGTTGTGTTGGGGATTTCGAATTTTTAGGGTAAAATCCAGATATGCGGTTGATTTCGAATTCCTGGGGTAAAAGCCCTGCGGTACTTTTTTAAACATAGACATTGTCTATTAGAAAGACGATTTCGTAAAACCACTATATTGTGGTAAATAAGTTCAAAAGGACCTTAGTTTAAAAAGAACGTGAAAATGGGAAAATTTTCCATAACTAATTACCGTGAAATCAATTAGTGTTTGACTTTTTTTTTTTTTTCAAATTTCAAAATTTAATAACTTACAAATTATAAATTTATTTTTAATAAAATCTATATATTTGAACTTTAACTAGGGAGGGATGTATAGTTTGTTTCTTCTTTTCACCTTCCTAACTTTGGGCTGAACTTTATCTTTGTAGTTGTTACAGTTGTTGGGTTTCCCAAGGTCCATAATTGAGAGATTCGTATGGGCTTAGGGCTTGTAAAGTAATGATTGATTGTACAAGACACCTTCTGTTGGCAAAATAAACTCTAAAAATCGAGATCTATTAAATAAAAAACATATTGCATATGAAATTTTAAAGAAAAAAATTTACTCTGAAAACAATAAAATTTTATTGTCTCTATAAGATAGTAAAATTTTATTATTTTGCACATACAGTAAAAATTCAATGTCACCGTGAAAGATTAAACTGAAGAAAAGATAAAAAATGAGAATGTTAAAACAACAGTTCTAAAATAAAAATTTTCACTTAAAGTTGGGTTCAAATTATGCACGAGTGTAAACTAAAACTAATATGGTAAAACTTTACTATTTTGCAAAACATAGTGAAATTAGGCAAAACTTTTCCGTCAAAATGTTCTTGACAAAAACTCACATTACAACCCCCTAATCCATTCCCCAAACTATAAAAGTTGGCAAGTCGCCAACTTAATAAACTAAAATACATAAAACTCCACCCAAAACATAAAACACAAAGCAACCTTACTTAGTTTGAATTAATTCTCTAGCCGAGTTTTGCTAGCATAACTTTATTTAATAAACATATTTTCTTCAGACCCACACCCCATGAAGAGGCGGATGCAGGAGGGGGGATAAGTGGGAGCCATGGCCTCCCAAAACTTTTTATATTACACTTTTTACTCCTAATTTTATTATAATATTTTAACAAAATAGGACTTGGCCCCCCCCAAAAATTTAATATTGTATTTTCTACCCCTAATTTTATTAGAATATTTTAACAAAAATAGGACCCCCCCCTGCCACATTTTTTTTTATATATTCATATGAACTCTTCTAAATTTTAATATCTTCAATTCGGCCCCTCTAACTAGAGTTTCTGAGTCCACTACTGCCCCATGTACTTAGCTTTGCAAATTTGATTAATCAACAAGATAAAATATTGGTTGTATTTTCAAAATCATTGCTGTGTGAAAAGTTATCATTATACTAATACATTAATTCTCCTAAAATGTGAAATATTCTTGGCATTTTTTCAGTAGTGTGCCACTTTTTCCTCATACATAAATAAAAGCTCTCTATCTTATCGACTCTGCTAGTATAACTCAAAACTAGAGAAAACAACACTCAATTTTTTTGAACAAAAATCATAAGTAATCCAAACATCATTTATTTTCCCGTCCAAAATACTACTTTATGCCACATCAATGACAAATTGCATAGAGTTGATATCAATACCCACATAATCAAATAAAGGGTCCAAGGGTTTTGATAAATATCGAATTCCACAACAACAAATGGGTTGTTTGTTAAGTTCAATGGCTAGTCGTGTTAAGTCGAAAATGCCACCTTTAGTTGCATTATTTGGAATTTTAGAATTGACAGGCATCGATTCTGTTCCATTCAAATGACCTGGGATCAATGGTTTATTTTACTATAACGATGGAGGGGTTGTCAAGACGGGAGAGAGATAAAGAAGGTTGTTACGGTGAGGGCCATGAGGGGCTAAAAAGGTAGTGAGATAGATAAGGGAGAGAGAAAGTGATAATGGGTTGCGTATAGGGGTAAAATATATATAGGAGTATTATTGTTATTTTGAAAAAACAAAGATAATAGTTCATTAAAATAGATCTCATCTCAACCAAAAAAAAAATTATCCTTCAGCTCGCGAAGTCCATGATAATCTAGTATTTACTTATCCTTCTCTCTTTGAATGAGGAAAAAATGCATTGACTATTTGAATTAGTGACCAATTGACAATCGAAGTTTGCGACCATATTGTGTGAATTTTTTCAATATGTTTTGGTCTACACCTTTACTACTTAATTTTTGAACCCATATAATTTTGAAAAGTATTTCTTCAAGATGATTTTCAAAAAAAAAAAAAAAAAAACCTTAAAAAAGTATCTTGAAGAGACGCTTTTATAAATGTCTTTCAAAAATATGTTTTTATATTAAACTTAATTCAATTTATTCGACTTAACAAAAATTGAAAAACTTTTAAACCCTTACCTTTAAAATGCGCTTTTAAAAATATTTATCTTGAAATGACATTTTAAAAATAACACTAAGTATTAAAAAAAAGTGAAAAAGTTCATGAGTAAATTAAAGAAAACTTTTGAATTATAATAAAAAAAACTCTTCCTAAATTATTAAATAATAAATAATGATTTTTTTATCTCTTTCTTAAGTAATCAAATAATATAAAAATAAGGAAATGTAAATGTTGTAAATGATTAAAGGAAATGTAAATGTTGTAAAAGACTTGATTTCAATTCGGATTTTTGACTTATTGGACAGGATTATAACACAATTTACCGCCGAAAATGCATTTACAAATCATTTCAGCCTCCCGACCCGAGTATCATCTGCTATCTTTTATGTCACATTGGGATACAATTTACCGCCGAAAAATGCAATTACAAATCATTTCAGCCTCTACATCATAAAAGATCAAATTTATGCAATACTCCATTGAAATCCATTGTCTGTCACTCTCCTTTGTCAAGTCTATTTCTCCATTAATGGACTTTTCGAAAGAAGTCTGTACCAGTGGTCCACACCTACACGTAGAAAATCCTAACCCTAGGCCGGCCGGTATATGCCAAAGGAGAAACCAATTCTCATTTGTCAGTATTCAACGAACGTCACAATTGTTACATCATTGCACTGTTGGACTCTATAAACCGAACGGAAAACTTCAAAGGGTTTGGTTAAACGAACTAAGGCTTGGAACTGAAAATGTCTCTTGGATTAGTTTCAACTTTTTTCTGCATATTGGTTGTTCTTTGTTCATACCGGACAGTTGATGGATATATCAAATACAATACAGGCGGTGGTGTTGTTGAAGGAAAATTGAATGTCCATTTGGTTCCCCATTCGCATGACGACGTTGGATGGCTGAAGACGATTGACCAGTACTATGTTGGATCAAACAACAGTATTCAGGTCATAAAGACGCCTATACTTACATACACACATACATATGTATATGTATATACTTACAGATAACATATATTTATATATGCACACACCCTAAATTGTTTGTTTTGGGTTTAATGTGATGAGGTTTTTCATTTTGTGCAGGGTGCATGTGTTCAGAATGTGCTGGACTCTGTTGTCATGTCGTTGCTCAGTGACCCGAATAGGAAGTTTATATTTGCTGAAATGGTAAAACCTAATGAATTGGAAGTTGTTGATTGATAAAATTGTCAAATTTACTGTCCTATTGTATGGTTTTTCTTTGCTTGTGTAAATCTTGACATTATGATTTATGCTATTCACTCACAACTCAATAGAATTACTGATAAAACTATTCTTATGAGGTATGTTAATTAAAATTAATAAATAAATGCCACTACCCGTTACCGAGTGTTCCTCTTGTCAACTTGAGTCGTTCGGGGGTGGATTAGGTGTAGCGTCAGGCAGTGTTGGGTTTGGATGACTTCGGCTGATTTAATCAGTTTTAATCACTAAACTGATTAAATCAGTTTTAAGTTTTCGAAATATAGTTTGGTTAACCAAATGAAAGTGATTAAATTATAATCAGTTAGGCAATAAATCAATTAAATTAGAATTAGGTTTTAGGTTGCTTATCTTTCAAACAGATACATTCTTAGAGCAAAGAATTTGAAAGGAGCGTTTTTATGATTGTGGGTATTTGGTTGGTTTACCCCGTAATTATTGTACACGTGGCAATCCATGGCAGACTGACATATCATCAGATTATGCCAGCACAAAAGCCATGTTATCAATTACTCAATCTCTCACATGGTCCAACCTCAAAGTGACATGTGATATCAATCTACTGACGTTGCATTCTCAAGTATTTGCTTGTGAGATCAACTTTTGAGTGAGATCTCATATGATAGTTGATCTATTCCAGGTGTGCCGGACCTGGTTAAGCCACTCTTGGCTCCCAGATATAGCGTCATGGTTCCAGACTTGGTCGAGCTAATCTTTGGCTTTCTGATGTGGCATAGTTTCTTACCACATAGAAAGTTTCCCTTGAGGAACTCCTACCCTTCCATCTCATGGTTGCCTAAAGGCTCGGGGGCAAGTCTTTGAGAGCTTTTAAAGCCCGACATATGGTTATGATATGATTACTTGTACCACAGACTCACTATCGGGATGCTTAGGATTTTGTGGTATGGCTGCTAAAGTATTGGGTTCTCCCCTAGTGTTCATTGTACCATTCATGCACAAAATACCTTGTACTTTCTAGAATAGAGAGATTCCACCAAGATTTCCTAATCTTCTATCACATTTTATTGCATTCCTCTAATTTCTTTATGTTTTGGATACTAGTGGAACACTGACATCATCACTAATTGACTCACGTGTCAGAAGAACTATTATAAATAGCACTCTCGTGTCATTGTGAGCAATAATGATTCTGAACTAACTTCAGTAACTACCCACTTTACAACCAATGATTGAAGAGTGCCTTGGGTGTCGTGGTGCTTTCGTCAGTATAACCTGTGTGCCACACTCTTTAAGAATCCCTCTCTTGTTTTAGATTCCTTTACTTTCTCCCTGCACTTCATCACAAGATCGCTTGGCTATTTGACTTGGAATACCCACTCTCTATACGAATTGTTCTTCGATTCATCACTGCTATTACCACTATCAACAATGTTGTTTTAACAAGACAACATTTTTCACCAAAAATTTAGATCTTAATTAATTACTTTTAATTGAAAAGGAAACCTCTTGAAGAAGTTAACTGTTTTTTGGACACCCTAGTTATAATTGAAGTTATACAATATTGTACAATTACCGAGAAAAATAAGTTATTTCATAATCATTTATGTAATTCGAACAATCTACATCGAACATAACCTTAGCCTCTAACATTATTCACACGAATGAGACAAAAAGTAGGACTTAACAATATATATGTATGTATGTATGTATATATCAATGACCTATCAAAAAAATACATGTATATATATGTATGTATGTATATACAAAAGTAAGGTGACTAACAAGCTCTCGCTTGGCTGCTAGCTCCTCCACTCACCATATGGGAGGTTGAGGGTTCAAGTCCCTTTAGGGGCATAGTGTGTGTGTGATTTACCTATAAAAAAACAAAAGTAGGGTGGATTTGGGGTTAGCAGTTGATGTGTGCATGTGTATAAGCTTATATACACACATGTAAACTACTCAATTGAATAAAGCCTTGGTCAGTTATATGAAACTTTTTTGCGAACCACTCTGTCAAACCCTTTAAGAGCTAATTCTTCTATTGAATACCAAGAATAATATCTTTTCCCTATTTTTTTCTTTCTTTATATATATATATATATATTTCACATCCTTTACCATGTTATTTGCAGCAATGTTCTCAGAACCGGACCGTTCATCGAACCGGAAAAATGACCGGGTTACGGGTTACCGGTTCAATCGTCGGATCAACCGGAATCAAATCGTGATGTCATAATTATGTAATTAATAAATTTAATAATACATATTATTGATATTTTAAATTTAAAAAATTATATAAAAATTACTAAAAATTATATAAAAAAAATTTATAAAATATGAATTTTTTTAATATGTAAAACTTCAAGGAAAAAATGAAAAAAGTATAATAGAAATATTTTATTGCAATATTGAAAGTTAAAACTTCATTGTTATTCTTCCATAATCGCAAAGACCATAACAAAAATCAATTTAATATCCAATCCAAGTATAATCCAATAATTTAGTCTTCAACTACAAGAAAAAAAAAAATATAAACACTAATAATCATGCATAAAATAAAATAAAATACCACATGATACAAATATATAATACTAGAGTTTCAAACTTCAAGGGTTTAAAATTTTAAATACAATCCAAAATAAATTTAGCCAAATACCAATTCAACTTGGCCAAAATTCAGCTAAAAAATTGCATGAAATTTGAGATTTAAAAAAAAAAAAAAAAAATCAGCCATGAACCGGTTCACCGGTTGAACCGTCCGGTTTTACCGGTTTTCACTTTTTAGAACGGTTTTAAGCTTCAAGCGGTTTACTGGGCTAAACCGGACCGGACTGGGGACCGGTCGACGGTTCAACCGGTTGAACCGGCTGGTCCGGTCTGGTTTTTAAAACATTGATTTGCAGCCATATTCTTCTTTTTTACATTAGTACTAAAATTTTTAGTAAGAATTAAATTGCATAAATATTTAAGTAGGGAATTAAATATGCTATTACCTCAAACCCCCCCCAACCGAAAAAAAAAAACACATACATAGGCAACAATGATCTCTCTTTTAGTTGTGGTGCTTAGGTGGCGGATTATTTGGAAAGGGCTGGGAGGGAGGTGGTTTGGACCCCTATTTTTAGGAGGCATTTTTTCAATTGGGAAGTGGATGAGGTGGGGGAACTGTTACAAAATATTTCTGATTAGAAGCCGGTTCTAGGGAGGGAGGACATAGTTTGGTGGAAAGTGGACTCACGGGGACTTTTCTCGGTCAAATCCTATTATGGAATGTTGGATGGGGTTAGGGAGGGTCAGTTTCCTTAGCGGACGGATGGTGTGGTATTCAGGAGTGCAGTCAAAGGTGGCCTTTTTTGTGTGGGTTGCTTCGCGGGGAGCTATCTTGACGGCGATACAGCCTACAGAAGAGGGGCTTTCAGCTGGCAAATAGGTGTTCTATATGCAAAAAGGGGCTGGAATCCGTTGATCACCTACTGATTCACTGCTCGCTGGCTACTGAAATGTGGAGCTTTGTTTTGGTTATTTTTGGCTTCTCGTGGGTGGTGCTGGCCAATCTGCAGCAGCTTCTTGCATGCTGGAAGGGGATGAGAGTGAGGAAAGATAGAAGAGGCATTTCGAGGATGGTGGCGCATTGTGTGGTGTGGTGTATTTGGAAAGAACGAAACAATCGTATTTTTGAAGGGAGCAAGAGTGCCACCTGTGTTATGCAGGATTCCTTTTTGCGTCTGTTATTTTTTTGGGCCAAAAGGACCCATCCCTTGTATATAGTTGCATATGTCGATTTTTTGGGTATTTGAGGATGTGACATGTATAGTTTTGCTTTTGTAATGTTGGTTGCGCCCCCCTCGGGCACCATTTATTCAATTTACTTATCTAAAAAATAAACAAGTTTTCTTTATCACGGGGTTTTGCTGAATCTATACATCATAATTTGCAAGATTGGTCCATTATTTTCTTATGGTGTCTAAATTATTCCATTTGATTTTTTTTTTCAATAAGTCAATGGCATTGTAGGATTTCAATTTATAATCTCATTTCTCTTTTATTTGGTGACAATAATATCTCTATAGTACACTTTCGATTTCTTTCCTCAAATGCTATGTAAAATACAATGAGCATACTCAATTTCCAGAAGATTGCCGATAAAAAAAAATCCAGAGATTGCCACAATAAGCACATAGCCCCAGGATATTATTCCATGAACCAACAATTCTGCAATTATTAATTTTCTACTAACACATCATGAAATGGATGTGTAGACAATTCACTGCAAAAGGGGTAGTTCATATGATTAATGGAAATATATGTGATTATTATTATTATCTGATAAACAATGATTGATGATTTTAGCCAGAAGAACAAGGTTGATAAAAGTTATGCATCTCAGATTATGTCATTAACTACAGAATTTACGAAAATATGTCTAATAGATCATCCACCAATGTAAATTAAACTAGCACACAAAAGTTCAACTATTGATTAGATTTCTTGCAGTTTGTTTGTGCTCATGCATGGTTGTGACTGAGCACTATGTGCATTGTCTGTGGAAGCTACAAAGAATGAGCTCTACAAATTATATTGTAATTTTCTTTTTATTCATGCATGCATTGTTGTTTTTTATTTTTATTTTTTGAGGATCTTTTTTTGTTTTATAAGTCTTTTTTGAGGAACTTGTAATTATCTGACAGTCTAATATGAACAATAGGCTTTTTTCCAACGATGGTGGGAAAACCAAAATGCGGAAATACAAGAAGAAGTGAGAAAGCTTGTAGATGCTGGCCAGTTGGAATTTATGTATGCAGTTTGCTGGCAACTTGTTTTGTATTTCTTTGTCTGGGAAGCTGGTATACATTTATATTTAAATGACTCTTTGGTGCAGAAATGGTGGCTGGTGTATGCACGATGAAGCAACTTGCCATTACATAGACATGATTGACCAAACAACCCTAGGTCATCGCTTGATAAAGAACCAATTCAATAGATCTCCTCGTGCTGGATGGCAGATTGATCCATTTGGGCATTCAGCAGTACAAGCTTACCTATTTGGGGCTGAGGTACAGAAATTTTAGCATCATTGGGATGAGACTGATCTTTGTCATTAAACTTGGAGCTCTCTGCATCCTATCACAAACATGATTCTGCTCATTAGTTTGTTTTGCCAGCTTGATTAGAGACTGATTTGAATGTGCTGCTATAACATTGTCAGCCTTTCAAAACCGAAAATTATTCTGTTTTTAAGATTTATGACCAAAATTATTGGCATAAATGTATATTGCCTTCTAAATTCCATTGGGTATTTTTAATCAAACATGATTCTACTCATTAGTTTGTTTTGCCAGCTTGATTAGAGACTGATTTGAATGTGCTGCTATAACATTGTCATCCTTTCAAAACAGAAAAGTATTCTGTTTTTAAGATTTATGACCAAAATTATTGGCATAAATGCATATTGCTTTCCAATTCCATTCGGTATTTTTAACTAAGGAATACCACCTGAATTTTCTTTGACTTTGTTGTTCCTTTAGCTTGGCTTCGACTCTGTACATTTTGCGAGGATTGATTATCAGGACAGAGCAAAGCGCAAGGAAGATAAATCTCTTGAAGTTATATGGCGTGGGTCCAAAACTTTTGGTTCCTCGTCTCAGGTTTGGAACTGCAACTGCTGCTCTATTTCCGGATTTTTTCTTTTTAATACTTACAAAAAAAAGATTCTTTCTTTTTAATGGCTTGCTTTGTTCACTATGCACATCTGGGTTTCTTTGCAGATTTTTGCTAATGCATTTCCTGTTCATTATAGCCCCCCAACTGGTTTTTCTTTTGAAGTGTTTGATGTCGTCATTCCCATCCAGGTTCTATTGTTAAACAAGCACTAGTTCACCAAACATCGTTCCAAGGTTTTTGGTAATTGTATATTCTCATCTGACACGAGCTATAATTGCAGGATAATCCTCTAATATATGACTACAATGTTGAACAACGGGTTGAAGATTTCATTAGTGCTGCAATCACCCAGGTAAACTCGAAATTTTATTTTTAAATGTGGAGTCTATGAGTTGTTAGGCTCCCAATTGGAGGAATGTCCCAGTTGCTAGAAAGTGAAACTCTATGCATGCATTTGATAATAATTTGGGCCCTCCTGATGCACAGGCAAATGTGACACGGACAAATCATATCATGTGGACAATGGGTGATGATTTCCAGTATCAATATGCTGAGTCTTGGTTCAAGCAGTTGGATAAGTTAATTCACTATGTTAACAAGGTAAATTTTGCTACAAAAATTTATGTATTTACAGACATTTTGAACTTGCTTCTTCTAAGCTTAATTTTCCCATTTATATATAATAGTTGAAGAGATATATGTGTAAGAATTAATATAATTTTCCCATTTATATATAATACTTAATTCAATGGACACACGTTTGGATGCATTGAAAAATTATTGTGAATGGGTCGCAACAAGGTATTAAATGCATTGTTTAACCCCATTTATCCTCTTCTCAAAAGTGGCAAATCATGAGGGTTCTTAGAGTATAGTGGCAGCAAGGTCTTAGGTTCTCATTGAAGAAGCTACACATCCTTGGGAGATAGGATTTCCCTAATCCAATTAGTTGAAAAAATGTTTGAAATTTATTTGAAGGTGGTCAATAGGATGAAAATTTAAGAGGATTTCATTTGGTTCGCATTTGGTGCCAGAAAACCAACAGAAGAAAAATTCCATTACCCTAGGTTTATGTGTAGTAGATCAAGGCTGAAAGGTTAACTATGTTACACTAAATGCTAGTACTCAAGCAATTATGATCAGGATTGCGCAATCTGAATTGTGTTAGATACGTTTTCTAAAACCTAAATTTACTATAAATTCTCTTATGTATTATGTCCTATTATCTTTCCTTTTGTATGGCAATATCAAAAGTGATATATTAAACCTAATCAGATATAGACATTGGGAGCACTTGATGAGTAAGTTATTTGACTGAGTAAACAGAAATTAAATACTGTTATTCAAGTCAACAAAAAAAAAAAATTTAAAAAAGGAAAATAAAAATGTACTGTTATTCATATCATACAATATTTTCAGTGCGATTGAAAACTTGTGTTTTATGAATACTGCGAATAGAATGAGCTATTTCCCACAAGTTCTGTGCACAGAATCCTCACAAATTCAGAGCAGCATATAGCAGCAGATAAAGGATGGAAGAAGATCTGGAAAGTTTAGGGGTCCTATAGGTGGAAGTTCTTTCTTTGGCAGGTTATATATGGGCATTTTGCTTACAAACTGGGCTAAAGTGAAAAGAAATATTTCTGATGATAGCACCTGTCCAATGTGTGGCCATTTTATGGAGACTAACAGGCCTATTCTACAAGACTGTAGCTTTGCTACTAATGTTTGGAGGAATCTTGTTAAGCCAGAAGCTTGGAATAAGTTCAATAGTGCGAACTTGAAAGACTGGATTGATTGGAATCTCAAAATGGAAGACCTCTTGACTGTGGATTGGCTGAATGAGATTGTTTTTACTGAAAAATTGCACTCACTGTCCTTTTGGAGGAATGAGAAAGCTCATGATCAGAATGCTTCCATGTCTAAATCTCCTACTAACCAGATTTTGAAGAGAATAGGAAATTAAGCAGGCTATGGACTGCTCCATCATCAAGCCCTGCAGAAGAGAGCTTCTGGTTAAATGGATCCCTCCGCCAGATGGTTAGGTCAGGCCCAGCTGGGGCAGCTGGACTCATCAGAGATGAACAAGGTACTGTAGGTGGCTTCTAGGCTTTCTTGGAAACATAGGCCAGGCAACTAACATAGTGGCAGAATTATGTGCCTTCTGGAAAGGTCTTTCCCTAGCTTGGAAGGAGGGTAATAGGCAGGTCATTGTGGAGTCTGACTCCCAAACTGCTATTGGGCTCTTGGCCACAGTTGCTAAGGACTGACCTGCACTTCAACTTGTTACTTCTTATGAGACAACTCATGAATAGGTCATTCCTGTCTTTTGTATTAGATGGAAGGTAACCAATACAGGAATGTTTGGAGGCTCCTTAAAGTATCACAGTGTTGATGCATCCACGATATGCCATTTGTCATGCCGTGGAGGCAGATGTAGCGGGAATTTGTTTCCCTAGAGTTACCTGTTGTAGTTGTTTTGGCCTTGGGCCTGCCTTGGAACCACAAAAGAGAGAGCTCTATTTGGTTAAAATTAGAGATGATCTTGCATTAGATGCTAATTTATCATGTTGGAACTTTTAAGTGAACTAAAGAAGTCTAGCCCAGGTACCATTCTGAAGCAGGTTGTTTATCATGTACTGAAACTTGTTTTGGTCCTTCTGGATGCCATATTGAGGCGTATATATATATTTTCCATTTAAGTTGTGGACATTCCTTGGTGGGGTGAGTATCAAGTTGTTCCTTCTTTGTTGTTGTCTAGTAATTGCTGAAGTTTTCATTGTTTCTCCTAACGGTGTAACCTCGAATTTCAATATATAGTCTACGTTATTGATGCGAAAATGATTGAAATAGCTTTCGCATTTGTCTGTTACCTAAGTTTACCTGTCCTTTACCTGCAAGATTTCAAATATGAATACTAGATCCTTGTGGCTTCTTTGCTGGAAAAGTTTTCTACTTATTCCAGGAGTTCTCCAACATCATATCCATTTCTAGATATAATTTAATTTGGTTTGTAGAAGCAGCCCAAAGTCAACTGCAATTAAGTGCCAGCTTTCAACATGGTCAACCCATGACTTGCTTCACAAGAAAAAAAAATAAGATCAGGAGATCAGGTGTCCTATTGTTGGCCTTCTGTGCAGGGTCTTCTGAAAATCAGAAGACCTTTCTTTTTTTGGGTGTGTGTGTGTGGGGGGGGGGGGGGGGGGGATTAACATATTGTTTAGATTAATTTCTTTTTCAGCTTGCTTCATTTAGTGATGAATTTGAAATGGATAATTTTTTTGAACCAAGGCTTTAAATACTGAAAATATTGGTCATAATAGAGGGGCTGCTGAAACCAAGATACTGCCGTTGTCTCATATTTCAGCCGTTATTTTTTTCCAGCGACCATTATTTTGAATTTTTTATTAGACTGATTTTTTTTTTTGGTTGAGATTTTGTATTTTTTCTGATATATTGGCTGTAATTTCTGATATCTCTCAGCTGCTAAATTGATTTTTTTTTTCCCATTTTCAAGCCTTTTCTTTTAAGATTTTTTTTAATGTATATAAGAATAATTTTAAGTTAACTAGGTTATTTTTTTACTTGTGAATGTAACTATACTTATATTTTGTGAGACTAAATTGTAGAATCACATTTATCTTTAAAACATTTGTATTAAATTTAACAAGTTAAGTTGTATTACATTTTTTAATAGAATCCATTTTTGTATTTTGTTTCCAATTTCATATTTTGTATATTAATCACAATTTAATAAATTAAGTTGTATTGCATAATTTAAATGAGGATTTATTCAATTTTCAATTGAAATGTTTAAAAAAAATTTAAAAATCGGTCAACGAATGGGAGCATGGTGATATTTCCATTGATATCGCCGTTAATCTCAATTCTCATGCAATATAAGCGAGAAAGTAATGAGATTTTTCTTGCTAGGAGGGTAATATATTGGTTATTGGACAATATTTTAGATATTTTATACACTTTCTCATTATCAGCTCACTTATTTCAGCCTTTAAATTTTCAGGCAATATATTCAAATAACATTTTCTCTTCATATTGATATTATATCGTAATATGGTTATTTAAAACATTGTTTTGACCTCTTTACCTCTCTCATTTACTTTCATGTCTTATTTGGTTTTTTGTTGTTTCGAACTCCCCCCCCCCCCCCCCATTACTTCCATGTCTTATTTGATTTTTTGTTGTTTTTGGATGTGATGTTAAAAATATTATATGGATAATGGATGTTCTGTATGCTGCACATGATGATTGCTCTAATGTTTTCTTCATCGATCTACATGGTTTTTCTTAAGTGAAATAATTTTTTGGCTGTGAGTGAATATTGATATTTGTCATCAACATTTCTTGAATTTTAATTTAAGGTTGAGGCTATTAGAACTCTACAAATAGCTGAGGGGCTCCATTTTAATAAACGAAACTAGAAAGTATGAAATTATCCTTGATTAAAGATGAGTTTATAAATGTGCAAGGGTACTTTAGTAATCTCATGTTATAAATGCGTAGCTCTTTAGCAATTTAGGAGTGTGAATAAGCGCCTCCCTTAATTTAAACTTCTTATGCTTATGTGGGTGGCGGATAGTACGGGAGAGTAGTTCATGACAGATTGGCCTATTATGTGTAGGACAACCATTATTGAGATGATGAGGGGGATGAAACCTAAGGCACTCTAGAGATTAGGGCAGAAGAACAATGTGAGAGGAATCACGATTTCTGTACTAAAAGTCAAAGAATACTGAATGGTATGCTTTCTATGCATCGTTCCCAAGGTACATTGATTATGTTGGGGAGTGGACCACCTCTATTTAGGGCAGGGGATTTAAATCATGGCCGTGGTGTAACGGTATCAGACCATTCATTACTGGAATCAAAAATTGAAAAGCCACGACTGTGAAACCTCTTCAAAATTTTTTTTTTGGGAAAATAAACCTCTTCAAAGTTACGATACACATATGGTCTACCCCCAACCTTAGACAATCATCAAGTGATAGGGTGAGATCCACATAATACGCATAGGATAGGAGCCGAGGTACACATGAGCTAGACTAGAGAACCAACATTGGTTTGATATGAGTAATATAGTTTGCAAGGAGATTGGCTCAACTCCATAAGGGATCCATTCTCAGGATTACTCATTGTGTCCAAATCCATAATTATAGTACATCGTATGTTGATCAACATAGGATGCTCAAGAGATGTGAGCTAGGCTAAGGAAACGAAAATGGGCTCAACTTTTCTGCATTTTGTGTCCTCTGATATGTATGTCAGATAGGATACACCAATTGTCTTGGTCTCTTGTGGATAGTTTGTCCATACCACACAATGTATCTTTCTTTAATCTTGGTGGTTCATCAACTCTGATATCGTATTAGTTTCAAATAACTATGGGGCTCTAACCTGAAACAGGGACATGCTTTTGTACGTTTTAGTTATTTGATATAACTTACTCAAATTCACCGGACATTTTATTTTCACAGGATTGTCGGGTGAATGCATTGTATTCTACCCCATCTATCTACACAGAAGCAAAAAATGCTGCAAATGAATCATGGCCACTGAAAACTGATGACTATTTTCCGTGAGCATTACCTATTTCCTTTTTTTTAGGTTGCAACACACTGAATAATCTTATCAACCTAACCCGATTGTCATATGCTTGTCTGTTGATGTTTTACAGATATGCAGACGCTGCAAATGCTTATTGGACTGGTTTTTATACTAGTCGCCCAGCCTTGAAGCGATATATTCGTATGCTGAGTGGATATTATTTGGTATGTCAGTAGAATTTCTGTTTCATGGGGGTTACATTGAGTCAGTATGAGGACTCTTTTGTGGTGTGCTCTTAATATGCTTGATACCAGGTAGCCAGCATCTGATTCATGTCCCCCAGGAATCTCCTGGTCCTACATGCTTTTGAAATTCAATGTATTGGTTTGCCACAGATAACATATAGCTCAGTTCATAAGAAAGTTTATCAGTTATAAACATAAATTTGTCCACTATGGCCAAGAACTCTATTCTACATGCTAAGTGCCAATCCCAACCACTGGAAATGTGCCATGTGGAGAGAGGTTAACTTATTTCTGTCATTTTGTCCTTGGTCGAGTTTTTTTCATCTTTTCTATTCTTCATTTGTAACTTGATTTTTACCAAAAAGAAGTAACCAAACAATTCTATATTTTATTTTCTAAAATAGGCAGCACGCCAACTTGAATTCTTGGCTGGAAGGAGATCTACAGGTCCCAACACTTTCAGTTTAGGAGATGCTTTAGGAATTGTACAGCACCATGATGCTGTCACTGGCACTTCTCCACAGCATACAACGAATGACTATGCAAAACGTTTGGCAATTGGAGCTTCTGAGGTTTCTGCTTACAGTTTATTAACCTGACCTTTTACTTTTACTCTTCCACCACCCCTTCTTGCTCTTATGTTTATCTTGAACTCTTATTCAGTCTTTGAATGCAATATCTCTTCACAGGCAGAAGCTGCTGTGAAGTTCAGCTATCTCATGTCTAGCCAATTCAAGTTCAAGTGACCTATGTACCACACCCAAATTGACATTCAGCCAGGTGATGCTTTGATGTTGCGGTTTTTTTTTTGTTCTACCTGTCCAAAGGATTGGCTTGGTACTGAACTTGTTACACTTTTAATGCATGAGTTGTTAAGCAATGAGATTAAACTATAAGAGCCTTTGAATTGTACAGAAGAGCTATGTTAACCTTCAGGATGTGCTATAATTATTTTATTAAAGAATATATTTGTGGTGTTTTGCACCAGTCATCGACTTGTCGTATGGTTGTCATGTAGCAACATGAGTATATTAATGTTGGCCTTGTTCAAGATTGAAAATTTTCTTTCTATGTTGTCACATATACACACATACAAGATTGGGCCTAATATATGTCTCATGGAGGCACTGATTGTATATAATTGATGATGTAGGACAACCTTAGGAATCCACACCTAAGGAAAGTAAAACCATAGGCATCCGCACCTAGAGAAGGAAAATAATGGAATCCACGCCAATACCTAAGAAGCACGGATACGGATACGGATACGGACACGGGACACAGGATACGACACGAATACGTGAACACGCAGACGCGTTATTTCTCAAAAAAGTAGGATGCAGACACGTTAGGGACACGTTGAATATACATTTATATTTTTTACATGACCATATAATAAAAAACCTAATGTTATTTCAATTAAAATTGACATAAAACACACAAATTTAAATTTTTTTATTAAACTATTAAAATAACAAAGCCATTAAAAAAAAATTAAAGAACTTCATTTAATCATCAACATTCATGATTCATGTGTCTGGGAAGTATTCGACATAGACACATGAGTCAAAATAGAGTGTTCGTGCTTTATAGGCCAATACTAAAGGAAAAGTTTCATTCATCCAAAAGCTAATCATTCTATTACAACTAGCCTATTTATAGGCAAACCACAAAAATGATAAACACCTAAAATATGAAATTTAAAATTAAAAAATATAATGACAAAGTCCTATCCTACAGGATCAAAGATGTATTGCTTGTGGGGTTGTCTTTCCTATCAATTGACATGTCTTGTTTTCTAATCACACAGAAGACTGAGATGGTAGTTGAAGACTATCCAGTCTATCCATACTAATCCTCGAACTAAGCCATGGAGGCCATGCATTGGTGCACATCAAGTTCAAACTCACATTGTATTGGACATTATGCGTGTCAATTATAAACCATAACATATTTTGTGTTGTAAATTGGGACTTCTTTCTCACTTCATAATGCCTTTTCTGTTTCAATTGCCACGAGAATAGACAAACTACCCTTGTAGTATCATGTTTTCATGTGTACTGTGAAGCTTTTGCAATGCCCCCCCCCCCCCTCTCTCGTCTTCATATTATGGGAATACATTGTTTTGTGCTTTTTTGGTTTCTTCACAATCTCTCTTGTTTTATATCTTTTGGAGGATCTTTTGCATTCTTCATGAATTGTGGATGTGAGCATATATAGTGGAATGGTAAAAGTTTTAGATTTATTGTACCACTCGAGAATAATGTAACTCAAAGCAATCCTGGAGTGATGGGTCCTATTATTCCAGGTTGTGTCTTGTTTTACAATTTTTTCTTTGGGTCCATGAGGTAGGACTACAAATAAATGGCATATATGATTTCAGTTTTTCCACCACTGTTTCTACTTTATTTTACAGTTATTTTTGGAGGGAGGGGTTAGGGTTGCATATTTCATTTGTTGGTTAAATATGCGTAGTTAGATGTTCAGGTTTTCTGCTTCTGGTCTAATGCTAATTTTCATTTTTTCATTTGTCTTTTTGGAGCACAGTGTCCATTAGTCAATATAAGTTATTGCCCACCAACTGAGGAAGATATTACTGAAGGGAAGAGTTTGGTAATATTTGCATTTTTGTTTCAACTTTTTTCGTGATTTGAGAATATTCTGGAAAATTTGTCATAATTTCAGGTGGTTACTTTCAGGTTGTTGTGGCATACAATCCACTTGGATGGAATCGTACTGAAATTATAAGGATTCCGGTGAGTATTTAATTAATGGCAGTATATTAGTGTAAAAGGGCCAGATGTTCAACCTGTGGTTGAAGAACCGAGTATCACATGCATTTTTTATAACCCAATCCCAATATGTTATATAATGACTAAGGCCAACTGCGCTTTGTGCTACATACTTAGCAGTTGATGGATGTAGACAAAATGAGTGTAACTGAACTTATGATGTTGAAATGGTAGGGACAATAGCAAGGATTAAAATTTTGTTTCTTTTCATATGGAAGCTTGAGGGTTCAAATCCCCTTAAGCGGCAGTGTGTGTGTGATTTACCTGTCAAAAAAAAAAAATGGTAGGGACAAGAGCAAGGATTAAAATTTTGTTTCTTTTCCAGACCGAAACGAAACACTAGTGGAATACCTGAAATTCACATGTTTCCATAGAAACAAAGTTGCTTTCCGTGAAAACATACCGAAACAATGGGAACATTTTTTTCGTATTAACAATAATTGTAGAATTTGGTAAAAGATAATATCTATTTGTTACTTGTAAATAAAGAAGAAGATAATATTCCATTTGTTTTTAAAATGAAGGAGGAGATTGAAGGATTAAGACCCAAAATGACAAGAAGACATTTCTGTTTTTTTTTTTCCCCTCAAAGATAGTTGACTAGGAAAAAGTAGTAGTGGAAATAAAATGTAGATAAACAAATTTTTTTTTTTTTTTGATAGGTAAAGAAAGATTCATTAATCCAGCCCGAGATGCGCAAAAAAATACATACATAGGGTCCTGACAGCATAAAGGACTAAGGGCCCTCAAAAAAGATACTAGAGAGTCTATCCAATGAGGGGAAGATTGCTACATTCCAAAAAATAGAGTGCTAATATTCCATCCTTCAGCCTGTACTGGGAAGTAACCTTCCCTTCCAAAATCCTATTGTTCCTTTCACCCCAAAGAACACAATGGGGAGTAAGACGCTACACTTTCTTCGCCTCACCCACTACCCTGCAGCCATGCCTACATCTTCAAAAGTTCTTTGATCGTGTAGGGCATAACCCAAATCTGCCCAAAAAGCGAGAGAAAGAGGTTCCAAACATCTCTAGCAATTGGGCAGTGGGCAAAAAGATGATTGATAGTTTTCCTCCCCTTCCATGCACATTATACATCTATTAGCCATATAAATTCCTCTTCTCTGCAAATTGTCCAAGGTCATGATATTTCCCCACTACATGGACCAAATCAAAAAACGACAAATTAGAAGGAGCTTTAACTTGCCAGATTGCCTTCAAAACAGTGTGCAATGACTAATTTTGTTTTCAATGAGTATTCATTCTTTGACAATCAATGCATTAACTGAAAGAGTCTGCTTTTCAATGATGGCATTATGATACGAAAGCAAATGTTGCGTAAAAAAAAATGCTTCCAAATGTGATCTTTGGCTTGCTAAGGTGTAACAATGACGTAGTGAGCTTCATGTTTGTGCATTTATACAAACAAAAACCTTCACCAGGAGGATATGGAAAGTGAGTAAGTGAACGGTCTTCATTGTCCCATCCACTTGTTTTTTTTCCTCTAGTTGCCTGAATAGTTATATTAGAAGATTTACTTCCAATATGCAGGGCCAGCTCTACCATAAAGTCATCGAAACAGTCACTTTAGGCCCCACTGAGAGAGAATGCCCTAAATTTTATGTATCTATCGTATAATCGAATTAGAAAGTCTAATGTTAATAAAAGTACTAACTCTACAAAAAAGGACCCAAATTTTATGTATTTATAGTATAATCAAATTAGAAGTACTAAGGTTAATAAAAATCTAACTATACAAAAAAGGCCTCATAAAGACTCTATGAAAAAGAAACTTAATTCTATTAATAGAGTTTTATTCGTATTGTACTCTAATATCTTATTGCTATCTATTTAGATTAAAAAATATGTAAAAACTCTATCATTACTTCATTAGAGTTTCATTCATTATACACCTCTTTCTTGTTGGAAAGATAATTAAATTTTATATTACAAAAATAAATAATATATATATATATATATATATGAAACGAAGTAAAAAATTACATTAATATTAAAAAAGGCCTCATTTAAAATTGTCACTTTATTCGCTTTAGGCCTTCAATTGTATAAAGCTGACCCCGCCAATATGTGTGGGATTCCATGGTGTAGAGAAATCTTCAGATTCTATACAAATTACCGCACATTGGTTTGATCTCATTGCACGTCTGATTTGGCATTCTGTACCTATTGTAGCTCCTTGTTAGACCAAAGCTTTCTGAGTAACAAGTAACAGGCCTATCAGTTTCTCATGATCTACTTATCCTCCAGAACCTTAATATTCATGCATGTTATGCCTTAACTGCATCAGATACATTTCATTTGTGTTAATTATTAAGTATTATTTTTTATTATAATAATTCAGATTTTTAGCAACAGAAAATTGCTCTGTGGTTTTTGAATCTCCACTTCCTGCATCTTGAAGATTTGTGCTGAGCATATCATAAGCTTTGTTTTGCATGTTTGGAAATACTACTTATTGTTGAGCGTTTGCAGATGTATGATTTTGTGTTGTGTTTTTGGATCCTTTCATTTTTTTTTTTAATAATTTCAATGTCAATCTGAAGTTTTTGTGCTCTATAGTTGTTGGCAGAGGTGGATCAAGGGGGGAACATGCCCCCCCCAAAGAATTTTTTTTTTTTATATTGTGTATTTTCACCACTAATTTTCTTAGAATATTTTAACAAAATAGGACTTGGCCCCTCAATTTTTTTTAATATATTCTTATGAACCTTCCTAAATTTCAGTAACTACAATTTTGCCCCCCAACTAAAATTTCTGGACCCGCTTAGTTGTTGGAAATTCAAAGCTTTTGATGCTAGTTTAATTGACATTTGCCATTTTTCACTGCCTTTCTGCATAGTAGTTTATATGAATTCATGCAATTTTTTCTCTTCATAATGATTAACAATTTTATTTCTAATAGGTCAATGATGCAAATCTTGTTGTCCAAGATTCCATGGGCATTGCAATTGAAGCACAATATGTAGAGTTGGATAATTTTACGAGCAACCTAAGAAACTTATACATTAAGGCCTATTTGGGAATAACACCTAATCAAGTTCCCAAGTACTGGCTTTTCTTTCAAGTATCTGTGCCACCTCTGGGTTGGAACACTTATTTCATTTCTAAAGTGTCTGGAAAAGGTATTTGTCCAAACAAACTTGTTATTTTTACATGCTAAACACAAATCAAGTTTTGGGCTTCTTCTCAAGCTCCACTGCGCACACACAAAAAGGGAAAAAAAGCAGAGATGAAAGCAACAAGTTTGGGCTTCTTCTCAAGCTTCTCTGCGCACATACAAAAGGAAAAGAAAAAAGCGGAGAAGAAAGCTTAAGCCATGGGAGACTCAGTCACACTGAGTTGTAACTCATTTTGTTAGCTCAATTCTGTTTCGCGTGCTTCTACTTTTGCTCCTAAATGATACAGATAACAGGAGAAGTGGGTATATTTCTGTGGTTGACCTTCCACAGAATGAGACCATTGAAATTGGACCAGGCAGCCTGAAGATGTCCTTGTCTTTAACTTCTGGACAGCTTAAAAGGATGTTTAACTCTAAAACAGGGGTAAGTTGTTGCATGTTTTCTACCGATCAAAAAAAAAAGTTCTCACATTTTCCAGGTGGTATCAATGAATTGGATATTGTGTATTGAATCATTATTTTCACAGTTGTAACTCAACATTAAAATGATTCTCAACCATTATGAAAAACAATTAGAAATATAAAAGTCAATGATTAATTCAACCTTATGTAAACCTTTACCCTTTTTGTAAATAAAAGTGGAGGCCCACCCGGTCAGAAATATCTGGTTCATTGACCCAAGCATTATTTTGTTACGGTCAATGTTCCATTTTAACAATTTAGTCCTCTTTTGAATATTTTTCATTTTGAACAATGTTTTTTGGGTGGTTGTTTTAACCATTTATTTCCTGTCCAGTCTGTTTGTAAGGAAAACCACTTCTGACAACATTTAAATTGTGTAGTGTTTATAAGGAAAAACATTTCCTTTTTATTTGCACTTGATTCTTCACAATCAATTTTGACCTTATATAACTGTTTCTGAGACACACACACACACTAAAAGATGTTTGTCCGAGAAGGTTTTATGGCTCAAGGACAATTTTGTGGTTTGAGCAGTGTTGTAGCATGCCTGAAAAATAGCTCCACAAATTGATAAATGAACTGGAAGTTCGTTATGTACATTTTAGTCATATAGTATATATGAGTGTGTTAATTCTGGAAAGAAAATCCATCTTTAAAAAAAAAAAAAGAGAGGATAAGGTCTCATGCAATAAAATGTTGCCCTTGGCTGCATGAGTTCAAATTGCATAACCAATAGTATGTATTTCCCTACCACCGCCAACTGTTGTCGGCCAAGTTTCATGGCAGGCCTCTCTCCTGTCTCCAACTGGCTCGAATAGGATTGATGTCAGGCTAAGGGCGGTTTTGTAACAATCTCAAACCTTGATCAATAATTATTGGATAATTCCATAAAGCTGGCCTCGCATAGCTAAAATTGACACTAGTTGGTTTTGGTTCTGTTCTGGACCTCTGGTTTGTTCTATCTGTGAAGGCAATGTTGGTTGACCCATAAAGCATCTTAAAGTGAGTTGTGTGTGATTTTTCAGGTTGATATACCAGTGCAACAAAGCTATCTCTATTATGGTTCAAGCAGCGGTGATATGGATTCAAAGGTGTGTCTATGCTTGAATAGGGATTAACTGCATTGGGATATTCCTGAATTCAAGTTGATGCAGTCACAATCGACATGTCATACATGTATTCTCTTGCAGAGTTCTGGTGCGTACATTTTCCGGCCTAATGGATCCCCTCCTGTTATTGTTTCAAGATCAGTAAGCCCTCTGTTTTTTCAAGTCAACTCACTGAAGCTTTATTCCAACGTTATGGCATCCCCTACAGAAATTCTTTTCACCATTTGGTTCTATTTCATTGGTTATTTATCTAACTATGGTGTTTAACGTTGTTAGAAATTACTATTAATTAGTTTAACTACAGGTGCCCTTGAAGGTCATTCGTGGACCACTAGTTGATGAAGTTCATCAGCAATTCGACTCATGGATCTATCAGGTCTTATTTTATATATGAGTTTATTTCATTGTTCAACACTGTTTAGCATTACGAGAGACCACAATTGCATAGTACTTTCTTCACCTTCATGAATTTTTGATTCTAGGGTATAATTCTTAGTTCACAATCCCTCCAAGTACCTTGAATCGATGGAGTAGTAGTGTCTGCCTGCCCAAAATGGGAATAGGCTTATAGGCTAGGTTGTGATTGAAAACTTAGGTCTAACAATGAAAAGAAAGAAGAAAGAAGAGAGAATGTTATTTTTGTAATAGTCTATGATACAAAAGATGAAGCTAATAGAGAATAATAAACTACCCTTTATAGTAGGAATTTTTTTTCTAAAATAGAGTTGTTTGGAAACTTTTTTTCAAGAATAAGGTTATAGTAAACTTATTTACCAAACTAGGGTTATTTGTGAAATCGTCTTTCAGAAAGATGCTTTCAAAAGCATCTTTTTGAAAGACGATTTCTTAATAAATTTTTTTTCAAAAACGTCTTTTTTGAAAAGAGTATTTAAAAAAAAAAATTTATTTGAGATCGTCTTTTTGAAAGACGATTTTAAAAACAACCCTAATTCCGTAAATAAGTTTAAAACAACACCAAACTGGAAAATAAGTTTTTTTTTCACCCTACTTTAGGATTTTACTCTTTATAGTAGGGTTAAACAAAAGAACTAAAGACTAAACTACTCTTAATGAAGCTAAGTAATAAGATACAATATTGCTTTAACACCCCCCCTCAAACTCATGATGTCATAGCTAAAAGCATTGAGAGTTTGTTAAGCAAAAAACGGAAGCGCACAATAGTGTGAGATTTCGTAAAGAAATCAACCAACTGCAAAATAGAAGGAAAGAACGGAAGTGAGAGTGTGCCAAGCTGAAGATGATGGCGCACAAAATGACAATCAATCTCCATATGTTTAGTACGCTCATGAAAGACAAAGTTATGCGCAATCTGAATAACACTTTTGTTATCACAATAGTGACAATACATAGGAGTAGGAGCAGACAAAGAAATGTCAAGATCAGTGAGCAACCATTGTAACCACACTATTTCAGTCGTAATAGTAGTCGCCATAGCATGGTACTCAGCTTCAGCAGAAGAACGAGCCACAATAGTTTGCTTCTTACTTTTCCACGAAATAAGAGAATCACCAAGCAAAACACAGAAGCCAGTAATAGACTTTCTATCCACAGAATCACCGGCCCAGTCGGCATCAGAAAAGATGCGAAGCTCTAAGGAAGAGGAGGAAGAAAACAATAAACTCTTGTGCAAAGTATCGCGGATATAGCGAAGAATGCGAAGAACAGCAGCCCAGTGAACTGTGGTAGTAGAAGAAACAAACTGACTGACAATATGAACAACATAAGCAATATCAGGACCTGTGGTAATGAGATAGATCAAACTTCCAACTATAGTGCGATATAAGGTAGGATCTGACAAAACAACAAAATCAGAAGAGCAATAACTGACATTGAGCTCTAATGGTGTCTCAACTGTCTGAGTGTCAGTTAGACAGGCTCGCTAAAGAACATAAGAAGCGTACTTGGACTGAAATAGCAAATAACCTTTAGGAGAAGAGGCAACCTCAATACACAAGAACTAATGAAGAGAACCCAAATCCTTCATCTCAAAGTGAGCTTGCAATTGAGATTTCAACAACTCTATCCCAGCTGTATCATCTCCAGTTACAATCATATCATCAACATAAAGTAAGAGAACAATGCAACTCGTAGAGGTAGAGCGAAGAAAAAGAGCCGAATCATGATCACTAGGACGAAAACCCAACTCTTTCCAGCTGTATCATCTCCAGTTACAATCATACCATGAAAACTTAGGTCTAACAATGAAAAGAAAGAAGAAAGAAGAGAGGCTGTTATTTCTCTAATAGTCTGTGATACAAAAGATGAAGCTAATAGAGAATAATAAACTACCCTTTATAGTAGGGTTAAACAAAAGAACTAAAGACTAAACTACCATTAATGAAGCTAAGTAATAAGATACAATATTGCTTTAACAATGATTTTGTAATATTACCTGATGGTTGAGTGATTCCAGACTATAAGTTCATTCTACACCAGCCTGGACCGGAATTGGGTTATTTACATTCTCATGTGAGAAGGGGTCATTTGAGCATATATTTTATGAAACTAAAGAACACAATTGAAGCAAGAAGAGAAGAGTGCTAACCCGTCAAACTATATGTTGTCTCTACTACAGACTGGTGCCAACAAAACAGGATGACATATTAAGGTTTTTATTCTTTTGCACCGTTTGTATTTTTAATGTTTCACAATCACTATGCTTGATAACGGCACTTCTCATTTCTGTTCCAACGGTGTAGATCTGATTGGTGCTTACTTCGCTCTGGGCATCTTCAACTAAGACTTCATCTTGCCAGAGTTGCAAGTGAGGAGTCGTAGGGTATTAGAAACATGGAAAACATAAATCAGGCATATAACCAACATTCTTTGGTTATCAGCATTTATATACGTGTTTTGTCGGATGTTCAACTATGAGGTTGCTGTAATTCAGTGCAGCCACCAGATAGCCAACAAGTTATTTTGTAAAAGGAAAAAAATTAAAGGAAATTCTTTGTGCTATTATTTTTTCTTTTGTCCTAGTGACTATTTTGTAAAAAAATATGAACACAGGAAGACTTAGCAAGTACTATCTAGCTTTTACCCACCCTTGGGTAGCCCAGATGGTAAGGGTGAATTGGGGACTGTGTGGTAGGCGCATGGTCTTCAGTTTGATTCCCCATCTGGTTGAATACCAGGATTTAAGTGGGAGGTTGTGGTGGTGGGTTGCTGCGCTAGTCTCCCCGGGGTTTAGGTCACATGGGTGGGTCCAAAGGGCCCTGCTGTGGGATGGTTCCCCGTTATAAAAAAAAAGTACTATATAGTGTAGAATATGAAGAGACAAATTCTCTATATTGAATTGTGTCTTTTACAATGTCAGAATCCCTATTTAATCTATACACAGAGAACTAAAAAAGGAAATAAAAATCACGGTCAATCTCTAGAAATCAGCCTAAAAATCTCCTTCAATTCCTTCCTAAATCATAACAATTTCTTCCTAAATCATACGGGATTTCCACACTCCCCCTCAAGTTGGATCATAGATGTTGATCATATCCAACTTGCAAATAAACTCTTCAAAGCTGGACCTTTGTAACCCTTTAGTGAATATATCTGCTAACTGCTCTCTCGTAGGAATATAGGTCATACAGACTATCCCTTTCTCAATTTTCTCCTTTATAAAATGCCTGTCAACTTCAATGTGTTTGGTTCTGTCGTGCTGGACGGGATTATGAGAAATGCTGATAGCAGCTTTGTTGTCACAGTAAAGTTTGATAGGGAACTCTACTGTGATATGTAGTTCTTCCAACAGCTTTCGTAACCAAAGCCCTTCACACATCCCTTGTGCAACAGCTTAGAATTCAGCTTCAGCACTACTTCTGGCTACCACACTCTGCTTCTTACTTCTCCATGTTACTAGATTTCCCCAAACGTAAGTGCAATAGCCGGTGGTAGACCTTCTGTCTTCTGCTGATCCTGCCCAATCTGCATCTGTATAGATTTCTATCTTCTTACTGTCTTCCTTCTTAAAGAACAAACCTCGTCCTGGAGAGCCTTTCAAGTATCTGAGAATTTTGTAAACTGCTTCTAGGTGACCTTCCTTTGGTGAGTGCATATGCTGACTGACCACACTAACAGCGAAAGCAATGTCAGGTCTAGTGTGAGAAAGGTAGATCAATTTACCTACTAGTCTCTGATATCTCTCCCTATCCACAGGCTTTCCAACATCTTCCATTTTTCTTCCTGTCTCAATCGGAGTATCGCTTGGCTTGCAACCAAGCATACCAGTCTCAGTCAAGAGGTCGAGAACATACTTTCTCTGGGAGACACTAATTCCCTTCCTTGATCTGGCAACTTCCATTCCCAAAAAATACCGCATTTGACCTAGGTCTTTTACCTCAAACTCTGAGGCTAAGACCTTCTTCAATCTTTCCAATTCTTCTGTGTTGTCTCCAGTGAGAATGATGTCGTCGACATACACAATCAGGATAGTCTTTCTTCCATCATTGGTTTGTTTGAAGAACATCGTGTGATCTGACTGTCCCTGTTGATATCCTTGATTTTTTATTACCTTCGTAAATCTATCAAACCACGCCCTTGGTGATTGTTTCAGCCCATACAAGGATTTCCTCAATTTACATACCCTGGTTTCCTCCCCTTTGTAAAATCCTGGTGGAAGCATCATAAACACTTCTTCCTCCAGCTCACCATTCAAAAAGGCATTCTTGATGTCGAATTGGAAAAGTGGCCAGTCTAGATTTGCCGTTAGGGACAAGAGAACCCGTACAGTATTCAACTTTGCTACTGGTGCAAATGTCTCAGTGTAATCAATGCCATATGTCTGAGTGAACCCCTTTGCAACTAGGCGGGCTTTGTATCGGTCTATTGTACCATCTGCCTTAAACTTTACTGTGAATACCCACTTACATCCCACTGGTTTCTTCCCTCTTGGCAAAGACATCACCTCCCAAGTTTCATTTTTTTCCAATGCCTTAATTTCTTCCATCACTGCTTTTCTCCATTCTGGAATTTCCAAAGCTTCTTGAATATTCTTGGGAATTTGGATTCTGTCAAGGTTAGATGTAAAAGCACGACATTTGGCAGAAAGAGCATTATAAGATACAAATTTTGAGATAGGATGGAAAGTACATGAACGAGGTTGTTTTCTAAGAGCAATGGGTAGGTCATCAGTATTTGTTACCTGGTCAGGATTGGATGTTGGCACATGAGTGGTTGGATCTATCACCGGGTCTGACTCTGTTGGTGCATCGGATGTGAGAGTCTCATCCGACTTTGATTTAGATCTCCTTGAGTAGACAAGTATCTCCCTGTCTATTTGTTGTCCCACATCTCCCCCTGAGGTCAAGATTTCTTCTGTATGGGACAAAGAATGAGAGGGTATGTCTGGGGTAGATTCAAAGATCGCAACATCAAAGTCTGTATGAGAGGGGCGAGCTTCTCTCAAGGACTCCCCCTGAAGCGAGTAGTAGGGGGTATTCTCAAAAAAGGTGACATCCAGACTAACATATACTTTCTGGGAGCGAGGGTCATAGCACTTGTAACCCTTCTGAGTGGGAGAGTAACCAATGAAGATACATTTGAGAGCTCGGGGATCCAACTTAGTGCGTTGGGGGGCATGAACATGGACAAAGACGGTAGACCCGAAAACTCGAAGTGGGAGACATGAACTGAGGCGAGAATCAGGGAAGGTCTCCTGAAATTTTTGGAGAGGTGATGTAAAGGAGAGAACCCGACTAGGCATACGATTGATGAGGAATGCGGCAGTCAGAACAGCATCACCCCAAAAACGATGGGGCATGTGAGAGGTAAACAATAGGGCACGAGCTACCTCAAGTATATGTCGGTTTTTTCGTTCAGCAACCCCATTTTGTTGGGGGGTGTGAACGCAAGAACTCTGGTGAATAATACCTTTGGCTTGAAAGAAAGGACTCAAATAGGAGTTAAAGTACTCAGTGCCATTGTCAGTACGAAGAATCTGAATTTTTGTGTGAAATTGGGTGTCAATCATATTGTAGAAGTTTATGAACACTGAATGAACCTCAGATTTATCGTTTAACAAAAATACCCAACTGAGACGAGAGTGATCATCAATAAATGTAATAAACCATTTTTTGTGGGTCCTATTGGGAACACGTGAAGGTCCCCAAAGATCACTATGGATCAGGGTAAAAGGCAATGATGGTTTATAAGGAGATTTAGAAAAAGAGGTGCGGTTATGTTTTGCAAGTTCACAAACTTCACATTGAAAATCCGAGGGACTTTTATTCAAGCAAAGTGACGGAAATACATGTTTTAAATATTGAAAGCTAGGATGACCCATTCGTTTGTGCCATAACACAAGATCACTATCCCTAGGACTAGATGCTGAATTACAAATAGAAGGAAGGTACTGTTTACTCATGCGAGTATCATCAAAGTAGTAGAGCCCCTCATGTTCCTTAGCACTGCCAATCGTCTTCCCCGATGATAGGTCCTGAAAAACACAATTGGAAGACAAAAAAATGGCTGAGCAATGAGATTGTTTGGTTAGTTGACTAACAGACAACAGATTGCAAGAAATATTAGGAACATGAAGGACAGACTTTAAAGTGATAAATTCAGAGATACGGATACTCCCCTTGCCAGCTACTGGGGATAAAGTACCATCTGCAATTTTTACTTTCAAGTTACCAGCACACGGTGAATATGTAGAAAATAAGTGATGAGCACCAGTCATATGGTCGGATGCACCAGAGTCAATAATCCAGGGAGTGAGGTGCAAAGTGGTATTAAGAGCAGTCAAAAAAGTACCTTTGTGGGCTAAGGAACCTGAGGGCAGTGAATTAGAAGACCGACCCGAGGCTTGAAAGGTTGAAAACAAGGCATATAACTTCTCAAGTTGTTCGGGGTTAAAACCCCCACTAACAGTCGATTGCGCATCTGTGTCTATCTGCTGTTCAGTGAAGGCTTGATATCCGTGTGATTTGGGCTGTCTGGGCTTCCAATCAGCGGGCTTTCCATGTAAGGCCCAACAGGTCTCTTTTGAATGGCCCAATTTTTTGCAATGGTCACAAAAAGGCCTTTTACTTTGTCTTGGGCCGGATCCACTGGAAGGCCCACGGGTTAAGTGGGCTGAAATCTCATGCGGGTTATATGGGTTGCCAACAGTGGAACTCTGTCTCTGTCTCAAGTTCGAAGAAGTCGAACCAGAGGTAGTGAACGGCATCTCGCGAGACATACCCCCGCGACTCACAAGTGCTGATCCATCGGCGGCGACTTCTCCGGTCACCTGTGCTCGCTCCTTCAACATCACCTTCCTCCTCTATTCTTCCCGTCGCACCTCGGCGAAGACCTCTCGGATGGAAGGCAGTGGTCGTCGACCCAGAATTCTTCCCCGCACATCATCGAGCTCTCGGTTTAGCCCTGCCAGAAACTCGAAAACCCTTTCAGCCTCCATCTTCTTCTTGAACCGAACACTGTCACCCGTGCACTCCCATTCTTCTCCACAACTCAGATCGAGTTCCTGCCACAGTCGCACCATCTCGGTGTAATACTCTGTGACTTCCCGACCCTCTTGCTTCATCTGCCATAGTTTCTTCTTCAGTTCGAAGATTTGGGAGGCATCTTCAGTGTCTGAATAAGTCTCCCGTACTGCATCCCACACATCCTTTGCCGTTGGGAGAAACATATACGTTTTTCCGATGATCGGCTTCATGGAGTTGATCAGACATGAGGTTACCAGTGAATTTTCCGAGCGCCATCTCTGGGAGGCAGCGACATCGGTGGTAGGTGGTTGACGTATTCCGCCAGTAAGAAGGCCTAGCTTCCCTTTGCCGTCGATGATGAGTTTGATGGTCTGCGCCCACTCCCGATAGTTCTTCCCATTGAACTTCTCTACGGCAAGGTGGATTGGAGACGTCTCGAACATACCAGACGAGCTCATGGGAGAGGTAAGCTCTGGTTCTCCTTCCTTGATTTCTTGGATTGTCGACTGACTCGACTCATGGCTTTCTCCATTTTGGGCAGCCATGGATTGCTAGGGTTTCAGAGTAACCCTAGCTCTGATACCATGTAGAATATGAAGAGACAAATTCTCTATATTGAATTGTGTCTTTTACAATGTCAGAATCCCTATTTAATCTATACACAGAGAACTAAAAAAGGAAATAAAAATCACGGTCAATCTCTAGAAATCAGCCTAAAAATCTCCTTCAATTCCTTCCTAAATCATAACAATTTCTTCCTAAATCATACGGGATTTCCACATATAGCTTTTATAAAATCACAAGCATTATGGCATGTGAGAAATCAGGAAACAAACATTTTTTAGTCAAGTTTCTTTTCCCCTTCTTTTTCTTGTTTTTTTTGGATTTTTTTTTTGGGGGGGGGGGGGGGGGGGTGTTGTGGAGGAGATATTTTCTGGTTGCCATTTACTACATTTGGGTTCCATCTGTTGGAATTGATCATATAAAAATTTTGTGGGGCTCTTGAAGGATGTCATGAAGACAATGAAGCCCTTACAAAAGAAAAAGGGGGGAAATTTTTTGCATTCAGATTCAGGGGATCCTTTGGATCTGATGCTTATGCATTCAGTATGAGTGACTGCAGCAGAGAATCATTCATTTATGAAGTTTTGGTGATAATTCTGTTACTGCCGATCCATCTATTCTTCCAGTTTATGTCTTCCTCCTTCCGTGACATGTTTTTTGCTAATGTTTAGTTTGTTTGTTCTTCAGGTGATTAGACTTTACAAAGAGAAAGAGCATGCTGAAGTTGAATTTACTGTAAGTCAACCTCATATACTCCCCCCCAAATCATGGTACAAATGATATTTGAAATATTCCAAGCCATCAAAATTCTAAAGAACATTGCAAATGGCCACTGTGCAATTCAACTTTTTTTTAATTGATAAATATGCTATTCATGTTTTTTATATTGAAACAATATTAGTATTCTATACTTAGTATTGATGAGTTTGAATTGTAGATTGGCCCAATACCAACTGAAGATGGTGTTGGAAAAGAGGTCATTACGCGTATGACTGCAAATATGGCCACAGACAAGGTGTTTTATACTGATTCCAATGGGAGGGACTTTCTAAAACGGGTAACACTCATGTGACTTTCCTTTTCGAATATCAAAAGCCTTTGCAAAATGCTCAACAAAAGGAAAGAATGTTTGTTAATTTCGATCATAAACTCTTCTATATTCCTATCTGGTTATAAATTATAGCTGAAGTTGGCTTATGAAATATCTGCCTCTTCAATTTTTCTTATTTTTCTTCATTTTTTGCGAGTTCTGACCTCAATTCAATGAATAAGTTAACTTCTTTGTTTCACAAAGTTATTTAAAGAAATGGTGTGTGAAAAAAGGTTTTCTAAATGTAAACCGTTGCCATATTTTACATGCTTCCTATAATACAGCAAGATTGAATTCTATATATGGTTAGGCTATCCTTTAAATTATATTTAATTAGAAGGCTTGAAGTTTTTGGTAAGCCTTTTAAAATCATTATTTAAAGATAAAATAGTTGTCAATTGGATGTGTCTATATATATATATATATATATAGAATTGTGTATAGGTGTTTCTAGGTATATAGAGGCACATATATTAGCATATAGAGGCTTAAACTTCATATAAGGTTAAACATGATTGTATAGAAACATAACTATGCACTCCCCTGCCTCCATTTGCTGATTTTTATTTTTGTTTTGTTTTTTTCCCCCTCTTTTTTTACATCCACCAAGCTGGCCGCGCTTAAAGCAGTTGAAAAGACTAGCATGCCTTTTTGGTAAATGGAAAGGATGCAACATACTTTTTTTTAATGTGCAATTCCATCTGCTAAACACCTTGTGGTCACTTGGTTTTAGTGTATACTGAGTTGTTATCTTATAAGCATCTTATGGAAAATTTTACCTGACCCGCTTCTCTTGTATTGCTGACTTACTACATTTGTACTTAATTTTTTCTGAATCTCTCATCCTCAATTTGTTATTGTAGTTCTAACTTCGAGTTGTGTTATCATGTTTCTTTTCAGGTGCGCGATTATAGAGCAGACTGGTCTCTTTCAGTTACTCAACCTGTAGCAGGGAACTATTATCCGGTAATTTTGCCAATGTTAATTATACTAAAATTAAGTTCAAACTTTCGACCTTGCAGACACACAGGTGTTTCCATACACAAGGGACGCACTCAAAATAAATGTGGCAATTTAAGGCTGGCTATCTTTTCTGTTGGACAATCCAGCTTGAACTTACAAGTTGCAGTTTATTTAGGGCCAGGCTTGGGCTTTATATTAGTAAGACTAGCCTGGCCAGTTTAGCATACACTTCTTTGTGTGCATTCTATGCTGAGAACTTTTCCAATTTTAACTTGTTATTTTGACCTAGGTGGTTGAGGTTCTGTGATTGACCCTTTCTTTTTGAACCCCAAATTTTTTTGGCTTAGCGTGTGATGATTGCATTGTGTCAGGTGTTCAATCCCATTCGATTTGGAAATTTAGTTTTTTTATTTTTTTTATGAAAAAATGTTAAAAGAAGATGGAACTCCAAGGCTTGGGTACATTAGAATCTATTTGGGTCAAATGTTCTCATTAACAAGCTCAAATATCCAGTCACATCCATTTGGACTGATAGAGATTGTGTCGTGATGTATTGCAAGTTTAGGTCAATCCAGTCCATTGCTGCATCAGAATTCTTACTCGATTTGGAGTAAATGGAAAAATTGATTAGGCCACCTCCTTAGGAGGAAAGGATGCATCAATGCTTCAGTTTATCATAATGGTGTGAATTGAGGTGTCATCGACTCATCATTTTGTAATAATGGCCTTTCTGTATTTCACTTTGTCATAATGATATTAGATTGAGGCCCATCAATCTGTGCAACTAGCCCCGATGCATTTGAAATATACTTGATGAAGTTATCTACTTGATTTCATTGGTCCTATTTTTGTATGCTGTACATTGGCATGTTTCAGTGCAACGCAATACCACTCCAAGTCTCGGTTGAAATCATAATTCTTCTTAAAATAATGCATAGCATGTGTTGTCAAAAGTGACAACTTTTTGTTTCCCTACTGTTGAAACATAACTTCTGCCATGTGACTATGTTGCATTTCTACGCTCACACATACACGTCTGGTTGCATGTAGAACCTACCATCAAAAGTTCAGCCTAAGTTGCTCTATGTATGTTTCAAATGCATGGAAACATGGCAATAAATGTCTGGGACAATGAATTTGTTTAGAGCAAAGATATAAAATCATTCAAAAAAAATTTGGTGCGTTAAAAGAAACTTCTATGGTTTTTCTGAATTTTATTTGAAATGTTTCCATCTTTCATTTCTTAATTTGAAGAAGATTAAATGAATTTTGATTCTTTGAATTTGGTAAAATTTATCTGGCTCTTTTCTTTTTCAGCTGAATCTCGGAATTTTCACAATGGATAGGAAATCTGAATTCTCAGTCTTGGTTGATTGTGCCACTGGAGGAGCCAGTATTGAAGATGGAGAAATAGAGCTCATGCTTCATAGGTTCAAATAAAACCTTTTACCTATATTTAACATTAAAATCTCATTTATGTATATATTGTTTGGACATGTTAAAATGATTACCCTTTTGTTGTGCACAAGGCGTATGATCTTTGACGACTCTAGAGGAGTTGTTGGTGCCCTTGATGAGACAGTGTGCTTTGAAAGTACATGTGAAGGACTTACGGTATGATATTATAGAACAACACTAGTTTATACTTTGTACCCTGGCCGTCCTTTTCAATGCATCTTAATTTATTTGTGGACTGCTATATTCTTTATCTATATGCATGGGTAGCAAAAGACCAGGTCTGTGTCAATCAAAGAGATCCTGTCTATATATCAGATCGACGATAAAGGTGGGCATGGATTATTCACAAGAATATTCTGCTCAAATGTAGATATTCCTTGGTCAGACAAATTATGAATTATGAAAAAGTGCAGACTGGTGGAAACTTTGACGTTATGTTTGTTTTTCATGCCTGTAAATGATCTGGGATCACTTTTTAGACAAAGGGCAGTCCCAGTACACAAGGCTCCACCACTGTGGGGTTAGATGTACGCAGCCTTAATCTTGTGTGTAAAGAGGCTGTTTTCTGTTACTTGAACCTGTGACTTCCATGTAACAATGGAGCAACCTTATCATTGCGCATGTTGAGGGCTTGATATACATTGTTGGCTCATTCTCTAATAACTTAAGCTTTTATATGAGGTGGTGGTTTAACATGGTATCAAAGTCTTGGTTATGAGAGATCTTGGGTTCAAGTCTCTCCATTTGCATTTATTCCCTATTTAGTTTGTTTGTGCAAAATTGTACTTTGTTCTATTTCATGTTTATGTGTGGTTTGTGTCCTTGCATGTGCGAGTTCGGGGTCGCACACGTGAGGGGGAGTGTTGAGAGCTTAATGTATATTGTTGGCCCATTCTCTAATAGCTTAAGCTTTTAGATGAGTTGGTGGTTTAATAGTGCCAAGGCCTGCCCTCGGGTCAATTTTTAAATTGGAATTCTTTTTAGGATTGGGCAGAAAATTTGTCACCTTTATCTATGTGTACATTGTATACAAGGTTGCATCTAGCTGTATTAAAAATGTTAATGTCCCGTGACAAAAAGGTTTGAATTACATATCTTTGTATTTCCATGCCTAGGAGAGGTAATAACATTGTGGAGGATGGTGGACATTTTAGTTCTGTTGGAGCAAATGTTTATTTTAAGGCTATAATTATAAATTTGTAAGAGAAAATATATTATATATTTATTATCTTGTTTTATTTCTCACACTAGTGTGTTGGCTATACTTGTCATAATTGGCAGAAGGTTGTCCACCGTATTGTTGAGTAGAGATTGGTGCCAGTGTTATGCTGTATACGGGAATCCTAGTATTATCCTGGCTAAGAAACTTAAATTGTTGAAGAAGGACCTAAAGAAATGGAACAAAATGCTGTTTGGGAGGGTGGAGGTGAAGAAGGAGGCTTTACAAGAGATGGCAGAATTAGATTAAAAAGAGGGGGAAGGGTTGTCTTGGGAGGAAAAAGGAAGGACGGGATGAGAGGAAAGTGGAACTGCGTTCTCTTGCATTGATGGGGAAGATTAATTGGAGGCAAAAATCTCAAGCTTTATAGCTTAAGGAAGGTGACAGAAACACTCCCTTCTTTCATCTTATGGCGAATTCACATTTTAGAAATACATATAAATAGTCTTACTGTCTTAGGGTGGAAAGGATAGAGTATAAAGAATAAATGGAAATTAAAGAACGGATCTATGAGGAGCCGCAAGGTTATCGACCTACTGTTAAGACATTGAAGTTGTGGTCTATTTCGAGGGAGGATGGTGTATGGTTAGAGAGACTTTTGATGAGCATGGGGTTTTTGCTATTTTGAGGAGTTGTGATGAGAATAAAGCACCGGGGCTGATGGAATGACAATGACATCATTACTGTTGGGAGGTGTTTCAAGATGATATTATGGCTACATTACATTTTTTCCATGAGCATGGAGAGTTCGAAAGGAGCTTGAATGCCTCCTTTATAGCCTTGATTCCGAAGAAGGGAGAAGCTTCGAAATTTAAGGATTTTTGGCTGATTAGTTTAGTGGGGAGCATCTATGAGATTTTAGCTAAAACTTTGGCATCCGTTTGAAGAAGGTGCTGTATAAGGTGATTTCTCCTTCCTATAATGCTTTGTTTGGAGGCAGATTTTAGACGTGGTTCTCATTGTTAATGAATGTGTGGATTCGAGGTTGAAATGTAAGGAGCCAGGTGTCGTTTGTAAGTAAGATGTGGAGAAGGCATATGACTATGTGAGCTGGAGTTTTTTGTTGCATCTGTTGGAAAGAATGGGCTTGGTTATCGATGAAGCAGTTGGATTAAGAGATGTATCTCTGCAGTTTGCTTTTCTATTTTAGTGAATGGGTTCTCAGAGGGATATTTCGAGAGCTCTAAAGGCTTGAGGTAGGGGGACCCATTGTCCCCTCTTCTTTTTACGGTTGTGATGGAGGTCTTGAGTTGGATGACAAAGAAGGCAGTTGTGGGCATGGATTTAAATCGCGGTCGTGGGATACAACGTGGTCGCGGTACAACGGTATCGGGAGTATCGGGTCATCCGTAAAGGGAATTGAAAATATAGTGGAATGGAGAAATATAGCTCATGTAACTGACCCCAAATAATTAGGATAAAGACTTAACTAAGTTGAGCGGGAATTTTTTTTCTTTAGATGAAATTATCTCAACTATAAAGAGCCCATTTAAAATTCAACCATGATTTTCTTTATCCTTATGTTTAGAGTTTCAATTAAGCTGGAGCTCTTTATAGAGTCCATTAACGTTCAAAGGAAATGTTTGAAAATTAACCCACAGAATTTCTCTAGTTTTGAATTTTTAGATTCTACTAAATTGTTTTAGCCCCATTTCCTGTTTGTTTCTTTTGGTGTGTACCTCATGTATACCCAAGCTTTGGTTTCTTTTTTCTTCGTTAACAAAATCTTTTTTGAGAAAGGAAAATGAGACATTCTAATGTTTGTATCGATATAAGGTGTGTGTCTTTCAAGTTGGCATCACAATTTGTGTACGTATCTCTATTGTAGGAATTTTACTCTTTCAGACCAAAAATATTTCGCTATGGTTGTTATGTTTCATTCTCGCACTGATATCTTTTTGTTAGAGATATGGCTTATATCATTGTAACAAGTAAACTAGGTAAATAGGTATTATGTGCAGAGCATAGCGAATTATAGGTTGGGGGGTGTGGCTTAACCCTAGTTATGTTGTCAGGGACGAATAATAGATTGGAAGGTGCGGGGACTTGCCCCCCGCGGTATGGTAAGAGTATATTGAAAAATTTTAATGTATCCGATTAGGGTTAGGATTTAACTGTGATGCAATATAAATAAGTTGTAACCCTATTTTCTTCATAGTGAAAAAGATAGCCACACCCGTGGACGTAAGCACATTGCTGAACCACGTAAATTTTTTATGTCGATTTCTCTCTTTCTCTCTAATTCTTGTTGTATAGATCATTAATTTCACAACACTTTTTGTACTCAAAAGTTCTATTGTCAAATTCCTGCTTTTGTTTATTAGTTTGCTGCTTTAGAAAAGAGAAAAAGGGAGGGGAGTGTGGTGGATTCTTCATTGCATAATTTATTGTTGCTAGATTCTGTTGTACATGTTGAAATTGATGCCTGTCAAAAAGCGACATTTTGGATGTAAAGCTCTTCATCCTAGTGTTTAAATGCTCATGCATTGATGAATTAGATGATTCATGACTGTGATTTAGTGGAAATGATCTAGTGCTGTCCGGACGAGTGCTTTTACTTAATTTGAGAGTTGCCCCTACTATTCTGTTTAATACCTCTTGATCAGGTTCGAGGAAATTATTATATGAGCATCCACCAGCTAGGTGCTGGATCAAGATGGCGCCGAACAATTGGCCAAGAAGTTTATTCGCCCCTTCTTTTAGCTTTCACGCATGAGGTATAATATTAACTGGAGTTAACGCAGAATATCAAATATCCTAGCCTATAATTTGATCAACAATTGATCTGACAGAAAATGGAAGATTGGACAGCTGCTCATTCAATGAAGGCAACAGCCATGGATCCAAGCTATACTTTACCTCTTAATGTTGCATTGATTACTCTTCAGGTGATTGTTTAATTACTGCACAATGAATTGATTGCTCTCTCTCTCTCTCTCTCTCTCTCTCTCTCTCTCTCTCCTGATCTCAGTTTTGCAGGAGCTGGATGATGGAAGTGTGCTCCTCCGTTTGGCACATCTTTATGAGGTAAATGTCAATCTACCCCATGCTTCGCTTCATGTTCTTGTCAAAATGAGGGGAAAAAAGGAAAAAGCTATTTTGGGTAAATTTATTAGATGATTAAATAATTAAGTGACACCCTCTCTTATAGTGTAAGCTGTGGAAATCCCGAATGATTTGAAGATGATTTAGAGAAGATTGAGGCCATAATAAAATCTGAATTTTAGGCTGATTATTTGGGTTGACCTTTTTGTTTCCATATTTTGATTCTCTTTGTACATATTAAATAGGATCATGTATGTAAAGAATATACACAATTTTCTTGAATGAAAAAGTCTTAATTTCCATTCTCTTTGTTTTCATGGTATCAGAGCAGGGATTACTCTAAAAACCCTAGCAAAACATGGCCGCCAGCCATGAGTCTACCCAGTCGGTAACTCAGGAAGGAGAATTAGAGACAATCTCCTCCATGGGTTCGACTGTTGGGATTGAAAATTCCTCATTCCATCTTACCGTAGAAAAGCTGAATGGTAAGAACTACCGAGAATGGGCCTAATCCATCAAGCTGGTCATTGACGGCAGAGGCAAACTAGGTTTCCTTACAGGCGAGATCAAACAATCACCTTCCAGTGACGCAACCGCCTTCCAGAAATGGCGTTCTGAGAATTCCTTCATAACCTCTTGCTTGATCAACTCCATGCGACCAACAATCGGCAAGACGTACATGTTTCTGCCGACGGCCAAGGACATGTGGGAGGCTGTTCGCGAAACCTACTCCGACGCCGAGAATGCCTCTCAAATCTTTGAGATCAAAACTCGGTTGTGGCAGATGAACCAGGGAGACAGAGAAGTGACAGAATACTACACGGAGATGTTGAGCTTATGGCAGGAATTGGACCTCAGCAGTGAAGAATTGTGGGAGTGCACGGGTGATAGTGTGCGATTCAAGAAGAGAATGGAGAACGAGAAAGTGTACGAGTTTTTGGCTGGGCTCAACAGAGAACTTGACGACGTGAGGAGTCGAGTCTTGGGTCGCCGGCCATTACCGTCCATCCGAGAAGTCTTCTCTGAGGTTTGGCGTGAAGAAAGTAGAAGAAAGGTGATGTTGAAGGAGGAACCAGTGACTAGGATCGAAGCCATCGACGCCTCTGCGCTTGTAACTCGTGGGGCTCTCACAGGATCCGGCCCAAGGAAGCATGCAGCGCCTGAGCTTGAAGCATCCTTTATATCTCATGGGCCTCATACTGGATCCGGCCCAAAACAAAATAAAAGGCCATTTTGTGATCATTGCAAAAAACCGGGCCATTCCAAAGATACTTGTTAGGCCTTACATGGTAAGCCTGCTGACTGGAAGCCCAGACAATCCAACAAACCTCACGGGTACCAGACCTCTACTGACAGCAGACAGTAATAGGCGCTCCAGCCCATCACTCTCAGTCGACATTTAGTGGGGGTTTTAACCCCGAGCAACTTGAGAAACTATATGCTCTTTTTTCGACTTTCCAAGCCTCGGGTCAGTCCTCTACTCCACTGCCATCGAGTTTCTTAGCCCACAAAGGTACTTTTTTGACTGCTCTTAGTACTACTCTGCGCCTCACTCCCTGGATTATTGACTCTGGTGCATCCGACCATATGATTGATGCCCATCATTTATTTTCCACAAATTCACCTTGTGCTGGTAACTTGAAAGTAAAAATTGCAGATGGTACTTTATCCCCAGTAGTTGGCAAAAGGAGTATCCGTATCTCTGAATTTATTACTTTGGAGTCTGTCCTTCATGTTCCTAATCTCTCTTGCAATCTGTTGTCCATTAGTCAGCTAACTAAACAATCTCATTGCTCAACTACATTTTTGTCTTCTCATTGTGTTTTTCAGGATCTATCATCGGGGAAGACGATTGGCAATGCTAAGGAATGCGAGGGACTCTATTACTTTGATGATGCTCACATGAATAAACAGTGTCGTCTTCCTATTTGTAATTCTACATCTAGTCCTAGGGATAGTGACCTGTTGTTATGGCATAAACGAATGGCCCATCCTAGTTTTCAATATTTAAAACATTTGTTTCCATCACTTTGTTCGAATAAAACTCCCTTGGATTTACAATGTGAAGTCTGTGAACTTGCCAAACATCATCGTTCTACTTTTCCCACATCTGCTTATAAACCATCACTACCTTTTACCTTGATTCACAGTGACCTTTGGGGGCCTTCACGGGTTCCTAATAGGACCCAAAAAAATGGTTTATTACCTTTATTAATGACCACTCTCGTCTCTGTTGGGTGTTTTTACTAAATGATAAATCTGAGGTTAGTTCTGTATTCATGAATTTGTACAATATGATTTACACCCAATTTCACACAAAAATCCAAATTTTTCGTACTGATAATGGCACTGAGTACTTCAACTATTCTTTGGGTCCCTATTTTCATGACAAAGGTATTATTCACCAAAGTTCTTGCGTTCATACCCCTCAACAAAATGGGGTTGCTGAACGGAAAAACCGATATATTCTTGAGGTAGCCCGTGCCCTTCTGTTCACCTCTCACATGAAAAATAATTTTTGTGGTGATGCCGTTCTGACTGCTGCATTCCTCATCAATCGAATGCCTAGTCGGGTTCTCTCATTTTCAACCCCTCTCCAAAAATTCCAGGAAAACCTTTCCTGATTCTCGGATCAGTTCATCTCTTCCACTTCGTATTTTTGGGTCCACGGTGTTTGTCCACATTCATGACTCCCACCGTAATAAGTTGGGTCCTAGGGCTCTCAAATGTGTCTTCCATGGCTACTCTCCCACTCAAAAGGGTTACAAATGTTATGACCCTCTCTCACAGAAGTTATATGTTAGTATGGATGTTACATTTTTTGAGCATACTTCCTACTACTCGCTTCAGGGGGAGTCCTTAAGTGAGGCTCGATTCTCAGACACAGACTTCGATGTTGCCATTGTTGAATCTACCCCATGCAATACACCCTCTCCTTCTTTGTCCAACACAGAGGGAATCTTGAATTCAGGGGGAGATGTGGAAAAACAAACGGACAGGGAGACACTTGTTTACTTAAGGAGAGCTAAATCAAAGCCTGATAAGATTCTCGCATCCGAAGCACCAAAAGAGTCAGAACCAGTGAGACTACTCATGAGTCAAAACTCAATCCTGATCAGGTAAAAAATCTTGATGACTTACCCATTGCTCTTAGAAAACAACCTCGTACATGTACTCTCCATCCTATCTCAAAATTTGTATCATACAATGCACTTTCTACCAAGTGTCGTGCTTTTACGTCTAACCTTGACAGAATCCAGATTTCTAAGAATATTCAAGAAGCCTTGGAGATTCCAAAATGGAGAGAAGCAGTGATGGAAGAAATAAAGGCATTGGAAAAAAATAGAACTTGGGAGGTGATGACTTTGCCAAAAGGAAAAAAACCAGTGGGCTGTAAGTGGGTGTTCACGGTGAAGTACAAGGCGGATGGGACAGTAGAACGGTACAAAGCCCGCCTAGTTGCAAAGGGGTTCACTCAGACATACAATATTGACTATACCGAGACATTCACACCAGTTGCAAAGCTAAATACTATACGGGTTCTCTTATCCTTGGCAGCAAACTCGGACTGGCCACTCCATCAGTTTGACATCAAGAATGCTTTTCTGAATGGTGAGCTGGAGGAAGAAGTGTTCATGACGCTACCACCAGGATTTTACAAGGGAGAAGAAACTAGAGTATGTAAACTGAAGAAAGCCCTGTATGGACTCAAACAATCACCGAGAGCGTGGTTTGATAGATTTGCGAAGGTGATGAAGAATCAAGGATACCAATAGGGACAGTCAGATGACACTATGTTCTTCAAACAATCCAATGATGGAAGGAGGACCATCTTGATCGTGTATGTCGACGACATCATCCTCACTGGAGATAACACAGGAGAGGTGGAAAGATTGAAGAAGGTCTTAGCCATAGAATTTGAGGTAAAAAACCTAGGTCAAATGCGATACTTTCTGGGAATGGAAATTGCCAGATCAAGGAAGGGAATTAGTGTCTCCTAGAGAAAGTATGTTCTTGACCTTTTGACTGAGACTGGTATGCTTGGTTGCAAACCAAGCGATATTCCGATCGAAGCAGGAAAAAGAATGGGAGAAGTTGGAAAACTTGTGGATAGAGAAAGATATCAGAGACTAGTAGGTAAGTTGATCTACCTATCTCACACTAGACCTGACATTGCTTTCACTGTTAGTGTGGTCAGTCAGCACATGCATTCACCAAAGGAGAGTCTCCTAGAGGCAGTATATAAGATTCTCAGATATCTGAAAGGTTCTCCAGGGCGAGGTCTATTCTTTAAGAAAGGAGACAGTAAGAAGATAGAGATCTATACAGATGCAGATTGGGCAGGATCAGCATAAGACAGAAGGTCTACTACCGGCTATTGTACCTACATTTGGGGAAATCTAGTAACATGGAGGAGTAAGAAGCAGAGTGTGGTAGCCAGAAGTAGTGCCGAAGTTGAATTCAGAGCCGTTGCACAAGGAATGTGTGAAGGGCTATGGTTACAAAAGCTTTTGGAGGAACTACATGTCACAGTAGAGCTTCTCGTCAAACTCTATTGCGACAACAAAGCTGCTATCAACATTTCCCATAATCCTGTTCAACACGACAGGACTAAACATATAGAAGTTGACAGGCACTTTATAAAGGAAAAAATTGAAAAAGGGACAATCTGCATGATTTATATCCCTATAAGAGAACAATTGGCATATATATTCACTAAGGGATTACAGAGGACCAATTTTGAAGAATTTATCTGCAAGTTGGACATGATCAACATCTATGATCCAACTTGAAGGGGAGTGTGGAAATCCCGAATGATTTGAAGACGATTTAGAGAAGATTGAGGCCATAATAAAATCTGATTTTTAAGCTGATTATTTGGGTTGACCTTTATGTTTCCATATTTTGATTCTCTTTGTACATATTAAATAGGATCATGTATGGAAAGAATATACACAATTTTCTTGAATGAAAAAGTCTTAATTTCCATTCTCTTTGTCTTCATAAGCTTTAAAAAGGGTTGGTTATCTAACTTGGTGTCAAAGGAAGCAAAGGTCATTGGCTTGAACCACACCAGCACCCTAATAATTATAACTAATTCAATTGTTGGCTCACTCATGGTTGGTAGTCTAACCACACATGATGTGGCATGTTGCAGGATTAAAGAATTAAGTTACACCCTCTCTAACAACAACCTAAGCTTTTAGAATAGTTGGTAGTTTAACAACATTTACATAACAAACTCAAGAGAGCTTACTCCAGTCACTTGTGTCAGTTTCAAGATTCCTTTTTTAGCCACTTTACTCTAGGTAAACATTTCTATTCTGATATCATTAACTTACATTTATTGCGTCCTTCTTCGTATCCATGTTTTGGATACATTTCCATTCTTAGTATTTTGACCAAAAAATTGTGGATTAGGGTGTCTGATGACATTGGCTTTTGAACTTGTATAATTGTAGCTGAGTTTTTCATGGTGTTCTTCTGAAATAAGAACCGCACACATGAAGAAGATAAAATAATTCTGCTTAAAGGACTAAGAAGATTATTGTACTGGACTTTAATATGACATGCCTTTCTTTTTTTTTAACTCATAAAACTGAAAATGGAGCAAATGCATATTCTGAAATTTTCAGAATTATGACAGAAATGTTGTTCATAGTGTTGGCTGTCAAACTTCAGAAGCTAAATATTGACGCAAATGTGTGGAACTAGTAATATTTTAGTTATTAGTTGTCTGATTTAAAAAATTGTCATCACGCAAAGGCCTGCACTTTTGCCAAAAAAGTAGATTTAAAATAATATACTAACATTGTAAATATTTTAATTTAAATTTTGTAAATGTCTTTCAGAAGAAAAGCAAACTCCATAGTAATGTGGTCATAAAAGGAATAGGTATGATTCATTAACTGATGAATAAATAAATGATATCTTCAAAATGCTAAGAGTGTAACTATGCAAGGAGGAAACGACGTATGGCTGCTAACAATCTAATAGCAGAAGGTAAAAATAACAATGAAAGCAAAAATGAAGACCCGAGAAAGATGATGAAATAATAAAAAATCACATAAAAGATAAAATAAGTCCTCAGAAAATTAAATTACTGCTCAGTTGCTTCAATTTATTTTAGTATTTTGTGGTTACCTCTTATTGAAGTTCATACGTTATATTGTAAGGGCACAATTTCACCTATCAAATCAGATCACGCCACCTGTACGAAGCAGAGATGGAATGAGCGAACTACCCATGTCAAGTATAACTCGAACACGTCACCATAGACAGGGAGGCTGTAGCCAAGCTCAGATCTGTCTAAGCTTGGACACAGTGCTTCATCCCGGACTAAGAGATCCAACACGGGTCAACCTACAGTCTGGACAGAATTCCAGCTAGGGCCAATAGGCAACTCGGATAGTCTGACCAAGTCAACCCAATTCAAATATCCCAAAACGGGAGGGAATCGTGATCCCAAGATAATAAGGGATGCTACCCCATTATAGGCGCCCTCTCTGGCCCTATATCCTCACATGATTAGGGAGTTACCCATAATCAAGGACACGTCTTCTCCATGTTAAACATCCACTATTTAAACCCTAAAGCTCACATTAGAAAGGTACACAATTCCTTGCACTCAAAACCCTTTGCCTTCCTGCAATTTCTCTTGCTTTCTCAAGCAGCTTACTCTCTTGACCGTTGGAGAGTCCTTGGTAGACACCACATCGGTATCCCCTAACTCTTTTTTTCTTACAAGTGGTATCCCCTAACTCTTATTGGTAGTCTTTTCTTATCTTGCAGAAGAGCACTCTGCTTGTGGAGAATTCGACCCCCACAAATATAATTTACAATATCTAAAATTTCAAGTTATGATAATTTCTAAATTGTTAGCTTGCTTGTTGAATTGCTACAAGTTTTTTAATTGTCTAGCTTATATAAGATGGACATTAAAGACCAACTAAACTTATATTTTGACAATTTGACTTACGATTTACATGCAATGCAGGTGCTATAAAACTAGTTGATGTAAATGTGTGGAACTAGTTATATTTTAGTTATTAGTTGTCTGGAAATTTAATTGATAATGCAATTTTGTTCCACATACTACACGGTTCAATTTTACAGTTTAGTTCTCTTGTCCACCTTTTCTATCTCCTTTTTCACATTGTCCTCTCTTCCACTCTTTTCATGCTGCGAATGTGGTTAGGCTGGCGAAGATGCCGAGTATTCAACATTAGCCAAAGTTGAACTACAGAAGATTTTTGCTGAAAAAAGGGTATGTATAGCCTATCATTAATGCTTTTATGGTTCTTCTCCTGCACAATATGTGCCTTGGTTCTGCTCTTTAGTACTCTTTAGAGAGGGAGGGGGAAGTCTTAACTTGATGCCTACTCACAAATGCAATTTGGTGGTCATTACCACATGCTGAGTGTCTAGTGCTCTGCGTCTTTTTTTTTTTTTTTTTTAACCTTGGACATCCCGTAGGGACTGGATAAGATGATTACTCATGAATATCGATACTTGTCAAAAAAAACAAAGACAACTTATATTGAATCAATTACATCATCTGTTGGGAATATAATTACTTAACTAGGATTGGTGAGATACGAAAGCAAACAAGAAAACGAATCTAAAATCACACGCACACACAAGAACACAAATTTATGTGGTTCACCCCATAATAGGGTTATGTCTACGGCTACTGCGGTTTCACTATTATTTGAAAAGCGTTACAATGAGATGCGACTCCTCAACTATAAATATATAAAATTAGGACAACTGAAAAATAATGTGAAATATCAAAAATACCTTTAAAAAAAAATTGGGGGCTCCCGCCCCCTGCAACCCCCCCAACCAACTTATCACAAAGTTAGATTCACAGAGTAGGGGCTAGTGTACAGTAAGTCTCAGGCTACCCAACATCATCAAGCTACATATAGGCTTTCTGGAGGGACAATATATTTTCAAGAGTCTAGAGACTTGCAGTTTTAGTATTTGTAATCATTTATTTGCTATGTCACTTATTGTCTGTTTCAAGTGGGTCACACATGAAAGGGTAATTGGAGGATTGACTGTTGTCAGTGGAGGATCTTTTTCTAAAGAATTCTGATTCATTATATACCTATATGGATTCAAAATAAAAATAAAAACTTTGATTTTGTGGAAGCATTTTTGGTGGCAAGATCCATGTCATAACAACAATTGTGGATTGGTTTAGTCTGCTTTTTTTTTTTTTTTTTTGTGTGTTGACTGATGTTAAACTTTCAGATAAAGGAGGTGAAGGAAATGAGCTTATCAGCGAACCAAGATAAGTCAGAGATGAAAAGGATGACCTGGAAAGTTGAAGGGGATAGTGGAGGGGAACCTGGGGTGATTAGGGGCGGTCCTTTTAATAATTCAACTTTTGTTGTTGAGCTTGGTCCCATGGAGATTCGGACTTTCCTGTTGAAATTTTAAGGATACGGGTTGTGCCTATACATGTTATCTTCAATGAGATTTGGAGTGATGGGCGAGTTCAGATAGTATGTGAAAGCATGAAATATCATTGTAACCAGGGCTGCAAATCAGGTTTGGGTTATGAAGAAACAGGAATTGTATCTCTATGAAGCCCAGAGTTGGGGATGTGCCTGATCCTTACTTATTTCATTATTTTTTTCTCTTTTAATTTATATTCAATTATTTGTACTATCTTGCAATTATTTTAACATTTTAAATTTTATCAAATGACAACATTTGGTATCTAAAAGTATTTCTATTTAGATTAAGAGGAGTGGTTGTGTCCTAAATTTTTGTATTAAAATTTGCATCATAAATGATATTTATAATGCGTCTAAAGTAATACCAATTATTTAATGCATATCATTTGAGATGTAAAATTTGTGACAAAGTATTATTATACTCGTCAGATTAGAAACTATATATATATATATATATATATACATTATTTATAATAAATATGAAGGTTGGTTGTCATGTTTGCTTGATGTGTCTATTTTATTTTCAGATTAATTTACTATTTTGTCTTTCATTTATTAAACTCTTGTTATTTATCACATATTTATTACATTTGTCATTAATTATAAAATCAATTATTATCTTGTTCTTATGTTGATAATTAGAGGTGGCAAATGTTATCCAAATCCGTCAATCCGTCATAACCTGCCTACTATCAACTCGCCCATTTAGTTAGCGGGTTATAAACGGGTTGGGTAATAAGGAATCCGTCAATTTAGCGAGTCAATACGGATTGGATATGGGTGTTTAGTTAGCGGGTTATAAACGGGTTAGGTAATAAGGAACCCGTCAATTTAGCGAGTCAATACGGATTGAATATGGGTGTTTAGTTAGCGGGTTATAAACGGGTTGGGTAATAAGGAATCTTTCATTTTAGCGAGTCAATACGGATTGAATATGGGTGTTTGACGGGTTAAGAATGAAAAATAATAAAATAGTATAAGAATGTATATATATATATATATATATATATTTATATCTCTATTTGGAAAATAATAAAATATTAAAATGTATACAATAAATTATAAAATAAAATTAATATTTATAAAATGTAATTCAATATCATTATATATATAAACAAATATGGCGGTCAAGATTTGTCAAAGGAGTGGCATAAGAGGCATTGGCATTGTGGACATGTATTCGGAAGTGGTGATGGCAGGAAAGGGGGCCACATAGATTAAAATGATGGTGGATGTGCTAGTTATTATAGAGATTGGTTGCTTGAGACTGTGAGCGGTAACAATGACATGTTTGCCTAGATGGCAGTGACAAAGTTACCAAAGGCGGTGGAAGCTTGGTGATGACAGTTCTAAATTGAGATCAGGTGACGATATGGTTGAAAGTTGGATGTTATGATGGTGTAATGGTTAGTGATATTACTTGATTGAGATGTGATAATTTTAGGTAGAATTTTATTTTTTAAAACAAATTAAATAACGGGTTGACTCGACTCATTTATGATCCGATCTGTATTCGACCCGATTAATTCAAGTCAAATATGGGTTCAACCTATTTATGACCTGACCCGTTTACAACTTATCCATTTTTCCAAGCCTATTGATAATTATATCGTTCTTATTGTATTGCATATATATGATATTTGTGATTTTTTCTTTTATTATATATAAAATATTTATTTTTTATTCATTTACAGTTATAATGTACAATTTGAGAATGAGTTTTATAGACTGGATTTAACACGTGAATCGCAGGTATCCAACACTAAGTATATTATATATAATTATAATTTTATATATATATATATATATATATATCAAATTAGTACCTAGTAGAATAAATTAGATCGGGAAGTGTATATTGGAAAATGGACTTAAAATGCTACTTCCACCGATAGTCTATTTTAGGAAAATTATAATTTAGTCAATTTCTTTTCATATATTATAAATTAGTTATGTAGAGTCATCAAATTAGAAGAATGTCATATTAATGAGAAAATTATTAAAAACATCAACTTTCACGGTTTAAAATATGTTATTTCGAAATTACAAGTAAAAATACTAATCTACCCTCTTCTTCATATTTTCTTTTCAAAATTTTACTCAAATGGCCTAATCACCATCCACCACCACCACCACCACCCATCCGCATTAGCCGTTGCCACTCTTCTTATTATATATAAAAATATATTTGTTTTTATTTATACTTTTTAAAAGTATTAGTTTAGTTCAGTCTTTTAAATTTATTAATTTATGATTTTATTTATGAAGTGTCGAAATCATGACACTTATTGATACAATAATAATACCATTTTGGTAAGAATTTAACTAAAAGGAAAAAATAATTAATAAAATTAAAATAATATATATATATATATATATATATATTCAATATCGAGGCTAAATCTTGAAAGAATATTTTAATTATTTAAGAAAAGAGATAAGTGTTGGTGTTTGTTAGATGTGGGCGGTTTATGACATGGGTTTCAGAAAAGAGTAATATTAGTCTTATTTTTATATTTTACTAAAAATGTTTATCTTCATGAGTTGGCAGTGTTGTATTGACTGAATATCACATCATCATATGACATGATGTGTTATTCAATCAATACAATACTGACAACTCATGAAAGTAGATACTTTTGATAAAAATTTTTAAGTAAGCCTAACATTATTGTTCAGAAAAAAGATTATTAGAGACTGATTTAGTTTTAGGAAAGAAAAATTATCCTTTATCATCAAGAATAATTTTAGAACTTCTTTGAGGATAATATTTGGTGTGGACATATTTGTTTGAAGTTTGCATTTTAAGATTCTTTAAGGTATTCAAGTATAAAAATGATTTTAGTGATTGATATCACGTGTTTGGAGAGTTAACAACTTTATTTATTTGAATTCATAATCTATTTGTTACATTAAGAGTTTTTAATCAAATAATTATATATATTTTTTGTTTTTCTTCTCAAATACCAAGTATTTTTAAACAGTTTACCAAATCCACTTTATTGTTAAAATGTGTCTTTTATTTATTATAAAAACATTTTTTAAGAAGATTTATTTAATTTGAGTAAATTATATTAATTTTTTTTAAAATTTATGACAATTATACTGATTTTCTCTAATTTATCTGACAATATTACAGATACTCTATTCGGTCAATTTTTTCTTCAAAATGACAAAACTATTCCTTTCATGTTTTTTTTTTTCAATTTTTAAAATTTTGATCTTTTTTTTTCAAATAAATATTGATAAAAATCTTAAATTTATTTTTATATAAAATAAAAATAAGTTATTTACTTAAACTTTTTTAAATAAAATAATAAAAAAATATTTAAAAATAAAGTTAGAAAAATTGGTCAAAGTTAAAAAAATATTTTAAAAAAAATGACTGGAGGAAAGTATTTGTATATTTTTAGATAAAGCAGGGGAAGTCAGTGTAATTGTCAGAAACTTCAATGGGAGTCGGTGTAATTTATCCTTTTAATTTATTTTAGAACTATAAAGGTATGTTTTCAAAAGACGTCTTTCAACTTTTATAAACTAAACATATCTTTTTGCATTATGTTAGTGTAAGAGACCTTTAAATTACAAAAAAAAATTAAATGTATCTTTTCAAAAAACATTTTTTAAAAAGTATTTTTTTTGAGAAGATACCTTCTACAGTTTTTATTGTGTCACTTTGAGTCCCACATCAAATAGGAGTCGGGCACTGGCGTCGCTTATAAGCCTCAGTCGTCCTCTCCCTTGCATTAGGCCTTTTTCACCCAGGAAGAACAAAGTCGTGAGGGCTTTTAAGTCCAAAGCGGACAATATGGTGCACGCGGAGTCTACTATGTGCCAGGACGAAAAAGTGCAGCATCAGTTTGGCGTTGTCTGTGGGAACGCTTGGGCCATGTGCCTCGTTCATGTGCTCCACCAGTTCCAACTGGGGGAGTAACTGTTGTGCCACTTTGAGTCCCACTTGGGCATTGGCGTCGCTTATAAGCCCTAGTCGTTCTCTCCCTTGCATCAAGCCTTTTCCACCCAGAAAAAACACAGTCGTGAGGACTCTTAAGCCTAAAGCGGATAATATGGTACACGCAGAGCTTACTATGTATCAGGATGAAAAAAGTGTAGCATCAATTTTTTTTTTTAAAATGAAGGCATCTTTTAAGAAAACACCTTTATGAAAATACGCATTTTGATAAAAACATGAATTTAAAAAATTTGTTTAAAATCACATGAAATCAAGGTTTTCAAAACCGGACCGGACCGGACGGTTCGACCGGTTGAACCGTCGACCGGTCCAAGGAACGGTCCGGTCGAACCCAAGAAACCGTTCCAACGCCAAAACCGGGCTTAAAAGGCAAAACCGTCCGAACCGGGCGGTTCAACCGGTGAACCGGTCCGAACCGGTGGTGAACCGGTCGACCCGTCACTGGGTCACCGGTTCGGACCGGTTCACCTCTACATATATATATAAAAAAAAAATCTACGTAATGTGCCCTCATTTCTCACTTTCTCTTTCTCAGATCTGAGATTTCTCTCTCAGTTCCCATTTTCGGATTTTCCCTTTCTCTGTTTCTCAGTCTCACTTCAATCCTTCATCTCATCACTTGAACTGTTCGGACTCCCACCGCACGGCGACGGCGACGGCGACTCCCACTGCACGGCGACAGTGACTCGTACCCACGACGGCGACTCGGTTGTCCTCTTCCATTCTTCGTCCGTCCGACTCCGTCGTTCATAGATCGGTTGAAAATTGAAATCTAAAGGTAAATCAGTAATTTAAGACCTGTTTTCTCTTGTCTAGTTTCATAATTTTCATTGTTTCAAGAATCAAGATCTGTTTTCTTTTCCAATTTTTCTTTCCTTTAATTTAATTTTTTTTTGAGTTTGGTTTCTGTTGAGTGTTGAGTGTTGAGTTTGGGTCCTAAAAAAAAAATAAAAGAAGAAGAAGAAGAAGAAAAAAAAAAAAAAAGCCAATCTTAGGCAATTTCAATTAGGCAATTTGCAAGCCCTTTCATTGTTTGTTTAGGATTGGTACAATAAATCAACTTGGAAATTGCATCATTATTGCTTCTGAATTTGCACCTTTAATTTGTTTTGTGATTTTGGGGGTGTTGCTTCTTTTCTTAAATGTATAAATTTTTATTTTTTTTAAACAATTAAAACAAAATTTAGTCTAATGGTCAAATATATATTAACTTTTTATATATTATATTAATGTATAGTTTAAAATTTATTTTATATATATATATATATATATTAAATTTTATAAAATAAAATGGAAAAAGATATCCTTGGTGATTGGTTGTGTTAGTGAGAGATAAACTAAAAAATTAGACAAAATAACTTTATTGTAACCTCTTGTTTCAATAACAAATGAAACCCTTTTTCTGTGTGGTATAATTAAATAATTTCTAAGTTAGCCTGAGGTATCATAAGTTTGGAATTAACAAGATTCTTAACATTCTTTGAAGAATTTACAATGATTCACCTTCCTTTAGAAGCTATTTGGCAAGTAACAATTATTTGATCATATAAGTATGCATCTTTAAAAAAAAAAAAAAACTATGTGACATTACATAAAAACTCTTCTAAAATTAAATATGATATTTTTTTCTCCCAAATATCTTTCCCAAAATAAAAACCCCCAAACAGTCAATAAAATCTTTCAAACAGTCAAGAAAGAAAGAAAAATTAAATATGATATTTTTTTCTCCCAAAATAAAAACTCTTCTAAAACTTTATATTCATATAAAACAAACAACTCAGACCCTACATCATGCCAATTTTTTTGTTGCAAATTGCCTAAGATTGGCTGTGAGACTTGTCTCTAAGAAACTTTTGTGCATGTTATTAGCAACAATACTAGTTTTGCAATTGACTCTGTAATAATTAAAATTTAAATTGGGTCTTTGGCTGAATTTATTTTAAATATAGAACCACATATTTTGTCACTTGTTTTGTAGCTTGCTTATAATGTCTTCATCTGCTCAAAATTCAATTGCCAATTCTTCACAATTCGCAAGGGAAAAATCTGATATTGCATGGAGACATGTAAGTGAAGGATATGCCCCTGATGGGAAAAAGACTTACACATGCTTATATTGCACAAAGACCATTAAAGGTGGAGGAATTAATAGGATGAAACAACACTTAGCTGGGGTAAAAGGAGAAATTGGGTCATGTAAAAAGGTCCCTGTAGATGTTAAATTTCAAATGGAGCAATCTTTAAAATCTATTTCTAATAAGAGAAAACAAGGGGAAGAAGTGCATGATTTCCAAAATTCATTTAGCCCTGGTCTTTCACAATTTGAAGGTGATATGGATGAAGATGTGGAGGTTGAAGAAATACCTCAACCTAAGAATAAGAGGATTTCAATCAATGAATGTGGTGGTAGTGGGAAGAGAAGTAATATAGGAGTTTCACAAAAAGGGAAGGGGAAGACACATGTTAATGATTATTTTGCTCCAAGGACTACTCCAGGTTCCCAACTGACTATTAAGAGTGCTCTTACAAGTAAAGAAGCTGTGTGGAAGGCACACATGTCTGTTGCTAGATGGGTGTACGACACTTGCATTCCACTGAATGCTGTAAATTCTGTATACTTCTAGTCTATGTTTGATGCCGCAATTGCAATTGGTCCAGGCTTTAAGGTTCCAACTTATCATGATATTCGGGTTAACTTGTTGAGGGATTCTAAGAAAGAAATGCAACTATTTGTAGACTCTATGAGGAGTATTTGGGAAACTACTGGATGTTCTATTATGGGTGATGGTTGGACTGATGGTAGACATCGGACATTGATTAACTTTCTTGTCTATTGTCCTAGGGGAACCATATTTATAAAATCTGTTGATGCTTCAGATGTTGTGAAGGATGCCTCTCTCTTATTTAAATTGTTTCAAGAAGTGATTGAGTGGGTGGGGGTGAGTAACATTGTTCACATGGTGACAGATAATGGATCAGCTTTGTTGCTGCAGGGAGGATGGTGAATGAGAATTATCCAACTATCAATTGGTCTCCTTGTGCGGCACATTGTTTAAATTTGATTTTTAGCGATCTTGCAAAGTTAGAGCATATTGTTGAACTTGCAAAGAAGGCATCCAAGATAACAAAGTTTATTTATAATTATGTGTACTTGTTGGCTTTGTTGAGGAAAAAAAAGAATTGGACAGAAATTATTCGCCCAGGAGCAACTCGTTTTGCCACCACATTCATTGCTTTGCATAGCCTTTATCACCACATGCATGACTTGAAGGCTTTGGTAACTAGTAGAGATTTTGTTGATTCAAGATATGCAAAAGATAGGAAAGGCAAAGAAGTTATTGATATTATTCTAAATGGTAAATTTTGGAATGATTGCTTGATCATTGTGAAAATTGTGGAACCACTCATGAGGTTTTTGCGTATTGTTGATGGGGATATTAAGCCGTCAATGGGATATGTCTACGAGGGTATGTATAGGGCACGTTTGGGAATTAAGAAGTTGTTCATGCATAAAAAGAGATGTTACAAGTCTTATACAAAAATACTCAAAGAACGATGGGATAGGCAATTACGTCAAAATATCCATGCAGCTGCTTATTGGTTGAATCCGGCTTTCCAATATGATCAAGCAACATTTTGCAACAAACCTGAGGTGATGGCAGGTTTTCTTGATGTCATAGATTCCAAAGCCACTTGTAGCAAGACAAAGTTGTTGAATGAGAGTAGATTGTTTCGGGATCGTTTGGAGAGTTTTGGAAAAGATCTTACTCTTTCTAATTGCAAGAAAACCCAACCCGGTAAGTTTATTAAATTATTAATGTATTTTTATTTTTTTAATAATGATAATCTTAATATATTCATTTCTTATGTTCTTACTTTTTTTTTATTTTTTCAATTTTCATGCAACTAAGATGAATGGTGGAGAATGTTCGGTCATAGTGCTCCAAATTTGCAAAAACTAGCAATAAGAATCCTTGGGCAAACAAGTAGCTCTTCTGGTTGTGAACGAAATTGGAGTGTCTTTGAACGTATTCATACAAAGAAAAGAAATAGGTTGGAGCATCAAAGGCTTAATGATCTTGTATATATTCATTATAATTTGCGGTTGAAAAATAGGTAAATTATTCTTATGTATTTCTAAATATATGTTTTTTTATTTGATTATTCATTAGAGAATCATTAACTATATTTTTAATTATTTATTTTAGGCATTTTTATAAGAAGAAAAATGATGATCCAATTGACATTGAATGTATTGACAAAACTGAATTTTGGATCGTTGAGGAAGAGGATGATGGTACATTACTTGATTATGATGAGTTGGAAAAAATGCTCTACGATGAAAGTTCAATGCCAAGAAGTAAAAAACAACGCCGTCACCCAAGAGAAGGTTAGTAACTTACTATTAACATTTTCTTTGTATTAAGATTCAAGAATCAACATATATAATAAAATCACTTATTTCATTTTTTACTATTTTAGATGATGATGATGGTGATGTGGTTGTGGGGATTGATGAAGATCTCAATTTTGAAACATTTGGTGGATTTGAAGGTGATGGCAACAATGATGAAGGGCCTAGTAACAATCGAGAGAATGTCAATGATGAAGATGATTGGTTACGTAGAGGCTTTTGAAAAGATTTAAGCAAAAACTAAAAGACAATGATGTTTGAGGACTGTTGTTTTATTTTATTTTGAGAACTATGAACTATGGTATGTGTTAAATTTATTTTGGATTGTATTTAAATTTTTAAATCCTTGAAATTTGAACTTTGAAACTCTAGTATTATATATTTCTATCATGTGATATTTTATTTTATTTTATTTTATGCATGATTATTAGTGTTTGTATTTTTTTTTTTTTCATGTAGTTGAAGACTAAATTATTGGATTATGCTTGGATTGGATATTAAAATGATTTTTGTTGTGGTCATTTGCTATTATGGAAGAATGGAAATGAAGTTTTAACTTTCAACATTGTAATAAAGTATGTCTATTATACTTTTTTTATTTTTTTCTTGAAGTTTTATATATTAAGAAAATTCATATTTTTGTAAAAAAATTTTATATAATTTTTAGTAATTTTGTATAATTTTTTAAATTTAAAATATTAATAATATATATTATTAAATTTATTAATTACATAATTATGACATCACGGTTTGATTCCGGTTGACCCGACGGTTGAACCGGTAATCGGTAACTCGGACAATTTTTCGGTTCGATGAACGGTCCGATTTTGAAAACATGACATGAAATTAAGAATATTGATTCAAAACCACATTTGTACGGTCAAAAAATTGTTACATGTATGATAAAACATAGATTATATTCTGTAGGCATGATTTGAAATGGAGGTGATGAGGTGTTGCGAAAGGACAACAATAATATATTAATGGGTATACACCATTACGTGAGACTAATCAGTCAACTTATTTCATTCTTTGACAAAAATTAAAAATTTATGATTATCAAAATATATATATATATATATATATATATATATTAACATTTTAAAGTCTAGTTATAAAATGTTTAAGGTAGAAGGATGGTTCATTTTTTGAAAAAGCTATTTGAAATTTTTCTTAACTCTGAGACAAAAAATAAAAAATCTTAGCTCTTCTAAAATTGTTTGTCTATTTTCATAACAGTAGAAAATAAAATTATTATGATTGTTTAGAGAAATATGTGACTTCTCAATTTTAAATTAATGTTCCATAAATGAACATAAGAAGTTTAAATTTTAAATTATTATTATTATAAATTATTAATGTTTATGATATTTGAGAATTATTATAATTTTTATATTAATTTTTTTGAATTTTACCATAATATTAAGAGTGTGTAACAAAGCATGTTAGAAAAGTTGTAAATGTATGTTTACTTTTCGTTCCTGCATTTCTTTTTGTAACACGTATAGACATATAAATATAACAAATATTATGTATAGGTATATGTATATATGTATATTTCATTTCATTTCTTTGAAAAGAGACTTGCGCCGTGTTTGATACGATAAAATGAGTATTTCAGAAATGTCATTTTAATTTTTTTATTTTTTATTTTTATTTAATAATATTAAAAATACAAATTCTATAGAATGAATTTTTATTAAAAATCATTTTAAGTATTCATTTAAATTTAAATAAGTAATTTTTATTTTATTTTATTTCTTTTTTTATTATATAAAATAATTATTCTATTTCTATATACTAAACATAATATCATAAAAATAATAATTACTTAAAATGATTATTCCTATTTAATTTGTTATATACTATATAAAATAATAAAATGAATTTTCATTTTATTGTTGAGTTTATTTTCGCTATCAAACGTAACCTTGCAATAATTGAGACGGCCGTCTCTAATTAGGTGGTACGGGAAACTTTCATAAGCAACTCCGCATCATATTCTTTTGGGGGAAAAAAAGAAAAGTTCCTGCCTTGTTCTCCAAGTCCCGATCGTCTTCACTCTCGCTTCAGTCACACAAAATCAACAAACCAGCGAGCGAGGACGACGCCAACTAGAAAAGATAGGAAAGAATGGCGAGGTACGACAGAGCAATAACAGTGTTCTCACCGGACGGCCACCTTTTTCAAGTAGAATACGCTCTCGAAGCCGTCCGGAAGGGTAACGCCGCCGTCGGTGTCAGAGGAACCGACACCATAGTTCTCGGTGTCGAGAAGAAGTCCACCGCCAAACTCCAGGACTCCAGGTCCACCCTCTCTCTGATAATTTTGATTCTTCCTGGTCTAAGTCATAGTTGAGTCTACAATTGATAATGCGTCAGGGTTAGGGTTTTATATAAATTTGTTCACATCTCTGGCTCGACATTTCAAAAAATGTAGATTTGATATATTTTTTTTGGTATATATATAATTGATAGTTGTTCACTCTAACAAATGTTACGATGTGACTTGAAGTTATGCGATTTATTTTTTCACAACAGCTCGTTCTTAATCAATATACATGCTTGCATAGCTTCAGTTCTAATTTGGATCTATACGATCCACAACGCAAGAACTCTTAAAGTATGATTGAAAAGCCTTCTTATAGGGCAAGCTCTTAAAAAGTTAAAATCGTACATTTGATTGACTTGAAGATTGTGGTATATTTGATTGACTTATATTGCAGTCGTGACATCCTCTTGTTGCTGTTAGTGTTGGTGGGCTACGGCTGTGTGGGCAAAGGTTTTGCAAGTTATGATCTTAATAAGATGGCAAGCTCTTAAAAAATTAATCTCGGACTTGAATATTGTGATATAGTAGATTGACTACTATTGCGGACCTGACATCCTCTTTTTGCTGTTATCTTCTTTAAATTCATCCATGTTATTTTACTAACAAAGTCATTTTGTTGTTTGCTCTCTTAGACTATCATTTTATGAATTTTTTACCAAACACACATTGTTTGGGTTTGATTTAACTTGATTTGGGTTTGGTTTAACTTGACCCATGCCGTTTTTTACTTATTTATCAAACCCATCTAGTTTTTGAAATCAGATTTCAATGTTAATTTTTCAACGAATTCGTATTTTGAAGAAGTGATTTCAAACCAACAAGGATTTAAGATGACTTTCAAATCATTGTTGGTTTGTATAAGTCATTTCAAATCGTTATTGGTTTGAAATCACATCTTGAATATGCGATTTGGTTAAAATATTGATACTTAAATCGCATTTTTAAGATGCGACTTCAAAAACAAATACTGGTTTGGTAAATAAGTTGAAAACAGCGTGTCGGGTTAAATAAAAAAAAAAAAACCCATGTAGGTTAAGTAAAAAATTCATCATTTTATGTTATTGACATCATGCAGCAAATCATTATGGGGCCACGAAGATTGAGTCGGGCCATAGGTCTTAATGGCACATCTATAAACAAATTGTTAGTGTTATATTGTTATGTGTAGATGTAGCTAAAATCACATTGGCAAAATAGAACCTAGGTCATAATTGGAAAGTGCCTTTATTTAAGATTATTGTTAGGAAGAACTATTTGGTTAATTTAGATGCCATAAAGAACTTGAGTACTGATTTCAAATCTTATGTAAAAGACAATGGACTATTTAAGTGTCCACAACACATACAAATCCCAAAAAAGTCTCTTAGTATGTGTTTTTGTTACTTTTTCCATTATATATTTTGCATTCCTAATATGTGGTTTAAGGAAGTCATTGGGAGAGTTGCTGCCAGACTTTTTCGTTATGTTGATGTTGATGAGTGTGCTAGGCATGTTCAAGTATCCAACTTTGAGATGCTGTATATTTCCACGAGGAGCCTAATGGGGTCAGGCCATCTTTCAATTTAAGATGGGATATAATAAACTCAAGCCCGTCCAGACCTGTACCTTTATTTAACCTCTGATCACATGCTATTCAATGCATTTGGGATGTGTTCTGGCATATATCTTCTTCTTCTTCTATTTTATTTAGTTATATATTTTTTGTGCGATAAAAAACCAAGATGCTTCCTAGAATTGATTGTATTCCTACTATGTTTCTTCTTTTACAGATCAGTTAGGAAGATTGTGAGCCTGGATGATCACATTGCATTGGCCTGTGCTGGGCTCAAAGCAGATGCTCGTGTCCTTATAAACAGGGCACGCATTGAATGTCAAAGCCACAGGCTTACTGTTGAGGATCCGGTGACTGTGGAATATATTACGCGTTACATTGCTGGTCTTCAACAGAAGTATACGCAAAGCGGTGGTGTAAGACCATTTGGTCTCTCAACTTTGATAGTGGGTTTTGACCCATACACTGGTGTACCATCACTGTATCAGACAGATCCGTCAGGTACTTTTTCCGCTTGGAAAGCTAATGCAACTGGTAGAAACTCCAATTCAATGCGGGAATTTCTGGAGAAAAATTATAAAGAAACTTCTGGCCAAGAAACTGTGAAGCTTGCAATTCGTGCACTGCTCGAAGTAAGTATCTTTTGGCTCATTTTTTCTTTTGTTTCATGCTGTTTCTAAGTGTGTTTATTGTTTACAATCTCTTGATTTCTGCAGATTCCCGGAGGCTAATTATGTAATTTCTATTAGATAGTTTTATCCTATTTCTGTATAGTTATTTCAAGTTCATTATGCAAGAGACTTCTGACTATATAGGTCACTAGCGAGCATGTTACCTTTTCTAGGATATGATTACAGTGTCTTATGTGGATTTCTGATGTGATTTAAATTGAGAGAAGGAAATATTATGAAGAAAATAGAAGGAAATCTTGAGCTTTTGGAATTTTTGGGATATGAAGCACTTCGTAGGTTTCTTTGACTCATGAACTATTCTGATGCATAGTTCTTTTTGGGGTCATTGTAATTTTCTTAGAAGAAATAAACCCGACACCTCTAGACCATTTACATGAGTAGTTGAATAAAAAAAAATATCTTAATTTGGAACATATTGAAGCTCTCATTAAGGATGAGAGAGAGAGAGTAATTGTCTTGGTCAGATGCATATGTTCTGTTGCCTTGTAATTGAATTAAAATAATGCCCGAGGGATTTCAAGTAGGAGTCACAGCTCAGTTACAAGGCTTACAGACTGGCATTGTTTATCTCATTTAGCTGAGCAAGATTGAACCTAGTTACAGGGGCTTAATTGTCTGATATCTCATTCAACCTATGCTATCCATGGAAGGGAAGTACTTTTGCAAATGACTTAAAGCCAACTCATCTATTCAACTTCCAGAAATTCCTTTTCTATTGAAACCAATTTCTGCTGAACTGCAGATTCCAATTCAATGTGGGTTTGGATACTGCATGCATCCTTTTGTTGTTTAAAATATTTTGTTATATGTCTGAAAAACTTACATATTTGTTGATATCACATGTTGATAAATGTGTGATAGTTGGATTTTATCCCAAAAAAAATAAAATTTGTGATACATCAGTTAGACTCATTCTTGTTTATGTTCCCTAATTCCTGTCTACATCCTATCCTTCCATGCAAGATGAATGAAAATTATGTTTCCACAATTTGGCATCTTCATGGGGAGTTAAATGGCAGACTTCTTTTTGTGAACAGCGATTTTTCTTTTTAAAGGAAGAAAAATCCGCCGGGGGGGGGAGCTTGTTACTATCAGGATCTCTTCTTATGCATACAGCATACTTCTGATTGTTTGCGGATTTGGTGGAGGAAAAGAAAAAATAATTTCTCGTGTTTTTATCTTACTAAAATAAAATAATTTTTTTTTCCTTCCCCTAACTGAATGTACTAACCAATCCAACCTTAATTTTTAATTTTGTTTAAGTCTTTCATTTTCAATTTACTTTTCCCACCAATTCTGTGAACCGAACGGAACCTTAGAAGGCTTAAAATCCCCATGATGCTTTGTAGTGTATCTGTTGGGTGATCATCTTGAGACAGCATTTAAGATAAATAGCATCTCTACAATGAAAATAGGAATGAGATTTGATGATTCTCACGTTCAATCTGCACATTTCGAGGAGTATAAAATGAATAAGAGATGATATTTTCTAATTATAATGACACGAAGGCTTGAGCGTCTCTAGAAAGTGGTCTTTTGCATTTATGATGTTGCTTCACTATGAATTAGTGAACACCACTCAACATACTGGAAGTTTTAGTCAATTATACAAGTGACATGTTCTGAACCAAACTTCTGCACAATATTATGCACTTGAGTTCATCTGCTTCATATTTTTAATTTTGATAATTTGATAGTTCTGTGTCTAGTCTTTTACATGTTTGAGGTCATCAGTTTCAGAAGAATCTTTGAGCGGTAAATAATTTCCACATATGGTGTACCTCCTTGCTGCAGAACATCTGACGTGTAAAAGATTCATCATCATCATATAATATGCAGCAATAATATTATTTACTTAGCACTATCTATTCATTGTTCAGACCAAAAAATTAATGGACCATCTCTTCAATGGTTTATGCTCGTATAATTGACACTAGTTTATGTAAATTGAGAACTTAAGATTTATTATACTCCTATAATGGAGGGAAGGCTTATATTTCTTACATTTGGCTGGTTGGAATGATAAATTTTTGGGTGTTTAGCCTCTTCGTTCAGCAGTCAAATTGAGTTGCGAGTCTTGTGACATGCGTTTAAAGTTTACAGAGGTTTCTTATTTGCCTGCAACACTTCGATTATTATGCTTCCGTAGATGTGACGAGCTGACAGCAACAAATATACATTTATTGTATACTTTCATAAAACTTTTAGATACATATAAATAGGTAATTGATCAATCTGAAAAGGATGCGGACTATAAAAATTGATGTAACTTTAAATAGTGTGTTAGTTTCATTGTATCCCCCATTGTTTTATACACTAGAAGCAAATAATATTTCGTATACAGTGTATACGCACACTGACAACTTTGTTCTTGCTATTCATTGAGTACCAATCTGAAACCAAAAGCAAGCACTGGATTTGTATGTAGTAGTTGTTCTCGCATTTATTTGTTAGTTTTTTATGTATGCTGTGCATACTCATGGTTGAAAATTATAAGATTGGGCTCAGCAATTAACAGGGTGCAGCTAATAAATCTACACGGTGAAAAGTTAGGGGGCCTGATTGATTTTGTACCATTTGATTTACTATGTTATATTAGAATCTTTTAGTGTTGAAAATCATATGATTATCTTGATGCTTGGTGTGAAGACTAGTGAGACATGGGTTATGCCACTAAACATCGTTTAGAAAAATAAAGTAGATAAAGAAGAGAACTGGTGTGAATGGAAGAGAGCTGATATCTTCATGGGCCCATTGAAGCTCTCATGGCAACAATGAACTGATTTGGAGACTAGTAGAACATTTTAGCATAAAGTATACGGTACTTCAAAAGGGGGTTCGGGTGGGTGTCATCCTTTTGGTTCTATTCCCTCTTCTACTCCCTCTTCTGAAATAAAATAATGTAGGCGGTCACTTAGGCAGAGGCAAAAATGATGAAAAGGGTTTCTCTTCTCTTGTATGAAGTGATGAACAGAAAGGTGTGTAAATATGTGGCACATGTTTAACTGAGGTGCTTGTGCATCTGTATGGTGAAATCACATGTATTGGAGGCTGCTTGGATCTTAATAGGTCTTATCATCTTTCACCTGGGGACCTAATGCAGGCAATGTATAGTCTAAGCCAGGCAACACACTGCATTGTGTATATTAAAATGATGTTTTAAACATTTGTTTTATTTTTATCTTCATGGCACAACTTCTGAAGGTGTTTATCTTACATTTAGGTTGTTGAAAGTGGGGGAAAGAACATCGAAGTTGCTGTGATGACAAAGGAGCATGGTCTGCAGCAACTTGAAGAAGCTGAAATTGATGCCGTTGTTGCTGAGATTGAAGCCGAGAAAGCAGCTGCTGAGGCTGCAAAGAAGGCCCCTCCCAAGGAAACATAAACCTTTTTTCTTTAATTTTTCCTCTTGCCTATGGGTGTTATTCCATCCTGAATATTTATTCAGTTATGGAGGCCAAATTCTGTTCTTTTGAATTCATATTATGTTTTGTGTGGATTATAATAGACTTCACAATCCTCTGACCGTAATGACTTCAGCTCTCAGCATATTTTCATATTTTTACTCATTTCTTTTTGGATCAAGTCGCCCTTAACTTCCTATATTGAGTCCCTTTTAAGTGCTACCGGAAGTTTATTTGTAAATCTATGGTGGTCATGAGGTATGCAACCAGGGGGGAGGACAGGTACAAGCCATGGATTTCAAGGTCCCTTTATTTATTTATACATGGGGTCATAGGATTCCAAGTTAATTATGTTGGAGTTTGGTCCCCTTTGAGCCAATTGACATGAAATATTACAAATTCTTGCGTGAACTGAGTCTTTAACTGGGTTCATGAATCTTGTCAATCACATTTTGTTATGTAAGTAGGATATTATTTTTGTATCTTTAAAAAGATAAACATATTGTCTAGATGGCATGATGTAATATTGTTCATGCAAATTTTTTTTCAATATTAGTGATAAGTGAATCGACTGTTATTTTGTAATTAAATCCTTTAATTTATTGATTCAATAGTTGATGTGAATTTTTGAGGAAAAAAAAAGAATGAGGAAAAAAAATTATGCCTATGGTATTTAATTTATTTTTCATTTTAGTTTATTGTGATGGAGGGGGATTGTAGCCCCCAATGGTTTAAAAAATGCAACTTATATTTGATTTTTTTTTTGTTGATAGTCAATAATTTTTTTTTCTATTTTCATTAGTATTTTTTTTCCATTTCTAAGCATTATTTTTTTAATCTGTCACTAAAAATTTACAAAATATTCCAGGATATGAGAGGGAAGACTAATATTGTAATTTGAAATGGTAGTTTTAGCATAGACCGGTTTGGAGGAAGGTTTGTAATAAGCAAGCATTGACAACAAAAAACAGTTACAGAAAATGGTTATACATATAGTGGTGTCATGTCACGCGTCAATTAAATCTCAACAATTAAGTATATATAATAGAAAATTTTTAACTTTAGGATATTTTTATTTTTTCTTGTTAAAAATGTTACTATTGAAGTGTCACACCACATTAATATATAATAATACAACGTGATTATCTCACTTAATAATTTTTTTCCAATATAGTTTCAATTTGAAATAATTTTTAATATAATAATACTAAACTGCATTATAAAAGTTACAAGTGATTTCAAAAGTTTAGAATGAATAAGTGGTGCAAGTACCAATTCTCTATATGGTGAGTGTGAGTTCGATTCTTCTTTTCGCATTTTTGTATAAAAAAAAGTCCAAAAAAATAGTCTTAAATTGATAATCCTTTTTTTCTATCAATGGAAATGATATCTTAGTTTTGTCAAACTAATTCACTCTTTTTTCGTGAGAAAGTTTGAAAATTTTGAAAGTTACAAGTGTGATGGATTAAACTCTCATATTTCTAAATTTACGACACGTCCTTCAAAACTACTCGGTTACACCAGACTCATCTTAAATTAATAGTCAAATGACATTTCTTACCTTTCTACTTTTGAGTCAAGATTTTAATTCCACCCCAATTGTTTCATTTGGAAGTTTAGAAAAGAAAAAAAAAATTAAGATAGAAAAAAAAGAAGAAAATAAAATGTTTCATCTTTATCTTATTTGATAGTTTAGAAAAGAAAAAAAAATTTTATTATTTTTTTATTTGAACGACCAATGAGAGAGAAAAAATTTAAAAAAAATTATTTGACAATTATATCAATTTTTTTCTTAAATTTAAAATTTTTAATTCTTTTATTTATAAGTATTTTGATATTTTTAAAAATTTATTAAATATATTTTATTTTCTTTTTAAATTTATTTATTTTTTGAGAGATGGGAGGAGTGAGCTAAAATTTTCAAATATCCTCTCCACTGTTTTCTACATTGAAAACTTACAATCTCTCTGCCTTAATTTTTTTTTCCCCTCTCTAATTCTCTTATTCCAAACGAGCTGTAAGAGTTTGTTGTGATTGGTTTGTTGGCCTCTTTGCTCCATCACTTGTTACATTTCGTTGGAAAAAAAAAAACACCCAGGGACCTTGGCGTTAGTTATCAACCGAAACGGCTAAATAATTATCGCTCATCATACTTCGTTCTTAGATGATCGACCAAAGAGTACCAATTTGAGGCGGTGATTAGAGTCGAACCAGACTTTGTTGAGTCATGAAAGAAGATTATGAGGTAATCACTTTATTTTTCTGCAAATGCTCTACTAGCTTTCATAGTTTAAATTTATCAATCCTTCCATTTTATTCTCAACCCTCAACCCAAAGTATCCCTATTTCTCTCATCAATTTTATTTATTCGATCTTTTACTCTCGACCCTAATAGATCATCGGATCACCAGGCAAATGAATTTGTGTAATATCTGTAAATCTTGTTAACGTTTGATTCACACATATTTATATATATATGTATATATGAGTGTGTTGCAGCCCTAGACACTGCAGAATGAACAGTCAACTGATATTTGAAACAAATGACAATCGTCTAACTAGTTGTGTTGTGCAATAGCATATTCATCTATGATATATATACAGGGAAACTTTTGTCTGATTAATTCCAGTTCTTTAGCTCATCATCGCCGTTTTACCGTAAAGCTGTAATTTATTGAGTCTGGCAAGTCGGATAAGGACTCAACTGATTTTGACAACCATTGGTAATACTAATTTTGTGGAAGCTACAGCTGCGTTTTGTTGGGAAAAAAGTTTAAATGTAACCATTGGGCTGCTTAGAAAAATCCAAAGTGGGAAAACTTGAAATTTTATTGTCATCAGAAGTGAGATGTTATTAGTGATATTAAATCACCCTATAATGCATGCTCCATCATTTGACTAATAAATACAGTTTTACACTCATCTCCTTCAATAAGTTCCACATGTCTCTTGCATTTGTGGTTTCTTCCCCCCTTTTTTGGTAATTTACCATTGGATTGTGGATAGTGGTCAAGTGATTATTTATCTAATATATTGGTTTTCGTTTTTCTCCCCCGGTAATTATGGAATTTTCATTTATCATCATCTGAGACCCGATAAAACAATAATTTCCACTAACATTATGAGAGCTAAACCTTTGTGCTGTTTTTTTTTTCTTTTCTCAGCAGCCAAATAGTGATCAAGGGATTATTTATCTAATATATTGGTTTTTATTTTTTCTTCTCCCAACGCCCTTTTTCCTAAATTCCTGTTCCGTGGTTAGCTTGCATTTTTATTGATCATCTGCTGGTATTGATTACTAGTCAGACTAGTGCGATCCTATTAATGTTGCCAATAACAATGAAACTCACCAAATATTGGTGTTTTCCCACTTTGGCTTGACTCTATTTTTCTTTCCCCTTCATCCCCACGATTTTCGTCTTGTGCCTAATTGATCTTTACAGATCCATCTCATCCTATTAACAAGTAAATCAATACAATTGTTGATGTTCAATGCTTACAAGCAGTGACGGATTTGTAGGGGGGCAGTTTACCCCTATTTTGTATAGGAACATTTCTAAAAATTAGGATTCCCCCCCCCCCCCCCCCCCCCCCAAAAACATAAGTTCATTGTCTAGATCCGCCACTGCTTACAAGAGAATTTTTTTAACATTAATTGGCAATTCCTACATTTTTTCCAATTCATTCCTGAAGTAGTTTTTATTTATTTATCCGTAAAAGTATATTTCATTAAATAAGGGCACCCGAGAAGGGAAAACCTAACTTTACAAAAAAGAAGGGATCAACAACAAAATTACAGCCTCATATTCCCCCCCCCCCCCCCCCCCCCCAAAAAAAAAAAAAGTACATTGGATACTCTTCTTTGTACCAAAAGAAAAACAAGCGCAAAAAGTTGTATTTAAAATGTCATATAGTTGCCTCAACTCCTTCAAAATCCTTCCTTAAACGCCTACACCTCTAACCCAAAAAAATCTTTGATTGATGTTGGCATCAGCCAACTACACCCAAAGAGAGAAAACTAAATTCCAAGCATCCCTCGCCATCTTGCAATGTATTAGTAGATGATCAACGTTTTTTCTCCTCCTCTTTACACAAGTTTGATGTAACATTGATTTGGGAGTTGAAATCTTCTTCTTTTGATGTTATCTGTGGTGAGAATAGCTACCCAAACCTCCGACAACCAAAAAATGCAGTTTCTTTTCGAAATCTTGGATTTTCAAATTAATTGCTAAGGAAATAATTTTTCCCTACTTCCCACCTAATACTTGTAAAAAGAGTTGACGGTAAATTTCTTCTTGCACACCAATGTATCCTCCTTACCCACTCTCACCTGCCACCTATTAAACACCCCTATCAACTCCTCCACCTCCCTCAATTCTCCATCAAAAAAGTTCCTTCGAAAGCGAGGACACCAAACCATATGTGACCCCTTTCCCATGTGACACAATCTGCAACCAAAGCTTCCTCATTAGAAGCTATGTTGTACAAAGATGGAAACCTCTCCTTCAACATTCCATCACAACACCCCAAAATTTCATCATCAAACCCTCCCCCGCTTCAAATTTCACCAACTGGCGAAATGCATTCCTCCCCTTACTAATAGCCTACCATACCCCATGCTCATATGCTTCCCTAGCTTCTTTAGTGAATCAACCCTCCTCTTTCTTTTTCACGTTGTGCCAAGCAACCAAGTGAATCTTCTTATCATCCTCCTTCCCCAAAGAAAATCCCATTGAGTCTTTTCCAATTTCTTCTCCTCTGGAGTTGGCATTGGAAAAGGAGACATGTAATATGTTTAAAGGTTTGCTAAAGTACTCTTAATAAGAGTAATTCTCTCCCCTTTTGAAGAAATTAACTCTTCCACTGAAGTCTCTCCATCACTGCATCCCACATCACGATAGAAGAGTCAGCACTCTGAATGGAAGACCTAAATAAGTGGTCGGCAATGATCCTACCCCCACATCCAATGCCCCGAGCCAAATCCTCCACCCTTCCACTTCACTCATTGGGATGATCTCATTTTTTGATAAATTCACCTTCAAGTCAAACACTACTTCAAAGCAAGTCAAAATACATCTCAAGTACCGAAGTTGCCTCTCCTCCGCATCATAGAAATTCAACGTGTCATCAGCAAGCAAGGTGGGTAATTTCTACCCTCCCATCCTCAACAACAAATCCCCTCGACATGTCCCTCCGAAGCTACCCTCTCCACCATCTTGCTCAAAGCGAAAGGAGAAAGAGGATCTCCTTGTCTCAAATCACAAGAAGACCAAAAAAACCCAGATGGAGACCCATTTACAAGTATCGAGAAGAAGACCGAAGAGATACAAGCCAAAATCCACCTTCTTCACCTCTCCACAAAACCCATCTTTGCAAGAAGGACTAGAGGAAAATCCCAATTAACATGGTCTTAAGTCTTCTCTATATCTAACTTACATATCAAGCCCTTTTCCTTCTTCCGCCGTGTGTCAAGACACTCATTTTTTATCAACACTGCGGCTAGAATCGGTCACACACCCACAAAAACATTCTGACTGTCTGACATTATCTTCCTCATTACCTCCCTAAGCTTCACAGACAAAACTTTAGTCAACAACTTGTATATATCTCCCACCAGGTTAATTGGTCTATAGTCCTTAATGTTCTCAACACCTTCTTTCTTTGGAATCAAAGCAATAAAAGAAGCACTAAGACTCCTTTCAAAAGAGCCCCTCCCATAGAAATTAACAAACACCACCAACACATCCCTCCTAATCACTCTCGAGCAATGCTTGTAGAAAGTCATTATGAAACCATCTGGGCTCAAGGTTTTATCCCCATCACAAGAATTTAGAGTCGACAGCATCTCTTCTTCCTCAAATGGTCTTTCTAGACACATCACATCATTGTCCAAAATAGATCTAAACTCCATTCCATCCAGATCCGGTCCCCACTCCTTTGCCTTCATCATCTCTGAAGTAACTTATCCGTGCAGAGCTGAATTTCTTGAGTTTTGCTAAATCATAAGTGTTTTAAATAAGGGATTAGACAAGTTTCATCCTATAACTTATTTAGAACCAGTTATCATTATCTCTTTTTATCAGCTTCTCCAAGTTTTTCACGTACTTGTGTACAAAAATATGATCATGTTGCTGGAGTTTTGATCTTTACTTGGTATTGGTTCCTGTGGCATACACAAAACATTTCTTAAAATTTTGAACTTCGGATCAGAAATTTTTTTTAAATGGTTCAAGTAAAATACATACCATGTGTATAGAAGGAGGAAGTCTTACCTTTTAGTGCTGAGGAGCATAAAACAAATGACAGTGTTTATTTAGTTGAACAGAAAATTTCTTTAATTATGATTTATTTCGATTGTATGGATACTGGTGGGCATACTGTATCTGGGAAGCTCGAATTACTTTTTATTGACATATGTGGTGTTGTGTGTCACATTTCAGAAATCATCCATACATGTTATGTTCTTGTGTGAGATTGCTTTCCTGGTGTGTTGTTCCCCCTCTATTTTAATTTTTATTTTTGCATGTTGTTTTAAAACTGTGAACTACATGACAATAACCACTTTGGATGCTCTCTTCAATGTACATTTGTATAGTGACATTTGTTGGTTCTTGTAGACTACAAATGCCATGCATTTTTTTTCCATAAACAAGCAACTTTCTATGCATTTGTAGATTGTATTTAAAATTTATCATGCTTGGAAATGCAATCTGTGGAGTAGATCATGATGTGCAGTCTTCTCATTGCATTGCGAATGCCCCTATGTTTATGACTGGGTGTGGTGAGGTTTGGGAATCAAAATACGCTATATTCCTTTTATGATTGGTAGTCTAGCATCTACTCTCTTACCAACTGCACAAAAAAGGAAATATCTTGTGAAGTGTGTCTATGGATAACTGCATCTGAAGGAAATATTTTATTGACATGGTGGGAAATGTCTGTAGAATAACAATAGTAATGTCGTCATGTATAGCTGTGTCGTTTACTCACAAATATAACTTGTCTTGTCTATTGGACTGTTCGAGTCCATCCCTTTTGTTTATAGAAATTCTGGACATGGTAATCTTGAACATTTGGCACCTCATAAAGCTTATAAAACTTCAACATGGTAGATGGGATAAAAAAGAAAAAAGAGACCTTTTACTTTTACTTTTGAACGTCATATTTCTTCAGTTGCATTAAATTTAATCTATTATTGGAGTGGTAGTTGATGCTGGAATGGTCTGCATCAATTACATTTTCATTGTGAGAAAACTCAGTTAAAATCCTTGCTATTGTTGATTTTTGTCATTATTTTAATCATAAATAGAAAAATACATTTGCAGATTGAAGAAAAGAAGCAAGCTGCTGCTGACGTTTTGTTTCATTATTCAAAATTTGTGATGGCATGTATTGGAAATCAAGTTCGGCCTTGCGACTTGAGGTTGCATTTAATGAAGGTAATGTGGATATTCTTTCTCAAATTTCTTCTCAGCAAGATTGACCACTATATGTTTATTTTCCTTTTGGCTCTATTAATCTACAGAGAAATTTGTCAAAATTTTCCCTTTACGAGTTTATTGTTAGCAATGAGGCTGGCAGTAAGTGATAACAACTATGGTCTCTTTTTTTTTTTCCCTGAAAAATAAATATGTTTAGATGTATAGTTTGATAGGGAGAAAATATAGCATTTTTTTCTGCAACAAGGGGACTTGAGCTCTGACACTAAGGTTGACGGATCAACCGGATAACACCTGGCCTACAAGGCCAGTGGCGGGAGATCTAGAATAACAAGATTTTGTTCCATCTGGACAGCTTTCTTGTGTTGGGTTATGATCTTAACCATCAAAGTGGTTCATGTAATATGGGACTTGGCCTGTAAGACAATGCAATAGAAGAAGTTCGTAAAAACAATTTTAGACATGTTACCAGATTCTTGCTTTTAGTGATTATGGATTTTTTTCTTTATGTTTTTATTTTTATTTTTGAAACATCCTTCAGGAGATTTCGGGGATGCCAACTTCTCTAAAGAGGGAGTCGTCTCAAGTAGCGGTTTCTGTCGATGCAATGGGTGAATCATCAAGCTCCGGTACGGCCAGACTTGATAAAGTGGACAGTTTCCAAGCTCTGTAGACTGAAAGTGTAGTTTCTGGATATTTGCTATCCTCTGGGAATTGGATTGTTGTTCGATTGATGGGAGTTTTAGTAATATACCAATAAATAATAGTGCTTTTCTCACTGCTTTCTGATTATTAAAGTCCCCCTTGGGAAGAAATAGAATTGAACAGAATTACACCTCCAGTATGGAAGAGTTTGTAATTGTAGCTGGCTTTCGTAATGCTCAACCATGTTTAATGCTGATGAGGTAGTCTGAAAATTGCATGAGTCGAATGTTAAATTAAACTTGAAATTTTCAAATTTACAATTTGTCCTTTAAATCAACTTGGCCACTAATGGTCGTCTTATTTACTTGAGTGCACGTGAGTTTAGTTTCAACTCTTTTTTATTCTTTCTTTAAAGGTCAAATTATAAAAGAAAAAAGTGCTTCGATTGGCACTTCACTCCCACACCCCTTTTGACGGAAGGTTCCACTTCAATTTTTTTTTTGCATTTTAAAAATTTTGACCAATTTTTTAATTTCTTTTCTTTTTTTATTTTCAAATAAATATTGAAAAATAGCTTAAATTTATTTTTATATAAAAGTTAAAAAATGTTTAAGAAAAATTAGTCAAAATTTTAAAAGTACAAAAACAAAAAATGAAAACGACAATTTTGTCATCTTTTTTTAAAAAATTAACAGTGATCTTTATAGTTTATTAGTAAAAATAAAAAAAGTTAATATAATTTTAAAAATTTTATAAAAAATTAATATAATTCTAAAAATTTTGTAATAAATTAATATAATTTTTAAAAATTTCAAAAGGAAAAATAAGTATAATTTATTCTAATTATAATAATAATAAATTTTCGGTAATATACCTTTTTGTTAGGGGTAAGACTGCAAAGGAATTAGATAGTACGGTATGTGTACAAAAGATAGAGAAGAGTGGGGGATAAGAACAATTATACTAAACCATAGGGATGCCTTGCAAATAGCGCGTTCTTTCCTTAGAGACGCACCGGCTAGTCGGTACAACGGTTACCTGCAACAGTCGATGAAATCATGAAAAATTCAAAAAACTTCTCCATTCAATGCCTCGCTAAATTGGAGGCTCCTTCACTTCCTCTTTCTCTCTCCCCTTCTCTTTTATCTTAGCTCCGAACTCTCCCTTCTTCTCCACTTCTGCTCTTGGCACACAGTACAATCTTCATTCCACACATATCTTCTTCATCTGAACTTCACTGGGAATAAACCCTCGAATCAAGACGTTGCAAGACAAGTGGAATGTTCCGCCTGGTTTTCTGCCCACTAAATCCGCATCTTCTTCACCAGCCAAGCCTCGTGGGGTCTCCACAAAGTCCCGGTTGGTGACACACCATATGTTAGAACCAGAAATGTTCAGGTAAGCTTCTGGGTCTCATCAAAATGGCAGTATATTCTTTTTACTGCTTCAGGATTAGTTAATAACTGTTCTTTTTGCTTTTTTTTTTTTGATTTTTTAATTTATCAGTTGGGTTTCTTTGATTTTGGCGTATTTTCTTATTCTAATTTGTGATTTATTAAAAAGGTGTCTCTGTTTTTTCTTTTCATTGTTTTGACTTCATGGGCAGTTCTGGTTTTGGTTATGGCCTTAATTTTTAATAATTACTGATTTACTTGAATTTTTCTTTAAATTTTTGGGTTATGTTGTTTCGTTTTGATCAGTTGTGAATAAAGATTCTGAAAGGGCAATAACTCTGTTCTGGGCAGCCATTAATGCTGGAGATAAAGAGTAGATAATGCTCTGAAAGATATGGCTATTGTAATCAAGCAATGGAATTGGGTTGAAGAATCCATCCAGGCCATGATCTCTCTTTCAAGTCAATGTTCAGATCAATCCCAAGGGTGTATTGATAAAACATCACATTTATAAGCCTATAAGGTACTCTAAAACTCCTCATTATTTGTTTATCTCTGCCCTTAATGATTAACAGCATGTTTGAATGAGAATAGTTTATTGAGTATTTGATATTAATAAACGAAAGTCTGTTTTGTCTTTAATAATTTATTAGATAGTATTGAATTTTTTTTTTTTTTGAAATAGCATATTATAAAAATAAATAAATAATTTATACTAAATTAAAAAAATAATTATAAAATTATATACCTTACATATAAATACTTTATATGAATATTAAATATTATATAAAATAATAATTAAAATTTTTACTATGTTTTATATATGATATAAATAAAGGAGATATAAATTAAATATATTATATATGTTATATATTACAATATAAATAAAATTATATTATATTATAAAAAATATTACAATATAAATAAATAAAAGATTATTTTATGTAATATACTAATACATGGTGATGGAATATAATGAAAAGTTGCAGAGACAATCCATGGTTCATTGTTAATCTTCACTGTTAACTATATCTTGCACACATGTGCATTGGATAACTTATACTGTACTTGCATTTTAGCTGATTTTAAACAGTCACGGGTTTTCTCAAAGTATTTAGTAGGAATGATTCCTTTTTGGATGCAGTTTAGATCTGCACCAGAATCAACGAGGGCAATGGTGTCTCACTCAAATTCGTCACAAATTATGACTTTAACTGGGCAACACCATTTTTGGAAATCAATCTTGGTGATTGCTTCCAAAAAGCCTGTTTGATCCTCTAGACTGGTAAAGGGTAATTTTTGAGAAACAATGATATCATTGGTTGGTCCAATTTTATCATCTGTGGGTGGATGAAGAGAAGTGAGAGGAGGAGGAAGGAGATGACTATCAACCTTATCTTCTAAAGACTGATGCTTAAGTTGCAAAGTATGTACTAACTGATTTAACTTGGTGATGTCTTGTTTGGTATGGTTAACTTCACATTGTAAATCCTGGATAGTGACTGGTTTAGGTGGACTAAATCTATCAAACATTTTGCTGAATTGAACTGGAGGATTAGTAGGAACTGGTTCAAATATTGGGATTTAACTATAGGATCTTCTACGTTATTAATTAATTCAAGTAGAAGTTCATCCTGTTTATTTAATACATTAACTGTTTTGCAACAATTGCTATTGTAACTGTCAACACATCCTATCTTAACGATTGAGAACAGGATTGACAATCTGAAGAATGATCTAACTGGTCAATTTCATTTTCACTATCGTCTAAACTATAGGCTTCACTATCTGTGTTTCTCCGTTCTAGTATCCTAAATAACTCTTGTTTCTGATCCTGGTTAATTTGGAGGGTGTTGATTAACTTTTTAACTTTACAATCTAACTGAAAATATTCGGGTTTACCACATTTAAAACAAACATTAGTAGATGTAGCTTTGCGAGACGTATGTTTACTAGTAGAATTTTTCTTTCTACGGTTTGTCTTATAGTACTTAGGTGTATGTTGTTAATATGCTTATGTTGGTGGTGGCTTTTCCTATGTTTATGACTGTGATAATGATTCTGGTGACTATCCTGATGATGTCTATGTGACCGTCGTTTAGATGGGGCGACTGAGGGTAAGTCATATTGAACACAGAAATTGCCGAGTTCATACTTGGCTCGTTTCTTGTTCCTAGAGGCTTCATTACTGATTTTCATGTCTATCCACATCCGCATATCTTCTTTGCGAACTATGCAAATGATATCTCCGTGAGACTGGGATAATCTATGACACTTGTGTCTTTACTGAGGATTTCTCTAATCTTATGGGCAAAAAGATTAGGAAGGCCATTGATGAACTTTTCTTTCCAAAAGGGAAAGTTACTGTCGTCTCTAAGCATAACTATGGAGCAGAAGACATTTGCATACCATTCGAAGTCAGTTAGACTGGGACATCTGAGATTACTCAACTGATCGTGAATCCTAGCTGTTACATGACTAGGAGTTCCTACGAAGTGTTTAGTAATTGTGTAAATGAGGGTATCGACTCCATCAGGTTGTCCTTGACCTATAGTTTCGTCAAAAACTAGGTTAGCTTCAGGGTCTCGTTTAACTGCATAAATTATAGTCTCTGGTTTCTTAGGTAAGGTGTTTTCCCCACCAAGTGAGAAGTTTACTTGTAAAACCTAAAACTAATAATTTAACGACATCACTTTATGGACTATTGTTTTTCTTAATGTAAAAATTGGCGGTCATAGCCATGTGATTGAGTTTGTTTAAGATTTCTTGTTCTGAATGACCATCTATGTTCCATTCATAGAGGCGATCAGAAGCAACTAAGAATTGACTATAAAGTAGTCTTTCCTCATACTGGAGGGCTGGAGGAGTTGGACGACTATATCGGTTATTGGTAATACTGGTAGGGTTAAATCTGGGACGATGAAATTTATTAACTGTAAGACTTTGAAGTTGGTCTTGTAATTGATTTAATTCCTGGTACTGAGTTTGTAATGCATTTTCATCATCAGTTGATGATTCAGAACTGTTTGTAGCTTTCGTTTGGGCTACCACTGTTTTAGAGGAAGTGGAAGTTTCAGTCTTAACTGGTATAACTAATTCTTGAAGCATTTTGTTAACTTGTTCTAAGGCCGTTGTGTCCTTAGGAAGAGGTTTTGAAAGTTTTACTTCGGGTAACCTAATTAAAGGTTTTTCTAACTGGACTGTTGAAGAGGAAGAAGAGGGTTGAGAATTGTTTATTATCTTCTCAATTTTATCTAACTGATTTCCTATAGTAATTAGACATTGATTGGTGTAGTTGTTCTGTTCAACTATCCTCCTAGAAGTATCGTTTGAGGGAGGTAGTTTGAAGGGTGAAGCAACTACTTCTTTACCTAGATGTTGAACTATGATTGTACTTATAGGTGGATGACTAGACAGGACCGAGGATTTGTCTTCCAGCGGTTGACTATCATGGCTTACTTGGTAATCTTCACTGTTAACTATATCTGGGATAGAAGAAATAAATGGAATGCCCCCCTAGTCCATATGAAATCACAGATCATTTTAATCCCTCAAAAGAACAAAGGATCATTCCAGTTAAATCTCTAGTCAGAACTCCTTCTTCTCCTTTCAAAAAGCCATATATAGTTAATATCTTTTTCATTGAACCTCACAAAAATAAAATCCAAGACCCATAGGTTTTAGCTTCCAGTTATTTACCTCCTGGTTGGCACTTTATTCCCGACCATGCCTCTAAATCAGTTAAACGGTACAAAGCTACCCTTCTCCATTTTGGATCAGTTCGATTTAAAGATATCCCTAGTAAACAAGATCCCAATCAAATTTTATACCAGAAGTTCATCATAGTCAACTTCATTTCTAAAAAAGCTTGGGGATCCCATCCTTCTTAACTCCGATCCCTTCCCAATTCCCTCATCCAGTATTCTTACTATGATTACAGTCAAGCATTCACTAGAGCTCTCTATATTCAGAATGAGTCCAACAATCATTCATGGTTCCTCATGTTTGATCAAAAGTTCAAAAGTCAGATACCGACATGGTTCAGTGAATGGTGGAATAGATTTGGACTTGTTCCAGAAAAACTTCCATCCCCTTTCAAAACGGCAATGCAATATTTTGCTTCAATTTATAAGACAAATCAGCATACTGCCCAATTCCCCACAATCCTCTTAATGACTAGTAAATATAAAATTTCATGGATCACTAAGTGGAATTATGCAGTTAATCAAAACAAAGTAATCAGAGAATTCCTAGTAAAATGGTGGGACAGACTTAATTATGAACGGTTTATCTCCTTCATTAATGAAGAATTTCCCCCAGCAGTTCCTCAACATATTGCTCACTAGACTCGGTCATCCTCCAATATTGACCAAACCCTGCTCCAAGAACAGTTAAAAGAAGAACTTAAAGAATTAGCTCGGCAGTTAATGCTTCATGTATCACAGATGGGTGATGACTAAGAAACTCAGTCCGATGCCGGTTCTAGCTATCATCCACACCATCCAATTGATGATGAATTCAGTCAAGACCCATATGTTTTGGATAGTGATTTTTAGATCTAATCAGCAGATGCAATAATTATCAAAAATCACTATTCAAATAGTAAAAGATACGAACAGTAACCAACAACAGACAAGTAACTATTCATGAATAATAAAAAGTTATGAACAGTAACCACATGCTAGAAAAGTCAACAGTACGCGTCAACTTTTACCCCAGTTAAAGCAAATTCACCTCCGAAATTCCAGTCGAATCCCATCAGTTAAGCAGCATCCAAGACGCCTCTCTTCTCTATAAAAGATAGTTCCTCCTCAGTTATCAAAAAAGAGAATTACAACCCTTGAGAGAATTCCTTTAACAAGAGAAACATTTGTAAACATGTCTCTTAAAAATTCGTGCATGTATTTAGTTATCATTTGTCTTTCAGTTAATCAGGCTTCAAGCCTTTAAGTTAATTGTAAGTAATTTCATTTATACAAAAATTTTCTTTTACATTATCTTATTTTCTTCATTATATCCCAATCCCCCCAAGGACGGTTATACCGCCTTCCTGCATACATTCATAATTATTTTAAATTTTCTTTGTTTCCACCCCCCCACTGGCTTGATCAGTCCCCTTATGGTATCAGAGCCATCTATAGGATCCATTTTTGTTGAGATAAATTACGTTATTCTATGAACACTGTAGTGATCAGCAACATTTCAGTTATAATTCTTTAAGTTATGCTCAGTTTACTTTTCTTTCCTTGTTTATCTGTACCCATTAGTTATCTTCCCATCGTAAACTGACTCTGCACCTCCCCGGAAGTCCACAGACTATAGGAGACGTTGTAAGTCCCGTTGAGCTAAGAGAGCGTTTAGGGCAATAGTCTTATCAAAGTCCTTAATGGTTGGGTCAAGGTATGTCAGAACAATTACCTAGGAAGAAGATAATCAATAGTACACTTAAACAGTAAAAGAAAAGAAAACTGTGTAATTTAATCAATTATTTCTAAAATGAATAGGTTATTCAGATCTTTATTAAGAGCGTAGGTTTGTTCTACGGTCTTACAATTAAGATTACTGGCAAAAGGATTAGAACCTAACCAAAAAGATACTTGGTAGATTTGACTGAAATGAATGGAATCATTCATTGCCAAATTAACCATACTGCTGATCACTACAGTGTTCGTAAAAGAACGTAGCTTATCTCAACAGAAATGGATCCTACAGATGGCTCTGATACCATAAGGGGACTGACCGAGCTAGTGGGGGGCGGAAACAAGGAAAATTTAAAATAACTATGCATGTATGTAGGAAGGCGGTATAACTGTGCATGAGGGGATTGGGATATAATGAAGAAAATAAGATACTGTAAAAGCAAATCTTTGTATAAATGAAATTACTTACAATTAACTTAAAGGCTTGAAGCCTGATTAACTGAAAGACAAATGATAACTAAATACATGCGCGAATTTTTAAGAGACATGTTTACAAATGTTTCTCTTGTTGAAGGAATTCTCTCAAGGGTTTATGTTTTTGATAACTGAGGAGGAACTGTATTTTATAGAGGGGAGAGGCGCCTTGGATGCTCTTTAACTGACGGGATTCGCGGCTGGAATTTCGGAGCTGAATTTGCTTTAACTGGGGTAAAAGCTGACACGTACTGTTGACTTTTCTGGCGTGTGGTTACTGTTCACGACTTTTTACTGTTCATGAATAGTGACTTGTCTGTTGTTGGTTATTGTTCATATCTTTTATTGTTTGAATAGTGATTTCTGATAATTATTGCATCTGCTGATTAGATCTCGAAATCACTGTCCAAAGCATATGGGTCTTGACTGAATTCATCATCAATTGGATGGTGTGGATGACAGCTGGAACCGGCATCAGACTAAGTTTCTTTGTCATCACCTATCTGTGATACATAAAGCATTAACTGTCGAGCTAATTCTTTAAGCTCTTCTTTTGACTATCCTTGGAGCAGTGTTTGGTCAATACTGGAGGATGACCGAGTCCTGTGAGCAATAAGTTGAGGAACTATTGGGGGAAATTCTTCATTTAATGAAGGAGATAAACCATTCATAATTAAGTCTGTCCCACCATTTTACTGAGAATTCTTTGATTACTTTGTTTTGATTAACTGCATAATTTCACTTAGTGATCCATGAAATTTTATATTTACAGGCCAATAAGAGGATTATGGGGAATTGAGCAGTATGCTAATCTGCTTTATAAACTGAAGCAAAATACTGCATTGCCATTTTTGGAGGGGATGGAAGTATTTTTTCTAGAACAAGTCCAAATTTATTCCACCCATTCACTGAACCATGTCGGTATTTGACTTTTGAACTTTTGATCAAACATAAGGAACCATGAATGATTGTTGGAAGTCTTATAAACTGAAACAAAATACTGCATTGCCATTTTTGGAGGGGATGGAAGTATTTTTTCTGGAACAAGTCCAAATTTATTCCACCCATTCACTGAACCATGTCGGTATCTGACTTTTGAACTTTTGATCAACCATGAATGATTGTTGGACTCATTCTGAATGTAGAGAGCTCTGGTAAATGCTTGACTATTGTCATAGTAAGAAAACTGGATGAGGGAATTAGGAAGGGATCGGAGCTGAAAAGGATGGGATCCCCAAGCTTTTTCAAAAATGAAGTTGACTATGATGAACTTCTAGTATAAAATTTGACTGGGATCTTGTTTACTAGGAATATCTTCAAATCGAACTGATCTAGAATGGAGAAGGATGGTTTTGTACCATTTAAATCTTCAAATCGAACTGATCCAGAATGGAGAAGGATGGCTTTGTACCATTTAACTGATTTAGAGGGATGGTTGGGAATAAAGTGCCAACCAGGAGGTAAATAACTGGAAGCTAAAAACCCATGGGTCTTGGATTTTACTTTTGTGAGGTTCAATAAAAAATATATTAACTGTATATGGCTTCTTGAAATAGGGAGAAGAAGGAGTTCTGATTGGAGGTTTAGTTAGATTGATCCTATGGGTCTTGGATTTTACTTTTGTGAGGTTCAATAAAAAAGATATTAACTGTATATCTTGAAATAGGGAGAAGAAGGAGTTCTGACTGGAGGTTTAGTTAGATTGATCCTTTGTTCATTTTGAAGGATCAAGGTCAAAATGATCTGTAATTTCATATGGACTGGGGGGTATTCTGGCTAGAGCAGAACTATAACTGGAAAGGCTTGGAAGCTAAACTGTAGTTTGGTCAGAGAGGGCGTCTAGAATGGAAAAGCGGCAAAGCGACTGCCTCGTGATGGTGAAGGGGTTAACTGGAAAGGCTTGGAAGCTAAACTGTAGTTTGGTCAGAGAGGGCGTCTAGAATGGAAAAGCGGCAAAGCGACTGCCTCGTGATGGTGAAGGGGTTGACTATGAGAGGGGTGCAGGAGCTCGTAGAGCTAAAGCAAAGCACTAGGTGTGACTAATGTTGTTTTCCTTGTGGAGGGGAGTTGACTGTTGTTGTAACTGGCTTGTCTTTCTTCCCGCTCATTTTTGGGCTGCAAAAATTCAGGAGTATGGAAGTCAGGGAGACTGTTATCCTCACCGGGTATGTACTGGATATCAAAATCTGTTTAGAAGCAATGTTTTTGACATCTTTTTCTAAAACATGCGCAAAGATCTGTTTAGAAGCAATGTTTTTGATATCTTTTTCTAAAACATGATTAGCACTTTTGCAATCAATTTTGACTAAAAACTTTTGATTTAATAAATCACTTTGAAATTTATTGATGCATAAAACAAGTGATAAAATATATTTTTTAATAGTATTATAATTTAACTGAGTGGGATTCCAGATTCTAGATTCCAGATTCCAAAATGATAACAGATGATTTGTTCAAGGGAACCAGGACTTAGTTTTTGACTAAGAATGCCACCATAACCAATGTCGGAGGCATCAGTTTGAACTATTTTGAAAGTAGAAGGGGAAATAGGGAAAAGTCTTGACATACTGTTTAACTTGTTGGACAATACCTGTATGAGCAGGAGTCCAAGGAGAGGGATTACTGCGAAGACGATCAAATAGAAGTTTACACTGAGAACGAAGATTAGGATAAAATTCTAAGATGTAATTAAGGGATCCTAAAAATCGCTGTAACTGAGTTTTATCAAGGATTTGATTAGGGAATTTATCTGCAAACTAGATTGATTGTTGAATGGGTTTGATATGACCATAAGAAATATCAAAACCTAAGAATCTAACTAAAGTTTGAAATAACTTGAGTTTACTGGCAGAGAGAACTAATTCATTACTTTTGATAACATTAAGAAATGAATACAAATGTTTCCAATGTTGATAAATGAAATCGGAGAAGATGAGAACATCATCTATGTGGACAATGATATATGACTGGAAAAAGGATTGAAGATGTCGTTCATGACATTCTGAAATTCACTGGGAGCATTCTTTAAACCAAAGGACATGACATTCCATTCGTAATGACCAATTCTGAAATTCACTGGGAGCATTCTTTAAACCAAAGGGCATGACATTCCATTCGTAATGACCAAAGGGGGTTGTGAATGCAGTTTTATATCTGTCTGACTCATGAATTTGGATTTGCCAAAATCCACTTTTCATATCAAATTTACTAAAGATGACTGCTTTATGTAATTTACTAAGTCTCTTTTGTTTGGAATATGATACCTAATCCATTATAAGATCTTGTTTAATGGTTTATAATTGATAACTAGATGTTATTTCAGCTTTTTTGTTAACATAAAAAGCAGAACATGACCATGGTGATTTAGAAGGTCGAATTATTTGTTTACTAAGTAACTCACTAATTTCTTTTTGACATAACTCCATTAAGGCTTGACTCATTTGGATTGGTCTAGCTTTAGTGGGGATGTTTTGTTCACTGAAGTCTTTGACATTAGGGAGACGAACGTTGTTTCTTATGCCAAAAAGCTATTGGTAACTCAGAGTAAACTTGTTGTTTAAGAAGTGATTCAAATTAAAGAATGCATTGTTGAAGGGAAGGGTTGAGTAACTGTTGTTCAACGTGTTTAAACTGGATTTCTTCTAAGAGAAACTCAATGTGTGATTTTTTTTAGAGAGGAGTTTCTTCTAAGAGAAACTCAATGTGTGATTGTTTGATAGAGAGATCCTACAAAGATTTGATTTTTCTAGATTGGGAGTAGTGGACAAACTTAAAGTTGACTGTTTGGCCTAGGGGTTGTGTGGTTATTCCTTCACTGTTCGTGGAGAAAGGATATAACAAACACATAAATTGGTTACCAAGAATAACTGTGTCAAACATATTTTTAACTAAGACGAATAACATTATCCTAGCACACATGTGCATTGGATAACTTATACTGTACTTGCATTTTACTACCGTTAGCTGATTTTAAACGATCATGGGTTTTCTCAAAGTATTTAGTGGGAATGATTCCTTCCTGGATGCAGTTTAGATCTACACCAGAATCAATGAGGGCGATGGTGTCTAACTCAAATTCATCACAAATTATGACTTTAACTGGGCAATGCCATTTTTGGAAATCAATCTTGGTGATTGCTTCCAAAAAGCCTGTTTGATCCTTTGAACTAGTAGAGGGTAATTCTTGAGAAACAGTGATATCATTGGTTGGTCCAATTTCATCATATGTGGGTGGATGAAGATGAGTGAAAGGAGGAGGAAGGAGATGACTATCAACCTTGTTTTCTAAAGATTGATGCTTAAGTTGCAAAGTATGTACTAACTGATTTAACTTGGTGATGCCATTTTTGGAAATCAATCTTGGTGATTGCTTCCAAAAAGCCTGTTTGATCCTCTGAACTAGTAGAGGGTAATTCTTGAGAAACAGTGATATCATTGGTTGTCCAATTTCATCATCTGTAGGTGGATGCAGATGAGTGAAAGGAGGAGGAAGGAGATGACTATCAACCTTGTCTTCTAAAGATTGATGCTTAAGTTGCAAAGTATGTACTAACTGATTTAACTTGGTGATGCCATTTTTGGAAATCAATCTTGGTGATTGCTTCCAAAAAGCCTGTTTGATCCTCTGAACTAGTAGAGGGTAATTCTTGAGAAACAGTGATATCATTGGTTGTCCAATTTCATCATCTGTAGGTGGATGAAGATGAGTGAAAGGAGGAGGAAGGAGATGATTATCAACCTTGTCTTCTAAAGATTGATGCTTAAGTTGCAAAGTATGTACTAACTGATTTAACTTGGTGATGTCTTGTTTGCTATGGTTAACTTCACATTATAAATCCTGGATAGTGACTGGTTTGGGTGGACTGAATCTATCGAACATTTTGTTGAATTGAACTAGAAGATTAGTAGGAATGGGTAAAGAAGATTTATTAGTTCCTGTTACTAGTGTTGTTTTGAACTAGTTCAAATATTGGGATTTAACTATAGGATTTTCTACGTTATTAATTAATTCAAGTAGAAGTTCATCCTATTTACTTAATACATGAACTGTTTTGCAAGAATTGCTATTGCAACTGTCAACACATCTTATCTTAACTGGAGGACTATCTGATTGAGAACAGGATTGATAATCTGAAAAAAATGATCTAACTGGTCAATTTCATTTTCACAATCGTCCGAACTATAGGATAAAGAACTAGAGGGTTCACTATCTGTGTTTCTCAGTTCTAGTATCCTAAATAACTCTTGTTTCTGATCTTGGATAATTTGGAGGGTGTTGATTAACTTTTTAACTTTACAACCTAACTGGAAATGTCTGGGTTTACCACATTTAAAACAAACATCAGTAGATGTAGCTTTGCGGGACGTATGTTTAATAGTAGAATTTTTCTTTCTACGGTTTGTCTTATAGTACTTGGGTGTATGTTTGTGACTATCGTAACGATGTCTATGTGACCGTCGTTTAGATGGGGCGACTGAGGGTGGGCCATATTGAAAATTGTCGAGTTCATACTTGGCTCGTTTCTTGATCCTAGCGGCTTTATTACAAATTTTCATATCTATGTACTGAGGATTTCTCTAATCTTATGGGCAAAAAGATTAAGAAGGCCATTGATGAACTTTTCTTTCCAGAAGGGAGAGTTACTGTCGTCTAAGCATAACTCTGGAGCAGAAGACATCTGCATACCATTCGTAGTCAGTTAGAGTGGGACATTTGAGATTACTTAACTAATCGTGAATCTTAGCTGTTACATGACTAGGAGTTCATACGAAGTGTTTAGTATTTGTGTAAATGAGGGTATTGACTCCATCAAGATGTCCTTGACCTATGGTTTCGTCAAAAACTCGGTTACCTTCAAGGTCTCCTTTAACTGCGTAAATTATAGAGTCTCTGGTTTCTTGGGTAAGGTGTTTTTCCCACCAAGTGAGAAGTTTACTTGTAAAACTTAAGACTAATAATTTAACAACATCATTTTGTGGACTATTGTTTTTCTCAATGTAAAAATTGGCGGTCATAGCCATGTGACTGAGTTTGTTCAAGATTTCTAGTTTTGAATGACCATCTATGTTCTATTCATAGTGGCGATCAGAAGCAACTGAGAATTGACTATGAAGTAGTCTTTCCTCATACTAAAGGTCTGGAGGAGTTGGACGACTATATCGATTACTAGTAGGGTTAAATCTAGGACAATGAAATTTATTAACTGTAAAACCTTGAAATTGGTCTTGTAATTGATTTAATTCCTGGTACTGAGTTTGTAATGCGTTATCATCATCAGTTGATGATTCAGAACTGTTTGTAGCTTTCGTTTGGGCTACCACTATTTTAGAGGAAGTGGAAGTTTCAGTCTTAACTGGTATAACTAATTCTTGAAGCATTTTGTTAACCTGTTCTAAGGCCGTTGTGTCCTTAGGAAGAGGTTTTGAAAGTTTTACTTCGGGTAACCTAATTAAAGGTTTTTCTAACTGGACCATTGAAGAGGAAGAAGAGGGTTGGGTATTGTCTATTATCTTCTCAATTTTATGTAACTGATTTCCTATAGTAATTAGACATTGATTGGTGTAGTTGTTCTATTCAACTATCCTCCTAGAAGTATCATCTGAATCTTTACCTAGATATTGAACTATGATTGTACCAATGGGTGGATGACTAGACTGGACTGAGGATTTCTCTTCCAGTGGTTGACTATCATGGCTTACTTGGTAATCTTCACTGTTAACTATATCTGGGATAGAAGAAATGAATGGAATACCCCCTTAGTCCATATGAATTACAGATCCTTTTGATCCCTCAAAAGAACAAAGGATCATTCTGGCTAAACCTCCAGTCAGAACTCCTTCTTCTCCCTATTTCAAGAAGCCATATACAATTAATATCTTTTTCATTGAACCTCACAAAAGTAAAATCCAAGACCCATGGGTTTTAGCTTCCGTTATTTACCTCCTGGTTGGCACTTTATTCCCGACCATCCCTCTAAATTAGTTAAATGGTTCAAAGCCATCCTTCTCCATTCTGGATCAATTCGATTTGAAGATATCCCTAGTAAACAAGATCCCAATCAAATTTTATACTAGAAGTTCATCATAGTCAACCCAGTCAAATTTTATACCAGAAATTCATCATAGTCAACTGCATTTCTGAAAAAGCTTACTATGACTACAGTCAAGCATTCACCAGAGCTCTCTACATTCAGAATGAGTCCAACAATCAGTCATGGTTCCTCATGTTTGATCAAAAGTTTAAAAGGCAGATACCGACATGGTTCAATGAATGGTGGAATAAATTTGGACTTGTTCCAGAAATACTTTCATCCCCTCTCAAAACGGCAATGCAGTATTTTGCTTCAGTTTATAAGACAGATCAGCATACTACTTTGTTCCCCATAATCCTCTTAATGGCCAGTAAATATAAAATTTCATGGATCACTAAGTGGAATTATGTAGTTAATCAAAACAAAGTAATCAGAGAATTCTCAGTAAAATGGTGGGACAAACTTAATTATGAACGATTTATCTCCTTCATTAATTAAGAATTTCCCCTAGCAGTTCCTTAACCTATTGCTCACTGGACTCGGTCATCCTTCAGTATTGACCAAACCCTGCTCCAAGGACAGTCAAAAGAAGAGCTTAAAGAATTAGCTCGGCAGTTAATGCTTCTTGTATCACAGATGGGTGATGACCAAAAAACTCAGTCTGATACAGGTTCCAACTGTCATCCACACCATCCAATTGATGATGAATTCAGTCAAGACCCATATGCTTTGGACAATGATTTCGAGATCTAATCAGTGGATGCAATAATTATCATAAATCAATATTCAAACAGTAAAAGATATGAACAGTAACCAACAACAGACAAGTTACTATTCACGTACAGTAAAAAGTCGTGAACAGTAACCACACGCCAGAAAAGTCAACAGTACGCGTCAGCTTTTACCCTAGTTAAAGCAAATTTGCCTATAAAATTCCAGCTGCGAATCCCGTCAGTTAAGCAACATCCAAGGTGCCTCTCCCCTCTATGAACGACAGTTCCTCCTCAGTTATCAAAAATAGAATTACAACCCTTAAGAGAATTCCTTCAACAAGAGAAACATTTGTAAACATGTCTCTTAGAAATTCGCTCATGTTTATCATTTGTCTGTCAGTTAATTAGGCTTTAAGCCTTTAAGTTAATCGTAAGTAATTTCATTTATACAAAGATTTTCTTTTACAGTATCTTATTTTCTTCATTATATCCCAATCCTCTCATGGACGGTTATACCGCCTTCCTGCATACATGCATAGTTATTTTAAATTTTCCTTGTTTCCGCCCCCCACTGGCTCAGTCAGTCCCCTTATGGTATTGAGCCATCTGTTGGATCCATTTTTGTTGAGATAAGCTACGTTCTTTTACGAACACTGTAGTGATCAGCAATATGGTGAATTTGGCAATGAATGATTGCATTCATTTCAGTTATAATTCTTTAAGTTATGCTCAGTTTACTCTTCTTTCCCTGTTTATTTGTACCCATTAGTTATCTTCTCATCCTAGACTGACTCTGTACCTCCCTGAAAGTCCACAGATTATAGGAAACGTCGCAAGCCCGTTGAGCTAAGATAGCGTTTAGGGTAATAGTCTTATCAAAGTCCTTAATGGCTGGGTCAAGTTATGCAGAACAATCACCTATGAAGAAGATAATCAAAAGTACACTTAAACAGTAAAATAAAAGAAAACTCTGTGTAATTTAATCAATTATTTCTAAAATGAATAAGTTATTCAGATCTTTGTTAAGAGCGTAGGTTTGTTCTATGGTCTTACAATTAGGATTACTGGCAAAGGGATTAGAACCTAACCAAGAAGATACTTGGTAGATTTGACTGAAATGAATGGAATCATTCATTGCCAAATTAACCATGCTACTGATCACTACAGTGTTCGTAAAAGAATGTAGTTTATCTCAACAGTAATGGATCCTACAGATGACTCTAATACCATAAGGGGACTGACCGAGCCAGTGGGGGGCGGAAATAAGGAAAATTTAAAATAACTATGCATATATGCAAGAAGGCGGTATAATCGTGCATGAGGGGATTGGATATAATGAAAAAAATAAGATACTGTAAAAGAAAATCTTTGTATAAATGAAATTACTATTTGTCTGTTGTTGGTTACTGTTCATATCTTTTACTGTTTGAATAGTGATTTCTGATAATTATTGTATCTGCTGATTAGATATCGAAATCACTGTCCAAAGCATATAGGTCTTGACTGAATTCATCATCAATTGGATGGTGTGGATGACAGCTGGAACCGGCATCAGACTGAGTTTTTTTGTCATTACCCATCTGTGATACATGAAGCATTAACTGCCAAGCTAATTCTTTAAGCTCTTCTTTTGACTGTCCTTGGAGCAGGGTTTGGTCAATACTGGAGGAGGACCGTGTCCTGTGAGCAATAGGTTAAGGAACTGTTGGGGGAAATTATTCATTAATGAAGGAGATAAACCATTCATAATTAAGTCTGTCCCACCATTGTATTGAGGATTCTATGATTACTTTGTTTTGATTAACTGCATAATTTCACTTAGTGATCCATGAAATTTTATATTTACTGGTCATTAAGAGGATTATGGGGAATTGAGCAGTATGCTGATCCTGTTTTATAAACTGAAACAAAATACTGCATTGCCATTTTGAGAGAGGATGGAAGTATTTTTTCTAGAACAAGTCCAAATTTATTCCACCATTCACTAGAGCAGTCAGGGTTTGGTCAATACTGGAGGATGACCGAGTCCTGTGAGATATAGGTTGAGGAACTGTTGGGGGAAATTCTTCATTAATGAATGAGATAAATCGTTCATAATTAAGTATGTCCCCACTATTTTATTGAGAATTCTCTGATTACTTTGTTTTGATTAACTGCATAATTCCACTTAGTGATCCATGAATTTTATATTTACTGTCCATTAAGAGGATTATGGGGAACTGAGCAGTATGTTGATCTGTCTTATAAACTGAAGCAAAATACTGCATTGCCATTTTAAGAGGGGATGGAAGTATTTTTTCTGGAACAAGTCCAAATTTATTCCACCATTCACTGAACCATGTCGGTATCTGACTTTTGAACTTTTGATCAAACATGAGGAACCATGAATGATTGTTAGACTCATTCTGAATGTAGAGAGCTCTGGTGAGTGCTTGATTGTAGTCATAGTAAGAATACTGGATGAGGGAATTGGGAAGGGATCGGAGTTGAGAAGGACCCTAAGTTTTTTCAGAAATGAAGTTGACTGTGATGAACTTTTGGTATAAAATTTGACTGGGATCTTGTTTACTAGGGATATCTTCAAATCGAACTGATCTAGAATGGAGAAGGATGGCTTTGTACATTTAACTGATTTAGAAGGATGGTCGGGAATAAAGTGCCAACCAGGAGGTAAATAACTGGAAGCTAAAACCCATGGGTCTTGGATTTTACTTTTGTGAGGTTCAATGAAAAAGATATTAACTGTATATAGCTTCTTGAAATAGGGAGAAGAAGGAGTTTTGACTGGAGGTTTAGCTGGAATGATCCTTTGTTCTTTTGTGGGATCAAAATGATCTGTAATTTCATATGGATTGGGGGGTATTCTGGCTAGAGCAGAACTATAACTGGGAAGGCTAGGAAGGCTTGGAAGGCTATAGCTGGGGCGAGGTAAATTGTAGTTTGGTCGGAGAGGGCTACCTAGACTAGAAAAATGGCTGCCTTGTAATGGTGAATGGGTTGACTGTGAGAGGGGTGCAGGAGCTCGTAGAGCCAAAGCACTAGGTGTGACTAATGTTGTTTTCCTTGTTGAGGGAGTTGACTGTTGTTGTAATTGCTCGTCTTTCTTCTCGCTCATTTTTGGGCTACAAAAATTCACGAGTAAGGAAGTCAGGGAGACTGTTACCCTCATCGGGTATGTACTGGATATCAAAATCAAAAACTGAGAGAATGGCTTGCCATCGTGCAAAGATCTATTTAAAAGCAATGTTTTTGACATCTTTTTCTAAAACATGCTTAGCACTTTTGCATTCAATTTTGACTAAAAACTTTTGATTTAATAAATCACTTTAAAATTTACTGATGCATAAAACAAGTGATAAAATCTCTTTTTTAATAGTACTATAATTTAACTGAGTGGGATTCCAGATTCCAGATTCCAGAATGATAACGGATGATTTGCTTAGGGGAATCAGGACTTAGTTTTTGACTAAGAATGCCACCATAACCAATGTCGGAGGCATCAATTTGAACCATTCATAATGACCAAAGGGGGTTATGAATGCAATTTTATATCTATTTAACTCATGAATTTGGATTTGCCAAAATACACTTTTCATATCAAATTTACTTACTATTAGCTAAGTCTCTTTTGTTTGGAATAGGATACTTGAAACATTCTAAGACCTTGTTTAATGGTTTATAATTGATAACCAGACGGGCATCACCGCGTTCTATTTTTGCATTTTTGTTAATATGAAAAGCAGAACATGACCATGGTGATTTAGAGGGTCGAATTATTTGTTTACTGAGTAACTCACTAATTTCTTTTTGACATAACTCCATTAAAGCTTGACAGATGTTTCGTTCACTGAAGTCTTTGACATAATGGAGACGAACGATGTGTTTTTTCCTATGCCAAAAAGCTGTTGGTAACTCTGAGCAAACTTGTTGAAGAATGCATTGTTGAAGGGAAGGGCTAAGTAATTGTTGTTCAACGAGTTTAAACTGGATTTCTTCTAGGAGAAACTCAATGTGTGATTTTTTCTTAGAGAGGAGGTTAACTGATTGTCTGATAGAGAGATCCTACAAAGATTTGATTTCTCTAGATTAGGGGTTGTGGACAAACTTAAATTTGACTGTTTGGCGTAGGGGTTGTGTGGTTATTCCTTCACTGTCTGTGGTGAAAGGATATAACAAACACATAAATGGGTTACCAAGAATAACTGTGTCAAACATATTTTTAACTAAGATGAATGGGGTTTTAAAACAAACATTATCCTGGCACACATGTGCAGTAGATAACTTATACTGTTCTTGCATTTTACTACCGTTAGCTGATTTTAAACGCTCACGGGTTTTCTCAAAGTATTTAGTGGGAATGATTCCTTCTTGGATGCAGTTTAGATATGCACCAGAATCAATGAGGGCGATGGTGTCTAACTCAAATTCGTCACAAATTATGACTTTAACTGGGCAATGCCATTTTTGGAAATCAATCTTGGTGATTGCTTCTAAAAAGCCTGCTTGATCCTCTAGACTGGTAGAGGGTAATTCTTGAGAAACAGTGATATCATTAGTTGGTCCAATTTCATCGTTTGTGGGTGGATGAAGAGGAGTGAAAGGAGGAGGAAGGAGATGACTATCAACCTTATCTTCTAAAGATTGATGCTTTAGTTGCAAAGTATGTACTAACTGATTTAACTTGGTGATGTCTTGTTTGGTATGGTTAACTTCACATTGTAAATCCTGGATAGTGACTGGTTTGGGTGGACTAAATCTATCAAACATTTTGCTGAATTAAGCCGGAGGATTAGTAGGAATGGGTAAAGAAGATTTATTGGTTCCTGTTACTAGTGTTGTTTTGAACTGGTTCAAATATTGGGATTTAACTATAGGATCTTCTACGTTATTAATTAATTCAAATAGAAGTTCTTCCTGTTTACTTAATACATTAATTGTTTTGCAACAATTGCTATTGCAACTGTCAACACATCCTATCTTAACTAGAGGACTATCTGATTGAGAACATGATTGATAATTTGAAGAATGATCTAACTGGTCAATTTCATTTTCACTATCGTCTGAACTATAGGATGAAGAACTAGAGGGTTCACTATTTGTGTTTCTTAGTTCTAGTATCCTAAATAACTCTTATTTCTAATCCTGGTTAATTTGGAGGGTGTTGATTAACTTTTTAACTTTACAATCTGACTGAAAATGTCTGGGTTTACCACATTTAAAGCGTAGATGTAGCTTTGCGGGACGTCTGTTTATTAGTAGAATTTTTCCTTCTACGGTTTGTCTTATAGTACTTATGTGTATGTTTGTTATTATGCTCACATTGGTGGTGGCTTTTCCTATGTTTATGACTGTGACGGTGTCTGTGACTAGGATCATGGTGACTATCCTGATGATGTCTATGTGACCGTCGTTTAGATGGGCGACTGAGGGTAAGCCATATTGAACACGAGAATTGTCGAGTTCATAATTGGCTCGTTTCTTGTTCCTAGAGGCTTTATTACAGGTTTTCATGTCTATGCACATCCGCGTACCTTCTTTGAGAACTATGCAAATGATATCTCCGTGAAACTGGGATAATCTATGACACATGTGTCTTTAGTGAGGATTTCTCTAATCTTATGGACAAAAAGATTAGGAAGGCCATTGATGAACTTTTCTTTATAGAATGGAGAGTTACTGTCGTCTCTAAGCATAACTCTGGAGCAGAAGACATCTGCATACCATTCGAAGTCAGTTACAGTGGGACATCTGAGATTACTTAACTGATTGTGAATCCTAGCTGTTACATGACTAAGAGTTCCTACGAAGTGTTTAGTAATTGTGTAAATGAGGGTATCGACTCCATCAGGTTGTCCTTGACCTATGGTTTCATAAAAAACTGGGTTACCTTCAGGGTCTCGTTTAACTGCATAAATTATAGAGTCTCTGATTTCTTGGGTAAGGTGTTTTCCCCACCAAGTGAGAAGTTTACCTGTAAAACCTAAAACTAATAATTTAATGACATCACTTTGTGGACTATTGTTTTTCTCAATGTAAAAATTGGCGGTCATAGCCATATGGCTGAGTTTCTTCAAGATTTCTTGTTCTGAATGACCATCTATGTTCCATTCATAGAGAAATTTACCTGTAAAACCTAAAACTAATAATTTAACGATATCACTTTGTGGACTATTATTTTTCTCAATGTAAAAATTGGCGGTCATAGCCATGTGGCTGAGTTTGTTCAAGATTTCTTGTTCTGAATGACCATCTATGTTCCATTTATAGAGGCGATCAGAAGCAACTGAGAATTGACTGTGAAGTAGTCTTTCTCATACTGGAGGTCTGAAGGAGTTGGACGACTATATCGGTTATTGGTAATACTGGTAGGGTTAAATCTGGGATGATGAAATTTATTAACTATAAAACCTTGAAGTTGGTCTTGTAATTGATTTAATTCTTGGTACTGAGTTTGTAATGCGTTTTCATCATCAGTTGATGATTCAGAACTGTCTGTAGCTTTCGTTTGGGCTACCACTGTTTTAGAGGAACTGGAAGTTTCAGTTTTAACTGGTATAACTAATTCTTAAAGCATTTTGTTAACCTGTTCTAAGGCCGTTGTGTCCTTAGGAAGAGGTTTTGAAAGTTTTACTTCGGGTAACCGAATTAAAGGTTTTTCTAACTGGACCGTTGAAAAGGAAGAAGAGGGTTGGGAATTGTCTATTATCTTCTCAATTTTATCTAACTGATTTCCTATAGTAATTAGACATTGATTGGTGTAGTTGTTCTGTTCAACTATCCTCCTAGAAGTATCGTCTAAGGGAGGTAGTTTGAAGGGTGAAGCAACTACTTCTTTACCTAGATGTTGAACTATGATTATACCTATGGGTGGATGACTAGACTGGACCGAAGATTTGTCTTCCTTAATCCACTTGGTTTTTGTGATAGTGTTACTAGAAGGTTTATTGTAATAGTTTTCTACGTAACTAAAAAATGGAATGTTTTTACGCTGGACTAGCATAAAGTCTTGCCATTTATTGTAAATATCTAACTTTTGTTCTTTACTGTGACTAGCTCTATATTGTTCTCTTTTGATCCTATTGGCTTCGGATTCAAATTTAGCTTTTAGAGTTGTCATATCAATGATGAACTCTCTACCAAATGTATTGAGTTCGTGTACTTCCTAGGTCTCAAAGTCTGTAGGACTCGGAGACGTAACTGATGATTCATCCTCTGGGATGTTGGACTGAGATGTGTAACATGGAGTGTTAATATGAGAATTTAACTTTAGACCTTAAAGATCTAAGTGTAGATCTCTTCGTTGTCTAGGTATTAACTTTTCAGATCTAGGGATTGAAAGTTCAGATCTTGTGTGACTGAGAGAAGAACTAGGATTTGGAATCCTAAAGCGTTTTTCATCGAAACTAATCTTAACAGATCCATCCTGGAACTGGTAAATTAGATCGACACTGGTTTCTGTGTGTCTTGGAATGGGGTGATTTTCATTTTCAATGATCCATGAAGAAGGAAGGGTAACATCGGACCATTGGATTGAGTTTGGAACCTGGATGTTGGCTCCTTCAGAATATAACTGAATAAGAATGATTTTATCCTTAGGACTTTTGTTTACTGCTAAGGCATTTAAATTAGTCTTAAAGCACTTATAATAAATGCGATAGACTATAGTTAACTGTCTTGTTTCTTCTAGCATGTTAGTGCCAGAGGTTTGAATGTGAAAAGTAAGGGTTTTCAATATATGAGGGTCTTGAAGGCTAACTGTAAAATCTGGGAAACAATCAAAAGGAATTGGTCCTTGGTGTAAGGGTGACTCCGTTAATCCTAAGAGACTATCTGGCCAACTGATGTGCCTAGCATCTTGAAGGGCTAAAAGAACTGAAGTATTTAATCCTCGACAAATGAGAGGGTTAATACCAACTTGGACTAATCTTATGTGTAGAAAGTGATAACTTTTCCTAATATGGTCACTGATGGTAGATTGAGTAAGTAACTGACATTTAACTTGATCTTTGTTAAGAGCGTATGTTTGTTCTACAGTCTTACAATTAAGATTACAGGCAAAAGGATTAGAACCTAACCAATAAGATACTTGGTAGATTTGACTGATAGGAACTTTGGGCATATTCCAGTTTCTAAGTGGTTGACTATCATGGCTTACTTGGTAATCTTCGTTGTTAACTATGTCTGGGATAGAAGAAAGAGAAGAAGAAGAAGCAGAAGAATTGGATCTGAATAACCTATTCATTTTAGAAATAATTGATTAAATTACACAGAGTTTTCTTTTCTTTTACTGTTTAAGTGTACTGTTGATTATCTTCTTCCTAAGTGATCATTCTAACATACCTTGACCCAGCCATTAAGGACTTTGATAAGACTATTGCCCTAAACGCTCTCTTAGCTCAACGGGACTTACGACGTCTCCTATAGTCTGTGGACTTCTAGGGAGGTGCAGAGTCAGTCTAGGAGGGGAAGATAACTAATGGGTACAGATGAACAGGAAAAGAAGAGTAAACTGAGCATAACATAAAGAATTATAACAAAAATGAATAGAATCATTCATTGCCAAATTCACTATGTTGTTGATCACTACAGTGTTCGTAAAAGAACGTAGTTTATCTCAACAGAAATGGATCAAGTTAAATGTCAATGACTTACTCAATCTACCATCAGTGACTATATTAGGAAAGGTTATCACTTTCTACACATAAGATTAGTCCAAGTTGGTATTAACCCTCTCATTCGTCGAGGATTAAATACATCAGTTCTTTTAGCCCATAGAAAAATATGTCAAAAACATTGCTTCTAAACAGATCTTTGCACGATGGCAAGCCATTCTCTCAGTTTTTGATTTTGATATCCAGTATATACCCGTTGAGGATAACAGTCTCCCTGACTTCCTTGTGAATTTTTGCAGCCTAAAAATGAGCGGGAATAAAGACAAGCAGTTACAACAACAATAAACTCCCTCGGCAGCCCTCTCTGACCAAATTACAGTTTACCTCGCCCCAGCTATGGCCTTCCAAGCCTTCGCAGTTATAGCTCTGCTCTAGCCAGAATACTTCCCAAGACACACGAAAACCAATGTCGATCTAATTCAGCAGTTCCAAGATGGATCTGTTAAGATTATTTTCAATGAACAACGCTTTAGGATTCCAAATCCTAATACTTCAGTTCTTTTAACCCTTCAAGATGCTAGGCACATCAGTTGGATTGACTTTGGAACCTGGATGTTGGCTCCTTCAGAATATGATTGGATAAGAATGATTTTATCCTTAGGACTTTTGTTTACTGCTAAGGCATTTAAATTAGTCTTAAAACACTTATAATAAATGCGATAGACTATAGTTAACTGTATTGTTCCTTTTAGCATGTTAGTGTCAGAGGTTTGAATGTAAAGAGTAAGGGTTTTCAAGATATGAGGGTCTTGAAGGCTAACTGTAAAATATGGGAAACAATTAAAATGAACTGGTCATTGGTGTAAGGGTGACTCCATTAATCCTAAGAGACTATCTGGCCAACTGATGTGCCTAGCATCTCGAAGGGCTAAAAGAACTGAAGTATTTAATCCTCGACAAATGAGAGGGTTAATACCAACTTGGACTAATCTTATGTGTAGAAAGTGATAACTTTTCCTAATATAGTCACTGATGGTAGATTGAGTAAGTAACTGACATTTAACTTGATCTTTGTTAAGAGCGTATGTTTGTTCTACAGTCTTACAATTAAGATTACTGGCAAAAGGATTAGAACCTAACCAATAAGATACTTGGTAGATTTGACTGATAGAAACTCTGGGCATATTCCAGTTTCTAAGTGGTTGACTATCATGGCTTACTTGGTAATCTTCGTTGTTAACTATGTCTGGGATAGAAGAAAGAGAAGAAGAAGAAGCAGAAGAATTGGATCTGAATAACCTATTCATTTTAGAAATAATTGATTAAATTACACAGAGTTTTCTTTTCTTTTACTGTTTAAGTGTACTGTTGATTATCTTCTTCCTAAGTGATTGTTCTGACATACCTTGACCCAGCCATTAAGGACTTTGATAAGACTATTGCCCAAGACACACGGAAACCAGTGTCGATCTAATTCAGCAGTTCCAAGATGGATATGTTAGGATTAGTTTCGATGAACAACGCTTTAGGATTCCAAATCGTAATACTTCAGTTCTTTTAGCCCTTCGAGATACTAGGCACATTAGTTGGCCAGATAGTCTCTTAGGATGAATGGAGTCACCCTTACCCCAAGGACCAGTTCATTTTGATTGTTTCTTAGATTTTACAGTTAGCTTTCAAGACCCTCATATTTTGAAAACCCTTACTCTTCACATTCAAACCTTTGACACTAACATGCTAGAAGGAACAAGACAATTAGCTTTAGTCTATCGCATTTATTATATTAGCTTTCAAGACCTTCATATCTTGAAAACCCTTACTCTTCACATTCAAACCTTTGGCACTAACATGCTAGAAAGAACAACACAATTTAGCTTTAGTCTATCGCATTTATTATAATTGCTTTAAGACTAATTTAAATGCCTTAACAGTAAACAAAAGTCCTAAGGATAAAACCATTCTTATCCAGTCATATTCTGAAGAAGCCAACATCCAGGTTCCAAAGTCAGTCCAATGGTCTGATGTTACCCTCCCTTTTTCATCCATCATTTGAAACACTTTAATTTTCAACACCAAATTTTATAATCATGGTATTTCCCCTCAAAGGTAGAGTAGACGACAAAACACCCCCCCCCCCCAAACTAAATATATTCAAAAACATAATAAAACAAAATAATTATACCAATCAAAATCTTAAAACCATTAGTGATCAATTAACTAGAGTAGAAAATCTAGTTTAAAATGAAGAAGTTACCTCAACAAAGTCAGATATAGCACCACCATTCATTCCCTGCAACATTCCTAAACATTTGGCCAAATAGTTTTCATAAAATACTGTTCTTGAGGCCAGCGTGTACCGCTTAGGCCAAACAATTTTATAAGACGTTCGACGATGAGTTTATTTAATCGGAGCTTGTCTTCGAGAAGTAGTTTCTTATGAGGCAATATAATAAATAGGGAAGAACAAGAAATTGAAAGTAGCAATCAAGATAAATTTGATAATTGGACAATACCAAAGGTACCAATCAATCAAATATATAAAAATCAACATTCAATTTCAAACTAGGCTATCCAATCAAAATTGTAGAAAGAACAATAGAGCTCAAAAATCCTTTTAAAACGTTTAGATTATTAGATAAACAATCTTATAGAAAATAGGAAAAAATACAATCTCTTGCATATTGGATTAGTTCAAGTTGTAATCAAACTCTTAACTACAATAGGTCTTAATACTATAATAATGATGTGTTTACGTGACTGTAGACACAATCAAGTAAGCAATATATAAAGAAAGCAAGTAATTGAAATTAGAAATCAAAATAACGTCGGATAATAAGAAAATAATATAAAATTGATAATTTGAAACAAAGATTCGACTGATTCAATTTTAAAATAGGCTATTCAATCAAAACTGTAGAAAGAACAATAGAGCTCAAAAATCCTTTTGAAATAGTTAGATTATTAGATAAACAATCTTATAGAGCAAAATAAGAAAAAATATAATCTCTTACATATTGGATTAGTCCAAGTTGCGGTACAAACTCTTAACTACAGTAAACACAACCAAGGCATGCAACAGTATATAAAGAAAACAAGTCATCTGGACAAACTAGTGGTTTCACTTTTCTCAACACCTCATTCTTGCCTACTGGCAGGCATAGCAGTTACGAATTAAGAATAAATTACTTTGACTTTAAGAAGACAAGCACACTAAAAAACTTCACTATGCATTATTCATTACTATGGCCGGAGGCGCCTCCCCAAGGAGAGAGGCCTTTAGCCTATCATACAAAGAAAATTAAAAACTTAGAATAGTGGGAAGGCTGAAGTATCCGTGAGACAGTTCCTCAAGTATGCTTCAAGAGAATTGTTTTGGGTAGTCCACCAATTTTTCGATGCCTTCTAAACGAAAACAAATGCCCTTGCATAGACGGGCCGATTATGTTATTTTAACTCAAGCTTTCAAGCACTCTATGATTTGATGAAGGATCAAATCATAGAGTGCATAAATCCTTGTTCTAGAATTTCTCATCTTTTTACTTATCCCTTTAGTAAATGGCCTACTAATTCAAGTGATCCAGATTCTACTATCAGAGGTTTCAAATTATCTATCACACTCTTCTTACTAGTCAACTCTCAACTGTAATATTAGGTAAAATAATTTATATTAATATTAATATTATGAGATTTATTTAAGTATGAATTAATTGAAAACCATGATTTGGGAATTAGTAAGCCGGAAATCACAAGGATTAGTACATAAAAAGAAATTGGGCAAATTAGCGCGGTATGCGAGTAAAACGAACTTAATTAAAAAAAAATTGACAAATATGATATATTCTTGATATAAATGAAACCCGATGAGATGGGTCAAAAATAAAAATTTACGACACAAAAGGAAGCACACAAAAATTTAAAAAAAAAATCGGGGAGAATACCAAAAGGCTTCTAAAGCAATTGAAACACAATTTCCAAAATTGACAAATAATATCTGAAATGCCAAATAAGGCATAAGTAGGAAAAATGAGAAATGAGGAAAAATAAGTAGGAAAAATGAGAAAAAATGAAGCCAAAATGATGGTCAAAGGGTTTGAATCCTAAACCAAAAAGATGAGAGATCTAAAGTCCAAAAAGAATACCAGTTGGACTGTAAGCACTTTATGTTATATATTTCACAAAATATATATATATATATATAATCTCTAATAAGTCTCAAATGCTGCGTGCTCAAAATTGAGTTGTCAGCATACCATTAGACCCCCTCCCCCAACACTAATATTTCATACAGTATGTGTGTATATATATATATATATATGACATGTGTGTGTGCTGGGTCGTGACCAACAACCCACCCTTTACAGATTAGCGGACCGCAACCATCCGATCCTGCCCTTTCACCGAATCGGACCTGTTCATCAGTATTACTAACATGTAACCATATTATCATCATATATAAACATAGCGGAAGAATAAAATGTTACATGTACCTATCAATCTTCTAATACAAAAGTACAGCCTGTAAAATTTCTAAGTCATCACATCGTCCCCAGGACGTGAATACACAAAAGTGATACAAGACTGTACTACTATTACCGTTACTTGCCAAAAAATGTCCAATCTAGTCGCAGCCTTCTATGGTCTGCTATTCGTGCCAGTCCCTAAAAATATATATATATATATATATATATATATTTGGAATGAGCTAAACTAAGCTCAGTAAGTAAGTCCCCTACTCTGCCATGTGTACAAAAGCTGAAAAGAAACTGAATAAGAAAGATATGATATCAAATGAAGATCATATGACAATCATAGCTCATCAATGAAGATCAAATGATCAGGAATTATAGCAACAATCATAGCTCGTCAATGAATATCAAATGATCAGGAATAATAGCAACAATCATAGCTCGTCAATAAATATCAATCGATCAGGAATATGGCTGATAATCAAAAAGCATCTAATCTGAATAACAATATCATATGCTATAGACAAAAGCTGTCAAATACATGATCTTGGTATGTACTCAAATAAAGCTGAGCAACTGCCTGATCATTCATACAAGAACATGATCATACTAGGAATCTCATGGGAGTGCTACAAGACTGTAACCGTTACTTGCCAAAAATGTCCAAGTCTTCTATGGTTTACTATTCGTGTCAGTCCCTAAAAAATATATATAAATTTGGAATGAGCTAAACTAAGCTCAGTAAGTAAGTCCCCTACTCTGCCATGTGTACAAGAGCTGAAAAGAAACTGAATAAGAAGGATATGATATCAAATGAATATCATAAATCATAGCTCGTCAATGAATATCAAATGATCAAGAATAATAGCAACAATCATAGCTCGTCAATAAATATCAACTGATCAAGAATATGGCTGATAATCATAGAGCATCTAATCTAAATAACAATATCATATGCTACAGACAAAAGTTGTCAAATACATGATCTTAGTACGTACTCAAATAAAGCTGAGCAACTGCCTGATCATTCAAACAAGAACATGATCATACTAGGAATCTCAATAAATAGATAGTGATGTGAAAACTGGTGGATGTTATAAACTACGGGGCCTGGTTACCCCTAGTATGCATAATGCATTGAGCTAAAAAATATAAAACTGGTCCCCATACTCAGGTCATACTACACATCCAGATGGAGTTTGTGACTAAGCACAAATCCGGCACTGATAAAATATCAAGATCATGCTATTATTCACGGAGAAGAATGCGGATCATAACTGGTTCAAGGCAACATAACATAACTATAGCTTTTTACGACTATGTTACCAGGCTGCCGAGAACAAAAACTACTAGCCCCTCTTGGCCCTACGTACAAATGTACAGAATGGTCCTTTGCACAAATGTACAATAACTCATGATCAAGACAAAACATCATCAATAGATATGGGAATCAAGAGCAAGATACAACATCATAGCTAAGATATTCCACTGATAAGCAATATCACATAGTGGAATCATAAAGGATCTGATATGATAATAAAGAGTACAAATGCGTATAGAAGAACTGTGACATGGTTGGGAATGTACTACATGCGGAGATCGATTATTACTTACCTTGAGTTCTTAACATTGCATTTCCATCCGATTATTACAATAGCTTTTCCATAGCTTTCTTTCCATTTTTCGTCATTTGAATGATCATATAATCATGGATTAAAAAGATATAGCACATTGAATCGGTATCTATTTCATCTTTATACTTTTGATAAACTCATTAAGTCATAAGGACGTATTCGTCACTTTTAGTTTATTACTAGGTCTTATATATAACTTTTCGAGTCTTTTGGATCTCATTTGGTATCTATTTTCGATTACAGGTACACATCGGTCATTTCTCATTTTATACTTTGACTATTCTAGAGTCCTATTTCGACTTTCAATTTTCATAATTGTACTTATGACAGTCAATTATATCAGATTGGCCCTCTTTTAGAATTTATTCAGCCTTTATTTTGTATTTTTCATGCTTAGGGGTATTTTGGTCATTTTATATTTTATGCAATTCTGACCCCGAATCATTATTTAGTCATATATACGAGTTCCCAATTATTTGGGCCTTCCACTGATATCAATTTCGTGTAATTCGAATTTTATTTAAGCTTCGTATTGTATTAGGGATATTTTGGTAATCTTACATCTTATGGTGGGACCACTCCAGAGTCCCCGGATGTCCAGTCTGACATTTTTATTGTGTCTGAAATGTCCAAAAATGTTAAGATAGCCTTTTTTTCGAATCTCAATTTGGACTTTATTTGCTTTACATTTTACCCTATTTATAAAATAATTTAATTAATTATTTGATTATTAAATTATTTTTGCATAATGGCAAGCCATTCTTTCCGTTTTTTATTTTGATATCCAATAGCATACTCGGTGAGGATAACAGTCTCCCTAATTTTCTTACTCGTGAATTTTTGCAGCCCAAAAATGAGCGGAAAGAAAGACAAGCAGCAGTTACCACAGTCAACTCCTTCCACAGAGAAAACCCCACTAGTTACCCTCTCATACTTTGGCCCCTCAAAGCCCTACACCTTTCCCACAATCATCTACCTCAGTATCCCAGGGCAGCCAATTCTTTATTCTCAGCAGCCCCCTTCGACCCAATTACAGTCTGTCTCACCCCAATTATGGCATTCCAAGTCTACCTCCTAGTCCCTATGAAATCACAGATCCCTTTGATTCTACAAAAGAACAAATGATCATTCCAGCAAAACCCCCAGTTAAAACTTCTTCAACCCCTTACTTCAAAAAGTCATATTCTATCAATATCTTCTTCAAATTTGACTGATCCAGAATGGATGAGAATGGCTTTGTACCATTTGACTGATTTAGAAGGATGGTTGGGACTGAAATGATAACCAGAAGGAAAATTGTGGCTAGAATCCAAGGGTCTGGATCAATTAAATTTGAAGATATTCCCAGTAAGCAGGATCTCCAATAAGATCCTATACCAGAAATTTATCATAATCAACTTCATTTCAGAAAAGGCTTGGGAATCTCATCTCTCCCAGCTCAGAACCATCCCTAACTCCCTTATCCAATACTCATATTACGACTACAGTCAAGCCTTTACCCGAGCACTTTACATTCAAAATGAGTCTAACGACCACTCGTGGTTTCTCATGTCTGATCAGAAATTCAAGAGCCAAATACCAACATGGTTCGACGAATGGTGGAACAAATTTGGACTCGTTCCAAAAATACTTCCATCAGTTCAACAGATAGATTCACAACCCATTGCACACAAGACTCGGTCTTCTTCTAGCATTGACCAAACTCTATTGAAAGGACAGTCAAAAGAGGAGCTCAAAGAATTAGCTCGACAATTAATGATACATGTCTCACAGATGGGTAAAGATCCAGAAACCCAATCTGATGCAGAATCTAGTTGCCACCCTTACCATCCTGCTGATGATTGCTCTAGTCAAGACCCTTACCATCCTGCTGATGATTGCTCTAGTCAAGACCCATATGCTTTAGACAGTGACTTTGAAATCTGATGCAGTAACATCCAGAAATAATTATGGATGAATAGTAAAAGGTATAAACAGTACACTCATAATAGACAAGAAACTATTCATGAACAGTAAAAAGTAACCCCACGCCAGAAAAGCCAACAATACAATTTAGCTTTTTTCGGGATTCCCTCCGCAGATCCCGTCATTAACTCAGCATCCGAGGTGCTTCCTACTCCTATAAGAAGACAGCTTCTCCTCAATAATAGATAGAATATATTTTAGTTCACTTGAGAGAATTCCTTCAAAGAGAGAACATTTGTGAACACATGTCTCTTATGAATTTTATCTTGTATCTAGTTTTTATTTCTTTTCAGTTAATTAGGCTTCTAGCCTTTAGTTAATTGTAAGTAATTTTCATATATACAATTCAGTTTTAGTTTTATATTTTACTCATTATTTCCCTTCCCCGGATCGACGGTTATACCGCTTCCCCATGCATATACATATGCATAGTTATTTTATATTCTCGGTTCCTCCCCCACTAGCTCGGTCAGTCCCCTTATGGTATCAGCGCATGAGGGGAAACAATTACAGTTTGCTTAGGGCGAGGGATACAAAACAGCCAGGGGTTCGAGGGGCCAAAATATAAAGGTGCAGACTGTTGATACCATGAGGTGACTGATCGAGCTAGTGGGGGAGGAAGCAAGAATATAAAATAACTATGCATATGGGAGAGGAAACGAGAATATAAAATAACTATACATATACATATGCATGGGAAGGCGGTATAACCGTCCATCAGGGGATGGGAAATAATGAGTAAAATATAAAACTAAAACTGAATTGTATACTGTGAAAATTACAATTCATATAACTGGAAAGAAATAAAAAGTGGATACAAGATCGAATTCATAAGAGACATGTGTTTACAAATGTTCTCTCTTAGAAGGAATTCTCTCAAGTAAACTAAAATATATTTTGCCGATTACTGAGGAGAAGCTGCCTTCTTATAGGAGTAGGAAGCGCCTCAGATGCTAAGTTAATGGCGGCATTTGCGGAGGGAATCCGAAAAAAACTGACTTGTATTGTTGGCCTTTCTGGCGTGGAGTTACTTTTTACTGTTCATGAATAATTTCTTGTCTATCACGAGTTTACTGTTTATACCTTTTACAATTCATCCATAATTATTTCTGGATGTTACTGCATTAGATTTCAAAGTCACTGTCTAAAGCATATGGGTCCTGACTAGAGCAATCATCAGTAGGATGGTAAGGGTCCTGACTAGAGCAATCATCAGCAAGATGGTAAGGGTGGCAACTGGATTCTGCGTCAGATTGGGTTTCTGGATCTTCACCCATCTATGAGACATGTATCATTAACTGTCGAGCTAATTCTTTGAACTCATCTTTTAACTGCCCTTTCAACAGAGTTTGGTCAATGCTAGAAGAAGATCAAGTCCTGTGTGCAATGGGTTGTGAATCTATCTATTGAACTGATGGGGGAATTCTTTATCAATAAAGGTGACTTGTATTGTTGGCTTTTTGGCGTGGGGTTACTTTTTACTGTTCATGAATAGTTTATTGTATCATGAGTTTATTGTTTATACCTTTTACTATTCATCCATAATTATTTCTGGATGTTACTGCATCAGATTTCAAAGTCACTGTCTAAAGCATATGGGTCCTGGCTAGAGCAATTATCAACAGGATGGTAAGGGTGGCAACTGGATTTTGCATCAGATTGGGTTTCTAGAACTTCACCCATCTGTGAGACATGTATCATTAACTATAGAGCTAATTCTTTGAGCTCCTCTTTTGACTGCCCTTTCACAGAGTTTGGTCAATGTTGGAAGAAGACCGAGTCCTGTGTGCAATGGTTTGTGAGTCTATCTGTTGAACTAATGGGGGAAATTCTTTATCAATAAAGGTGATAAACTCATGATTGAGGTGATAAACTCATGATTGAGTTTATCCCACCATTGAACTGAGAATTCTCTTATGACTATATTTTTTTATTAATTGCATAACTCCACTTCATGATCCAAGGTATTTTGTATTTACTTGTCATTAGTAGAATTATGGGGAATTGAGCAATGTGTTGGTCTATTGGGAAGACTGTAGCAAAGTATTGCACTAATTCTTTAAGTTCCTCTTTCGACTACTCTTTCAATAGAGTTTGGTTAATGCTGGAAAAAGACCAAGTCTTGTGTGCAATGGGTTGTGAATCTATCTATTAAACTGATGGGGGAACTGAATAGTGTGTTGGTTTGCTGGGAAGATTATAGCAAAGTACTGTATGGCTGACTGGAGAGGAGATAGAAGTATTTCTGGAACGAGTCCAAATTTGTTCCACCATTCGCCAAACCATGTTGGTACCACGAGTGGTTGTTAGACTCATTGTAGTCGTAATATGAGTATTGGATATGGGAGTTAGGGATGGTTCTAAGCTGGGAAGAATGAAATCCCCAAGCCTTTTCTGAAATAAGGTTGATTATGATGAATTTCTAGTATAGGGTCTTATTGGGATCCTGCTTACTAGGAATATCTTCAAATTTGACTAATCCAGAATAGATGAGAATGGCTTTGTACCATTTGACTGATTTAGAAGGATGGTTGGGAATGAAATGCCAACCAGAAGGAAAATAACTTATGGCTAGAATCCAAGGGTCTTAGATCTTAATTTTATGGGGTTCAATGAAGAAGAAGATATTGACAGAATACGACTTTTTGAAGTAAGGAGTTGAAGAAGTTTTAACTGGGGGTTTTGCTGGAATGATCCTTTGTTTTTTTGTAGGATCAAAGGGATCAGTGATTTCATAGGGATTGGGAGATAACCTAGTTAGAGCTGAACCATAACTGGGGAGACTTGGAATGCCATAATTGGGGTGAGGCAGATTAGGGTTTGTTTGGTTATAAATTCAAAAACAAATTTTCAAAAACTTGTTTGTTTAGCCACCAAAAAAACAAAATTCAAAACTTCATTTTAAATTCAAACAAAGTTCAAATTCCAAGAAATTTTATCCAAACAATGGTTCAAATTTCAAGAAATTAATTATCAAATTAAATTTTATTTGATTTGACAATGATATTAATATATATTATATTTATAAAATATTATATTATAATTTATATTATACATATAAAATATTATTTTATAATATGCCAAACTTATGATATATAACTTTAATTTTAAAAAATATTATATAATTTAATAATTAATATATGTTATATTAATTAATCAAATTTGTTAAATCTTGTTATTTTTATTAAATTCGAATAAAATTAAATTTTTTATATCATATTTAATTAAATGTATTAAATTCCGATCACATTTTTTAAGAATATTAAAAATTGTGAAAATGTAATTTAGATATAATTGGTTTCAAAATATTGATTTTTAAAAAATTGTGAAAATGTATTTGAATATGATAATCTAAATTATAAAATAGTAAAAAAATTTAAGATTAATAGTTTGTCAATAACGTATCCCACGTTTTAAAATTAAAAATTTATTTTTTAAAATCTAAACAAATAAAGGGGGGGCAGTTTTTATTTTCAAAAAATATTATAATAAAATAATAAAAAATATAAATTTCATATATTTAAAAAATAAATACTCACCCCAAGCGAATAGGACATTGATCTTAAATCCGTCAACGGTCTTATTCGTTGGGAAAGCAATTGATCTTCCTAAATAAAGATCATGTAAATTATAAAAATGTATTTCGATATGATAATCTAAATTTTAAAAAAAAAAAAATTAATTTCAAAATCTTGTAATTTGAAATTAAAAATCTTATTTTAAAAACATAACCAAACATTTTTTATCTTTTTTCAAATTAATCAATCCAAACAATTTCAAATTCCAAGCAATTACTTAAAAACACTTCTCAAAATATTTCTTAGAACTCAAACTCTCAAAAACTATCTAAACAATGGTTCAAATTCTAAGAAATTACTTAAAAACACTTCTAAAAAAAATTTCTTAAAACTCTAACTCTCAAAACCTATCCAAACATAACCTAATTGTTTCCCATCCAATAGGGGAGGAAACAAATGAGGGGACTGATCGAAATGCTTTAGGTCGGTGATTTCATAGGGATTGGAAGGTAACCTAGTTAGAGCTGAACTATAACTAGGGAGACTTGGAATGCCATAACTGGGGCAAGGCAGACTGTAATTGTGTCGAAGAGGGCTGCTGAGAGTAGAGAATCGGCTGCCCTAGGATACTGAGGGAGATGACTGTGGGAAAGGTGCAGGGGTTCGAGGGGCCAAAGTACGAGGGGATCGGTGATTCTCTATTCTCCCTCGGTATTAACAGTACGAGGACCCTACTAGTTACCCCTCATACTTTGCCCCTCGAACCCCTGTACCTTTCCCACAGTCATATCCCTTAGTATCCTAGGGCAGCCGATTCTCTATTCTCAACAGCCCCCTTCGACCCAATTACAATCTGCCTCACCCTAGTTATGGCATTCCAAGTCTCCCCAGTTATAGTTCAGCTCTAGCTAGGTTACCTCCCAGTCCCTATGAAAACACTGATCCCTTTTATCTTATAAAAGAACAAAAGATCATTCCAGCAAAACCCCCAGTTAAAACTTCTTCAACCCCTTACTTAAAAAAGTCATATTCTATCAATATCTTCTTCATTGAACCCCATAAGATTAAGATCCAAGACCTTTGGGGTCTTGGATCCTAGCCATAAGTTATTTTCCTTCTGGTTGGCATTTCATTCACAACCATCATTCTAAATTAGTCAAATGGTACAAAGTCATTCTCATCCATTCTGGATCAGTCAAATTTGAAGATATTTCTAGTAAGCAGGATCCCAATAAGATCATATACCAAAAATTCATCATAATCAACTTCATTTCAGAAAAGGCTTGGGGATCTTCCCAGCTCAAAACCATCCCTAACTCCCCTATCCAATACTCATATTACGACTACAGTTAGGCTTTTACCCGAGCACTCCACATTCAAAATGAGTCTAACAACCACTCGTGGTTTCTCATGTTTGATCAGAAATTCAAGAGCCAAATACCAACATGGTTCGGCGAATAGTGGAAAAAATTTGGACTTGTTCCAGAAATACTTCCATCTCTTCTCCAAACAGCCATGCAGTACTTTGCTACAATCTTCCCAACAGACCAGCACATTGTTCAGTTCCCCATAATTCTACTAATGACAAGTAAATACAAAATACCTTAGATCATGAAGTGGAGTTATGCAATTAATAAAAATACAGTCACAAGAGAATTCTCAGTTAAATGGTGGGATAAACTCAATCATGATCGATTTATCACCTTTATTGATAAAGAATTTCCCCCATCAGTTCAATAGATAGATTCACAACCCATTGCACACAGGACTTGGTCTTCTTCCAACATTGACCAAATTCTGTTGAAAAGGTAATCAAAAGAAAAGCTCAAAGAATTAGCTCGACAGTTAATGATACATGTCTCACAGATGGGTAAAGATCCAAAAGCCCAATCTGATGTAGAATCCAATTGCCACCCTTACCATCTAATGATTGCTCTACTCAGGACTCATATGCTTTAGACAGTGACTTTGAAATCTGATGCAGTAACTTCCAAAAATAATTATGGATGACTAGTAAAAGGTATAAACAGTAAACTCGTGATAGACAAGAAATTATTCATGAACAGTAAAAAGTAACCCTACGCCAGAAAAGCCAACAGTACAAGTCAGCTTTTTTCAGGATTCCTTTCGGAAATCCCGCCATTAACTCAGCATCCGAGGCGCTTCCTACTCTTATAAGAAGGCAACTTCTCTTCAATAATCGGCAGCATATATTTTAGTTCACTTGAGAGAATTCCTTCAAAGAGAGAACATTTGTAAACACATGTCTCTTATGAATTATATCTTGTATCCAGTTTTTATTTCTTTCCAGTTAATCAGGCTTCTAACCTTTAGTTAATTGTAAGTAATTTTCATATATACAATTCAGTTTTAGTTTTATATTTTACTCATTATTTCCCATCCCGTGATGGATGGTTATACTACCTCCCCATGCATATGCATAGTTATTTTATATGTTTACTCTTCTTTTTCTGTTTATATGTATCGTTTCTTTATTTTTCCTCCTTAGTTGACTCTGCACCTCCCTGGAAGTCCACAGACTACCTAGACTGAGTAAGTCCTGTTTAGCTAAGAAGAGCGCATAAGGCAGAAAGTCTTACTAGTCCTTAATAGTTGGGAACAAATATATTAGACCCTCACTTAGGAAGAAGATAAAAAAACACTACACCTAAACAATAAAAAGAATAGTAAATTTTGCGTAATTTAATCAATTATTTCTCAAATGAATAGGTTATTCAGATCCAGTTCAACCGCTTCTTCTTCTTCTATCCCCTCTATACTTGATATAATTAACAGTGAAAACTACCAAGTAAACTAAGATAGCCAACCTCTTAGAAACTGGAACATCCCCAAATCAGCCAAATCTACCAAGTATCTTCCTGGTTAGGATCTCATTCATTCTCCAATAACCTTAATGTAAAAACAGTAGAGCAAACCTATGCTTTAAATAAAGAACAAATAAAATGTCAACTATTTACCCAATCAATAATAAATGACCACATTAAAAAAGGATATAACTTCATTCACATAAGATTAGTTCAAGTCGGTATCAACCTTCTCATCTGACGAGGTTTAAATGCTTCAGTCTTCTTAGCCCTCAAAGATGCCAAGCACATCAATTTTCCAGATAGTCTCTTACGATTAATGGAATCACTTCTACATCAAGGACCAGTCCACTTTGACTGTTTCCTATACTTCATAGTTAGTTTTCAAGACCCTCATATATTGAAAACCCTTACACTTCATATTCAAACATTTGGCACCAATATGCTAGAAGCAACAAGACAGTTAGCATTAGTTTATCGCATTTATTATAAATGTTTTAAGACTGATTTAGATGCTTTAGCAGTAAACAAAAGTCCTAAGGATAAAACTATCCTTATCTAGTCATATTCAGACGGAGCCAACATCCAGGTTCCAAAGTCCATCCAGTGGTCCAATGTAACCCTTCCCTCTTCATGGATCATTGAAAATGAAAATCACCCTATACCAAGACCCACAGAAACCAACGTTGACCTTATCCAACAGTTCCAAATCTGAACTTTCAACACCTAGATCTGAAAAGTTAATACCTAGACAAAAACGAGATATAAACTTGGATCTTCAAGGTCTAAAGTTAAAATCTCAAATTAACATTCCTTGTTATACATCACAATCACAGATTTTAGACAATAAAGGTGAGACAGTCACATCTCCTAGTCCCACGGACTTTGAGACCGAAGAAATTCATCATGAACTCAATATACTTAGTAAAGAGTTCATTATTGACTCAATTACCTTAAACATAGATTTTGCCTCTAAGAAAAATAGAGCCAAAAGAGAACAGTATAGGGCTAGTCACACTAAGGAACAAAAGTTAGACATTTACACTAAATGGCGAGAATTTATGCAGGAACGACATGAAAACACCCCATTCTTTAGTTATGTAGAGAATCGTTATGCACAACACTCTAAGTGCCACACTCTTACCAAAGTCAAATGGATTAAGGAAGGCAAGACCCTCCTATAGGAACCATCATAGTCCAACATTTAGGATCAGAAGTAGTTGATTCACCTTTCAAACTATCCCCGATAGATGAAGCGTTTCATCTAGGAAGATAGTTGAACAGAACAACTACACTAACCAATGTTTAATTACAATTGGAAAACAGTTAGATAAAATTGAGAAAATAGTTGACAACAAACAGTCTACTCCTTCTCAACCCTCTTTTTCCATCCAGCTAGAAAAACCCTTAATCAAGTTACCCGAAGTAAAACTATGAAATAAACCTCTCTCTAAAACCACAACGACTTTAGAACAAGTTAATAAAATGCTCCAAGACTTAGTTATACCAATCAAAACAGAAACTCCCAGTTCTTCTAAAAATATAGTAACAATAGCCAAAACAGAAGCTACAGATAGTTTTGAATCATCAACTGATGATGATAATACTTTACAAACTCAGTACTAGCAATTAAACCAGTTATAAGACCAGTTTCAAGGTCTTAAAATTAATAAATTCCATTGATCTCGAATTAACCCTACTAGTAGAACCAACAATAGGTATAGTCGTCCTACCCCTCCTGATCTCCAATATGAAGAACGACTACTCCATAGTCAATTCTCATTTTCATCTGATCGCCTCTATGAATGAAATATAGATGACTATTTAGAACAAGAAATCTTGAACAAGCTCAGTCACATGACTGCCAATTTTTTCTATCTTGAGAAAAATAACAATCCCTAGAGTGATGTAGTAAAATTATTAGTTTTAGGTTTCACAGGAAAACTTCTCACTTGGTGGGAAACCCAAGAATCTATTATCCACGCAGTTAAACGAGACCTTGACGGTAACCCAATATTTGATGAAACAATAGGTCAAGGAGTACCCAATGGAGTCAATACCCTTATTTACACAATTACTAAACATTTCATATGTAACCGAGTAATCTTAGATGCCCTACACTTAGTGATTTTGAATGGTATGCAGACGTCTTCTATTCAAGAGTTATGCTTCGAGATGATAGTAACTCTCCATTCTGGAAAGAAAAATTCATTAATGGCCTCCCTAGTCTTTTTGCCTATAAGATTAGAGAAATCCTCAGTAAAGACACTGGAGTCACAGATTACCCCAGTTTAACATACGGTGATATCATTTGCATAGTTTGCAAAGAAAGCATGCGAATCTACATTGACTTGAAAATCAGTAATCAAGCCTCTAGAAACAAGAAAAGAGCCAAGTATGAACTTGAAAATTTCTGTGTCCAATATGGCTTACCCTCAGTTGCACCATCAGTTGCACCATCCAAACAAAGAATATGTAGTCATCATCAGGATAATCACCATAGGTATCATCGCACTCATCAACAAAGCCACAGACATAGTCATAAAAATAGAAAAAAACCACCACCAAGGTGAGCATAGTAACAAACAGACACGTAGTTACTAAAAAACAAATCGTAGAAAGAAGACTTCTACTAGTAAACATTCAACTCGCAAAGCAACATCTGCTTATTAATTATTTGATTAATTAAATTATTTTTCCTAGGGGTTTATTTGAATTAAATTTTCAAATCTTGGCCCAGAACAAAATCATCTAAAGGTTCAGGGGTCGAATTTAAATTAGGAATAGTTTATGGTTTATTTATTTTATTTAAACCCTTGAACCAAATGGTTCTTGAGTTAAAACCCTAAACCGGTCGAAAGGTTCTTTGAATCAGCCAGTTTAGGTCACTCTGTAAACCGGAACAGAATATCCAAATTTCCTGTCTTATCCACGGTTTGGTTATCCTAAACTTGATTTCTAATTTGTTATCTTTATATCCAAACAGTCTAGGTGAGCTTTTAAAATAAAACTTAAGGCTTCAAAATGACATAGTTCTATTAATCCGCCTATGTTCAGTCAGGTCCCGACCCGACCCGACCCAGATCCGGTCCAACAGGAGCCTGTTCTCCACGCTTTTTCGGCGCTTGCTCCAGCATCTTCTCCGATGCTGCTCGCTAGAGCTGTAAGGATTCCTCTACTTTTGCTCCTTATTTTGACGTCTGGTTTTAGAGATTTTTATATGAAATCAATCCTAGGACCTTCAAAGAATCATTTGGGACTATTTTGAACCCCAAACAGCATAGTTTTTGACACCCACTTGGGTTTTTCGGCCATGCACCGATTGGCCATAAAATGGTCATTTCTTGACCTTTTTCCTTAATTCCAATTATTTTAGACTCCTAACAGAATTTCCTATCTTGTTACATTCACCAATTCAGGTTTGGTTTAACTTGAAATGTTACTGATTTTGGCCGTGAGTTACAGAGATAAGTTTTTTGACTCTTTCTTCCAATTTCCCTACTGGTTTTGGTTCCTTATTATTTACAGAATACAAGAGAGGGATTTGGCACATACCTTAATCCAAGGCCCAACTTCCTGAAGCTCCTCTCTCTCACCATCCATGGCCACTTGCACTACCGTAACAGACCTCTCTCTCTCTCTCTCTCTCACTCCTTTTTTTTTTCTTCAGATTTTTGGTTGCTGTTTGATTGGGCTTTTGTTGCTGTATCTGTATACATTATATACTAATTGTGGAACAGTCCAGATAGATTTAGTGAAGTCTAATATTTTCCTGTTATGTCGATTGCAACCTTTTTGAAGTTGCCAGAAGCTTCATGCTAGAAGCTTCACACGTTGCCCCTTTTTGTCAAATTTTTAACTGTTTCAAGAAGCTTCCTTAACTATTTATATATACATATAGATATAGTTATGTCAACTATTGCAGCTGCTTTTCTTTTCTTGCAGATTCTTTCTTTTCCTGCATGTATATATATATATATATATAATATGTGTAGATATTTTATGATATATATATATATTATATATCTTCATTATTCGTACAGTAACCGTATTATTGTTTTATGTCATAAATTCTTAATTTATGGCATGTTGGTGGCATGTCGGTAAATTTGGCTTAAAGCCAGGGCGCGGTAATATGAGTATTTATTTTAGCGACTTTGGTCCCTGTTCATGTCTTATATTATATTCATTTTATTTTCATCATTAATTCTTCGTATCGATCCCATTTATTCATTTCGGCACTCAGTTGACCGAGTTTGTCAATTTCTCAAGCATACATTATCTTTGGTGTTCTGGATTAATTTCATATTTTCTGATAATTTATCTCATCCATATGAGCTCAGTTACTGTTTTAGTCTTATCAAATTTTCGGGGTATTACATGTGTAATATACAAGCTCAGACCTTAGGTATGTGTGTTTACTATGCATGCGCGTATAGAGAGAGAGAGAGAGTGTGTGAGAGAGAGAGAGTGAGTGAGGTAGAGAGAAAAGAAGAAGAAGGAGGAGGAAGCTCATAATGCCATATTAGAAGCTAGCTTTGGAGATTCAAAAGCTTGAGCTTGAAGCTAGAGGGAGAAAAAGGCTCATTATAAAGGTAAAAAGCTTTAAATCTGAACCCAGGTCTGAACCAATGCTAATAAAACTCATTTTTTATGCTTAGGATCAAAAGTAGACACTATAAGGGTTGTAGAAACCCTAGGTCGCAAGCGAAATACCCAAAATAAGGCCATGAAATCACGAGTTACAGCCATGAGATGAAAATCCATCCCTCCAAAACGAACTCTAATCTTGATTTTTGGAATGGGGATTGAATCCCTATGAGGTGAGGATCATCAGAAACCAAACCCCATCAATTTTGATGGAGAAACAAGCATGTACGAAGAAAAAATCAAAAATCACCATGGAAGCTCAACCGAGCTCTTAAGCTCACCTCAATACCCGATACCAACGCTCAAATAACCCCCATTACCCTAGGATTCCATGGGATTTAAAAGTAGTCAAAATGGAGCTCTAAAACTCCACGAAATAATAAGTTTTAAAACTTGCAAATTAGGGCAACATCGCGTGGGGAATGAGGAAGACGATGAGCAGGTCAAGGTTGGGTCTTGGGTCAGTACCTGCCCCATCATATAAACTGTTTAAGTAGAACGGTGTCGTTTTGAGGATAAGTTTTTAATTTAAAACAAAACTGAGTTTGTTTGGCTACGTGTATAAAAAAATCTGATTTAATAACCCTGTTCTGATAGGGATACCCTATCCATATTTAAGGCCCTTTATCCGTTGTTTGGTTTTCTAAAAATCAGAAGAAAAAAAATAGAAAACAGCGGCCAGTGGGTTTCGAACCCCTGACGTGTGGGTGTGTGTGTGAAACTTAACCCATATGTGTGAACTACTGTGCCATTGAGGCACTTGGTTAAAATAGGACCTGAATAAATGTATAATATAAAATAATTTAATTAATTTAATTTAATTTGGTAAATTATTCTCGATGTCTGAATAAAATAAAAAGACAGTGTAACCCAATATTTTTGGGCATTCCGGACTCAATGGCAGAGTTCAAATTGTAAAATAAAATTTCAAAAATGTGAATAGACAAATTGGGCTAATTCTAAAGATGTCCTAAAGGCCAAATGAAGATACCGAACGACCTCCAAAAATTATGAGACCACGTACCTTAAAGTTTTTCGAAATTCTGGACTCAACGGCTGAGTCCGTTTTACCAAATAAAATACTTAAAATACTGCTATACGAAATGGCCTATTTTTAAGACATCGTAATAGTACAACGATGCGACCAAGAGGGGAAGTAAATGGAGCAGTGGCTAGCTACACAGAAAAGAATTTGGTGGGAAGATTATTGTGAGATTGTAGCTCAAATTTAAGCATCCATGTAAGTAAATTTCACACAATATTTAAATTTGACCGGATCTTACCGGTGAGATTAAAGATGACAAATATTATTTAAATTCGATAATCTATCTTATTCACTGATTAACGAATATAAATAACTCATTTAGTTAATAATAATTTGACATGTCAACAAAAATTATTTAAATATCTCTTACAAATCTAACATATTGTATACATATTGAAAAAAAAAAAAAATTGAATGAATTCAGTACACTAACATAACAATGTACCTTTTTAAAAATATTCTATCATGTATAATATGGTTCACCTTTTTAAAAATATTCTATCATGTATAATATGATTCATCTTTTATAATAAGATATAATATATATATATATAGTAGAATATCATTGAAATGACACATTAATACGTGAAATACCGGATTCATAAAAAAATACCTTATACATGTCATTCCATGATTGACAGTGATTCCAGATCTTATAATAAATTCTTAATAATTTATTCCTCGTTCTATTTTTAATAAGACAAATTTAAAAAAAAAAAAAAAAAGATAAAAATGAAGGAATGGGAAGGAGGAAGGTATCTTACCTAACCCGGATTAGATACTTAAATTATATAAACATTATTTTATATTTTATATTTTAGTAAATATTCTCACATATGTGTGTGTGTGTGTATATATATATATATATATATATATACTATGTACATGTATATTATTTATATAAATATGAATTTATATTTTTGCTAATATTAGTAAATTAATTTACATTTTAAAATAATGAATGTAATTAATTTTTAGAGGAAGGTGGAGTGGGGATGGGACTTGGACGGCGGGCGAAGAAAAAGAATGAGTGCATAATAAATAGTATTTGTCAGAAATATTATTTTTTAACATAGCGAGAATGGAGAAGGTCCTGTTTTCATTTCTAAGAGCATTTTCGGAGAATGGATATAGGAAATAGGGAATAGGGAATAGGGTCGGCTTAAGACCATTTGAGGCTTAAAACGGTATTTATAAATGAGAAATTTTTTTCACTTTTTGAGACATAAGAAGGAATAAGTTTTTAATAAAAACACAATTTAAGGATTAAACTTTTATTAATCTTAAATTTCAGTTTGAATTATAATATATACACAAAATTTGGGACCTTTTTTGTTAGGCAAAATTTTGGCTTTATACTTCTAATTTGGATTAACCTATAAAGACATAAAATTTGAGTTTTCTTTTTGTAATTAGACTTTCATTAGCCTTGCACTTCCAATTTGAATTGGATTAACATACAAAGATATAAAATTTGGACATTTTGTAATTTGACTTCTATTAGCCTTACATTTCTAGTTTAGATTAATTTATATAGACATAAAATTTGAGGCCTTTTTTATAGATGGGGCCTAAAATCATTGCTTCATTGGCCTTATGCTTAAGCCGGGCCTGAGGAAAGGAGTCATCCACCCTAACTATTACTTTGGATCCAATAAAGTACTGTTAGGCCTCCAACATATTAGCCATCCTTGGACCTAAAATATATCCAGCTTATAAACAGTAACCAACTAAACTTAAATATGGGTTTCATGGAAAGAGAGAGAGAGGGGGGGGGGGGATTCAAAAATTAGTTAGAAGAATAAGAGAAAAAGATAGGTTGGTGGAAGTGAGAGAAAAGAGAAACAAAAATATATTAAAATATCAAAGGAATACCTTTTATACATATTATTGTTAAAATGATATATAATGCTATGAGTTATTGGTGTATATATAAATACTACAACAACACCCAAATGAATTTTTTGGGTCAAAAAAATGACTCTTATTCTTGAAATTGCTCTAAGCTCTTCACAGTACATGAGAACAGGCAGGCTATCAACAATTTACTATTTTGCATTTTAACCTAGCTGGGATTTTTTTATTTTTTGGTAAGTTAGCAGGGAATGTTATGGAGCAAGAAGAAGGTAATATCTTCTCCGTCTTTTTTTTTTGTGTGTGTGTGTGTGTGTGTGGAATTTCTAGTATGATTATTCAAAAACTTTACAAATTAAGTTAGCTAATACTTGCATAGATAATTTTAACTTAAAATTTGAAATGCAAAGATGTTTGGTGGAATTAAAGATTTTGATTTTGGCATTCTAGTTAAGTTGTACTGTGAGTTGGTGAGATATGAATCAAGGGATTGGAAAGGTTTCAAGCTTATACAACACAATTTTATTTCATGTGCTCAATTTTTTATGCTCTGATTATCTTTTGAAGTCAATTCACCTTCCATGCATACCACTTTTTTGTGTCTCATATTTTATTTTTTTTGCAAGATTCAGGGCTCAAATGAGGTTTTCAATAATTCTCTCTTTTAATTACATTTAATACAAAACAGGGAAAAAAGTGTTATAACATATTAATTCAATTCAGTTCAACTCAATTCAACAAAATCTTATTTATTAAAAAAAAAAGTCTCATTTCAACTCTTTATAGTCAATTATATAAATCATATTTTGTCATTCTACTATATTAATTTTAATTTAAAATCAATCAGAAAATAAATAACTTAATATTGATAATGTATTCAAGCTTATTCATTTTTACTATTTATTATTTTTTTTATATTATCAATTTTGATCTCTTTAGTAGGTTGCTTGATATTTTTTTTAATAAGTTGCCATTGTCAAAATTTGAATAGTGAAAAATAATCATAATATTGTAATAGTGAAAGTCGGTTTAGGAATCACAACAGGACGGGGGTCTCTTTCCCATTCCCGTCCCATTAAAAAAAAATTCATTTCTAGTGGCGGATTCAAAAATTTTAGTTTGGGAAATCTAATTTCAAGTAATGAAATTTAGGAAATTCATATGAATATATAAAAATAATAATTTAGGCAGCCAAGTCCTATTTTTAAAAAAACTCATAACAAATTAGTGGTGAGAAAATACAATATCCAAATTTTTTGAGAGGTCAAATTACAAATATCAAAGTTTAGGAGGTTTATATAAATAAAAAAAATTGGAGGGCGAAAGTCCTATTTTGTTAAATTTCTTTAATAAAGTTAGTAGTAAAAAATATAATATTTAAATTTTTGAGAGAGGTCATTAGCCCTGCTTTGTCTTTCTTATATTCCGCATCTGCTCCGTCCTATCCCACCACTATTAGTTATGTATCTTAACCTTGTCTTTGTTTTATCTTTTCAAATTTCACACCATTTCATCTATAAAACTTAACTTTTTAAAAAAATTATAACTAATAAAATTATATTATTACAAATACAAATATATAATACATAAATATATACACATACATATTTAAATTTATATACATAAAATTATTTTAAAAAATATTTTTGTTAATTTTAATATAAAAAATGTTATTTATAATGAATTTTTTCAATAAATTTACTCATTTCTAAACGTAAACTAGTGATATATAAAAAATTATTAATAAAATTTGTTATGTTTTGAGTAATAATATTATTAGCCAAACTCACACCGATATGGATATCGTATCGAATTTTTTAAACTATTCTTCCGTTGCGTTTATTTTTTGACATACTTGTCACATTCGGAATGACCGGGGCGGGTATTTTGCTTAACTTTTAATGGACCAGCCAAGGCCCAAGGGTCCAAACGCAAGCAGGACACAAGCCTGGGGACGACGCGGCTACCCCGATCTGTAAAGAGAGAGGGCGAGCAAAGGAGACTGACTGGTGACAGGCAGTTGGGGAAGACGAAATAGATTCACCAAGTCAAACTCAACCTTGTTGATTACAATTCAAGATTTGTAGAGAAGAGAATGATCTCTGACGGAGTTGAAGACGAGGACAAGTGGCTGGCGGCAGGGATCGCCGGCCTTCAACAGAACGCCTTTTACATGCATCGCGCTCTGGTAATTACCCCCCTTTCTTTTTCTATGCACACATGAATTCTACTTGTATTCGCACCAAAACCCTAATTTGTAAATTTTCACATCAGGACTCGAACAATCTCAAGGACGCCCTCAAATACTCAGCTCAGATGCTCTCCGAGCTTCGGACTTCGAGGCTTTCCCCTCACAAATACTATGAACTCTGTAAACTTTTCTTTCCCGACTAGATGGATTTCTTTTGTGTTGGATCAGCTAATTGGATTGTTGTTTTCTCTGTCTAATTCTGATTTCCAATACATGGGCAAAAATGCAACAGTTTCTGATTGGTGGTGTGTGTTTGATTCCCTAGATATGCGAGCTTTTGACGAATTGAGAAAGCTGGAGATTTTCTTCAAGGAAGAAACTAGGCGTGGGTGCGCCATCATCGATCTGTATGAACTCGTGCAGCATGCCGGTAACATATTGCCCAGACTGTAAGTGGGAATTACCTTCATGCCATTCCCTTCTCTTTGTTTTTACGATGAGCAGTTCCCATGTGTGTTTTACCTGTAATTGTGTTATGATGGACATGTTGAAAGGATTAACACGTGGTTTCTGTTTTAAAAATGTGAAGGGGTTAAATTGCCTGGGAAAAAGTGCTCGGTTTATGTGTTGTTTTTTGAAAACCAAGAGAAAATGGGGCTTAAAGATCAGAAATCACAAAGCAAAAGAAAAAAAGCAGAACTTTTAAACAGGAACTAATAATATGACACGCAACCAAATGAGTGATCTTGGGTGAGGCTGTTAAAAATCTGAACTTATTTTAGTGTAACTGGGTGGCTGCTCCCCTTGAGATGTTGTGATACATAAATATGTATACGTATAATCTTTCTTTTACCTTGTTTTAATCCACCTTTTCATGCACCTTTCAGTCATTATAGTCTTCTACTAGAATAGGAAATCATAGTTTTTCACTTTCAGGATGTACTTGTGTCCTTGGATTTGACAAACTTGACTTTCATGTTTATGTCTTTTCCAAGTGCATGTCTTACAGTAGTGGGGTAACTGAATTTAAATGCTTTTTGTCATTGCTTATTGTGCATTATGTGTCGGATCTTGTCCTTGATTTAGTGAAGTGAGATGTCTTCACTTTCTATTACCATTTGTCGTCTGTCTTGATCACAAACAGGTGGGCCTTCTTCGGTTATTAATTCATGATCTAGACTTTTTTTCTGTTGCTTTGCTTGAAGCATATTGCTGGAGCCAGTTACCAAGATTTGAAGACAGGAATATGGCTTGGTCTATACCCTCTTAAGAACTTCTATTTGTATGTTGAATTGGAAGCCCTTCTTTACCATTTGGAGATCTTATTTTGACTCAGATTTTGGTCATTATTAATTTGATGTTCATTCTCTTTAAGCAAAAGACGTTTGCTCGAGACCGGGGGGGTTATATCCATAACATAGGTTGATGCATTAGGGTAGATGTGCTTCATGTAGAAGTTTGACAAGCACAGACTAACGTATTCTGAGGATCAACTGATTGACAAGGGATTTATAAGGAAGGCTTCATATGTACTTTGCAGGAGGCAAGTAGAACCCCATGTGGATGTAGCTCTACTCAAAATCTTGGGATGGTGGTTTTAAGGAAGTGCAGTATGGTTTGTTATCTTGGGACTTGGGATTAAATTACTGGATGAATTATCTATAAGTTGGAAGGCCAATCTTTTAGGATGAAAGAGTAGTTTTGCAGCTCTTATATATTACAATTGGATTGAGCAAATTGCAGTGTGTTTGAAAATGATTATCATGATAAGGTTTCAATGCTTTGCAAGATTGGTAGAGATACTTGCAATAGATTCTTTAGGTATAAAACGGTGAATAAAAATCCAGCACAGTGAGAGTTGTGTCAGCATTGGGGTCTTTCCGTGGATGGCAATAGGAATGGGGAGGATTGGACTTCTTAGAGGAACCCATTTGTCCCCAACAGTCTTTTTTTGACTAATTTGCACAATTTGTAATCTTGTCGGCTGTGGTTGGGCAACTGTGGTATATCATTTTGTTTCAATAGAATTGTTATTATTTACTGAGCAAGAGTAAAAATAAAAATGAATTTTTGGGTCGAGTTTAGTGAGAAGATGTTGAAGTGGATCGAGTTAGGAGCGGATGCACAGTGAGGGCACCTGCCCCCTACTGAAATTTCTAGAAAAATTGTGTTCAATTTAATATTTTCCAAATTCTCAAATATATATACATATATATATATATGTATATTTGCCTCCACTCAATAGATTTTTTCAAGCTAACCCCACTCTATTTTCTTTGGCAAATTATCTAATTAGTCATATTTGGATAGACACCGGAAAAAAGAAAGTGTTAAAGCATTAAATAATTATATCATTTTTATTAGTTTAAGCTTTCTGAAAAGTTGGTGGTTTAACATGCATGATATAGAATAAGTAAAGGTCTTAAGCTCAAATCTCACTGCTACCATAATAATTATTATGTACATGCTGACCCACTCGTGGTAAAGAATCTAGTTGAATGTAAAGGGGACCTATTAAAAGATTAAATAATTTAGTTACACATTCTTTATTAACTTAAGTTCGCAAATGAATTGGGGGTTTAATTCAAAAAAAAAAAAAAGAGAGTAAGAGACGTTGCTTTATTTTTCAAATGCTACTTTAATTGCTTACTCTTATCATACTATCATTCCACACATATTATATCATGATTTAAGATTTTAACATTAATTCTTGACATTTTTTTCTTTAACTTTACTTATTCAATATATTTAAGATTAGGACAAGTGTTAATGATTTTTTAAATTTTCTTCAAGGTACCATTCAAGGGTTTATTCAAAACACCTTTTTTAAAGTCTTAAATTCTTATGATTTGGCATTCGAAGGAGGTAGAAGAAAATATATATACTAATGAACATACGACTATATATTTCTTTCTTTTTTATTTTAAATCTATTCTAGTCTAAATCTCAATTGAAGGACACATCACAAAAGGGTTCTTAATGTTCCTTTTCTTTCTATATTTTTTGGTAGGTAATATATTATATATATATATATATATGAATTGACCCAAAAATAGTGTAAAAGTACCCTCAAAAGGCTTTAATAGATATTTAGATTTCAGTTAAACAGTTACAACTAGTTTATACTCTATAACTCATCCAAATATGGAACTAACAAGCTATTCAAATGGCTATTAAAATAAAAGAAAGAGAAAAAAATTATCAAAATGAATAGAGAGATCTGTGCTTGCTAAGCAAGTGATCACTCATCAGGAGAATTAAATTAAGATTTTTGTATAAGAATTAGAATTATGATTAATATTTTTATGAAAGTAATGTTAAAATCATGTACAAATATTTTTCTTATAAATAATAGTAAAAATTATATAGAATGCATCCAAATGAAGCCAATCCCATGAATAACATGTTTGAAGATTGCAACTTTTCTAATTATAGCAAAAAAGTATAGATGTTGGATCTATATTGTTGTTATTGTTCTTATTTTCTATTAATATTATGATCAAAATTTTAAATTTTTGATATTTACCAAAAAAAAAAAGCTTTTAAATTTTTGTTCCCTTTAATTATTCAAAATACATTTAGTCATAGTTTATTGTATAGATTTTATAGAATTACAATTTAATTTTGTTAGTGGGTTTTAGATTGCCCCCACTAACACAAAATTCTGGCTCCTCCTCTAGATCGAGTGGTAGCAAGTTGGAAGTTATAAAGATCAAGCAAGTAACAGTAACACAAAATACTAAAGGATATTAATGGAGTTGGTGAGGGAGCATGTAGTAATACTTAGTGTAGTTGACATTTGAAAACATAAGTTTTGGCGCAAGTGTATAAGCTCAAATTTTTTACAATATACACTTTATTTTTATATATTTTAAAGCTATTATTTTGCAGATTTTCTTAGTGGTTTTAGCTTTCTGGGTGGTGTGTAGTTTTGTCTCTTTGTAACTTTTTTGGTAGTCTATGGTGAATTTTTTTATAATCTTGTTGTAGTTGTTTATTGTCAGTATGAAATCATTCTGCCATAATTGTTCCAATTATTCAACTTTTCATCGTTCTTGATTAACGCTTTCATTTTAAATCAAACTTCTACATATTTGTTATTTACCAAACAAAAAACTTTTAAATTTTTGTTCCCTTTAATTATTCAAAATACATTTAGCCCTAGCTTTTTGTATAGATTTTATAGAATTAAAATTTAATTTTGCTAGTGAGTTTTTGATTGCCCCCACTAGCACAAAATTCTGGTTCCGCCCCTAGATCGAGTGGTAGCGAGTTGGAAGTTATCAAGAGCAAGCAGGTAACAGTAACACAAAATACTGATGGATATTAATGGAGTTGGTGAGGAAGCATGTAGTAATACCTATTGCTGTTGAAATTTGAAAACATAAGTTTTGGCGTGTGTAAGTTCAAATTTTTTACAATATTCACTTTATTTTTATATTTCAAAGCTTATTATTTTGCAGATTTTCTTGGTGGTTGTTAGCTTTCTGGGTGGTGTGTAGTTTTGTCTCTTCGTAATACGCCATGTGTACATGGGTTCTACCCCTCTTTGGTAATTGGTAGTCTATGGTGAATTTTTTTATAATCTTGTTGTAGTTGTTTATTGTCAGTATGAAATCATTCTACCATAATTGTTCCAATTATTCATCTTTTCATCTTTCTTGATTAACGCTTTCATGTTAGAAGTTGGCCAATTGAAGCTTCTATTTGAAAGTTGGCTCTATCTTTACAGATCTTCTATGCATAGAGCATGCTTTCTTTAAGCCTATTTATTAGCTTGATTCTTGAATCTTGATGCTCTTTATTACTATTGATCTTATATTTCACTTATTTACATTAGATTTTCATTTTTTTGAATTTTCTTCTTTATGTATTTTTGGATTGTTCAGTAGAAAGTTGTACCTATAGAAAGTTCTGTTCCATGCATAATAGATATTTTTGACTTAATTTGAGTTTGTTCTGTTTGTTTATCAGGTATCTCCTTTGTACAGTAGGATCTGTGTACATCAAGTCTAAGGAGGCTCCTGCCAAGGATGTTCTTAAAGATCTTGTGGAAATGTGCCGTGGTATACAACATCCTGTACGTGGGCTCTTTCTAAGGAGTTACCTATCTCAAGTCAGTAGGGATAAATTACCTGATATTGGTTCTGAGTATGAAGGGTAAGGCAATTGTTGGTCATTTTGTGCTTCATTATAAATTTAGGTGGAGGAATTGTCAATTCATTGATTTATCAAAAATAAAATAAAAAATTGTTGGGTCGTTTGATTAGAAAATTTGTGGTCCATAAACCACTAAAGATGAGCTGTCTTCACTATGGCAAGCTCACATGGCCGGATACCTTTGTCTGCTGCTACTAAATGGTTGGGCAGATACCTTCCCTGCATGCAGAAACTGATTTACAGAAGCATCAAGCTTTGGTGCCCCCTAGACCTCCAGAATGTTGTATCGTTCAGTGTAGTTTAATGTCATTGATGTTTGCACAATAACTAAGTTATTAACTAGGAGTTCTGTCAGGGAAGAAAATCTCTCACTTTGTGATTTACTTCAGTACCGGGTAGCAGAGAAACAGGCAACACTATTTTGGTGATGGTTCAATGATATGTCTGTTTTCCTCCCTTTTGTTATTCCTCCTAAGCACTGTGTTTCCTTTTTTTAAAAAGTACCGTGTTTCTTTGCTTGCTAATTAACTCGAGTTTATTGGATTGATGGACAATCTGATATGTGCATGGCTTCCTTGAATGCTGCAGGGATGCTGATACTGTCGTGGATGCTGTGGAGTTTGTTCTCCAAAACTTCACAGAAATGAACAAACTTTGGGTGCGGATGCAACATCAGGTAGGTTGAAATATACATGGGCTGTGTTTCCTGCTCTCATGCTTAGACATGCATGGTGCCACAGTACTTGCATGTCATGAAAGGTAAAATAAATCATGAGGGCATGATTTGTGGTCATGCAGGTGTTATAATGCTTTCGAATCATTCATACTCTTTGCTGATCTTGAGTTGAGGCTTGCAATCGGGCTTTCTGGTCTGCAGGGACCTGCTCGGGAGAAGGAGAAACGGGAGAAAGAAAGGAGCGAACTTCGTGACCTTGTAATATCAGTAACCTGGAATTGGTTAATATTTCTGTGAATCAGCAATGAAGTGTGTACCTATGCACTTACGAAAGGCTACTCTTCTATTGCTTTCATTTTTCGTTAGGTTGGGAAGAACTTGCATGTCCTCAGTCAGATTGAAGGTGTTGACCTTGATATGTACAGAAATACTGTGCTTCCAAGAGTCTTGGAGCAGGTTTGATATATTTACTTTTGACTTTTGTTTCGTTAAAGGAGTGTAAGATATGCAACTTGTACATGCTAACCATCTTTTTCTGGAATGTGCATCTCAATCATTTGTGGCAGGTTGTCAATTGTAAAGACGATCTTGCACAATATTATTTGATGGATTGCATAATTCAAGTCTTTCCGGATGAGTACCACTTGCAGACTCTTGAGGAATTGTTGAGTGCTTGCCCCCAGCTTCAGGTGGGTTGCATTATCCCTTTTATAGAATCAATTAAACATTTAGCATGTTTCTAGTTATTGGTGTTATTATAATACCTGTTCCTGTTGTTTGTCTTGCACTGTCCTCGTGATTTGGAATTTGACAGCTTTTTCTTTGCCCTACATGTATAGGATTCATATGCGTAGATGTTTTAATTATTCTCGGTCTTTATGGTCAATGATTGTATTATGGATATCACTATTGATTATGGAATTTATGTACTTTATTCACTCTACAAAATTTCCATTATGACGCATTCTGTACATTTTTAAGCCAAGGAGATAAATATTTAGGAAAAATTTCTGTGCTTCTAACATCCAAAGATTCTTACTGTTTACAGTCAATATGCCACAACTGGATGCAGTTATTCATGGTAGTTGCTTTGCACTTTAAACAACTTTAAGTGGTAGTTACTTTTGCACTTTAAGCATGCAATTTAGAAAGGTTGATAAAAAAAAAAATGCATGCAATTTAGGAAGGATTGTAATGCTTACAACTTATGAAAAACTCTCATTGTTTGTAGTCATTATCGTGGTTGTTAAAATGACAATCTGGATCACAAAATCATATGATCCTACGATCCAAAACTCAAAACCAATCCTCATTGTACAGTGGGATTGGATCAAAATTGTTAGAATTGTGGATCAAGTCGTAGAATTGTAATATCCTACTTTTCTTTTACCTCTTTCTGTTATTCCCTTTAGTCATTTCTAACTGGTTACATCTTGCCTAAATGAAAAGAATAAACAGAGTCCACAACCTAATAAAATGCCTTAAGTCAATCAAATAGAACAAGTTCATTCTCATTTGAACTTTGCAATGATTTTCTTCGTGAACAATGAATCGAACTGTATTTGCAACAATAGCTTGAATAAGGCTTAATCTTCTTTTTGGCATGTATAAATTTATCACCTTCCATTTTACATTTATATATTGATTTCATTTATTTTTGGTCTTTTTGCTTTGAGATGTTTTATATAAGTTGATCTCCTTCCCCCCGTTCCTCGACAAATTGTTGATTTTGATCTCTACAACTTTATCAAATCACTTCTACAGCATGTTGTAAGTTGTAACAAAGCTGATGGTTTAAGAAATTTTTTGTTATAACAGTTCTTTTTCTTTTAATTTTAATTTTTACTTGGTTTTGAAAACAGTAATTTTTATTTTATTTCTCTAAAACAAATTCTTTCTTTTGTAAAATGAACATTATCGCCTTTATTATTTATTGCTATGTTATTTATTGTATTTGACTTGATTCATGGTTTCATAATGATTTTCTATCATTGATTAGCCACAACAGTTTCTTGTTTTCAAGAATTTAGTATAATATCATAATGTAATATGTATTAACAAAACAATAAGTATTTATTTTTTAAATTTATGCCAATTTTTCTTGCCTACTACCTTGATTTTCTCCATCTTAGAAGCTTATATGCTCCAAATGTTTTTTCTATTTTTTCCTATATTTGCAGTTGAGTTTTAGGATTGTTTTTATGAGATTTTCAATCATTTTTAATATATAGTAGATACACATGGTATAGGATATTATCTTCATTGTTTTGTAGCATCTTATGATTCTCCCCTTCTTGAAGACCTCCCCCCGCTGGGGATCCAATGTAAGATCTCATTTTCAACAACCTTGGCCAATATTTTGTAATTGGATGCGGTTTTTCATGGTTGTTGCTTTTGCAATTTAAACATTGTTCATTATGATGTGTGGTTTTCTATTCTAAGCTGTCCATGTTCTGTTTAGTTTTAGTTAGTTTGGAAACCTGCTCTATTGGTGAGGTTTAATTGATAATTGGCTTTGGGGTGTCAAGTTCCTTAGGCTGGAAAATGCCAAATGATTAATTAGCTATTTTATATGTTCTATTGATAGATTTTTCTTCTCTCTATAGGCAGGCAGGGATGTGTTTGTCATTTACTTTAGTAGGTTGGGTTTTTTTTTTGTCTTTAACCTACTATTTTTTCTTCTAAACTTGCATACTAGATTATAATTATAATTATTTCTTCTCAAGGTCCTTCCTGTTCTATGATTTTAAGCTCTATTCTTTTCCTCTGTAATTCTGTTCCCCTGGTTCTTTAATAAGAAATTGAAAATTTACTGAAATTGGAGTGGAGCAAAAGGGAGAAAAGGAGAACTCTTTGCAAAATAGGAGAAACAAGAAGCAAGCAAAAGAAATGGAACAGTTATCCCAACACCCAAAACCAAAGTTTACAAATGCCTATAATTTCCTGCATACAGTTATGATGTTGTACATTTGGCTGAAAATAGACCTCTACTTGGACCGAACATGGATTCCATTTGATAGAATAGAAGATTCCTGCTAAGACCAATGCAACAACATTTAAGCATTAGTAAATGTAACAGTGTATATATGATGGATTTTAACTTCATTGATGAAGATATAGCGCTGGATTGGAATTGGCATTAGTTGTTTTGAATTTAAAGAGCATTGTTCTGAACTACAGCGCTAGCACACTAAGACTTCCCTTTGTGTTCCTTTCCACATGTTAGCCATCTGTTGACATCAAGACAGTACTTTCTCGATTAATGGAAAGGCTCTCCAATTATGCTGCTTCAAGTGCAGAAGTGAGTAATTTATGTGCTATTTTCCTGGGATCAGATTCAATATATTGTTTGTTTGTTACTGATGATTTTATGCTGCAGGTGTTACCTGAGTTCTTGCAAGTAGAAGCTTTTTCAAAACTAAACAATGCCATAGGGAAGGTAAGTTTTACATAATTGCCATGTAGAATCTGAGGATAAAATCTTGGCAAACCAGGTACTCTCGGTAATTTTAGTTGTGATAGAAAATTTAAAGTGAAGTTGATGTGCCTTCTTCTTCATCATTTCCTCTCTCTTTCTCTCTCTCTCTCTCTCTCTATATATATATATATGTATATACATCTGTGTGTGTGTGTGTTATTTCAATGGAAAATGAATTGGAAAAAAAAAGTTACCTTTGATCTGGCTGTTTTGTGGTTGGAAAGGTGAACAGAACTTGTGGGTGCCAATTTTCTTGACAAGGAAAAAAATTAATCTTGCAAATATTGGCTGTGCATAGACATCCCTCACATGTCTGTGCAATCATTTTCTATTTTGATGCCTGTGTCTTGTCCTGCTTAGCAGTGTTGCTCTTTGTAGAACTTTAGCATTTACGTGTCTCACACACACATATATATTGCTAAAAATGATCACAAGAAGTCATCCTTGTCATTGCATAATTGTTACATGTTTGTTGGACTTGTTTATTTCTCCAAGTACTTCTGAAAATTTAGTTGTTCCCTTTATGTATATATGTGGATCTCTATTCAAGCAATTACAAATGTGATGCCTATATGTTGATACAGGTGATTGAAGCACAGGTTGACATGCCTGCTTTTGGAGCTGTAACCTTATATTCATCTCTTCTTACATTTACTCTTCATGTTCACCCTGATCGGCTTGATTATGTGGATCGAATATTGGTAGGTTTCCTTTTTAGATTTTCATATTGCAGTTTTTTTTGCCTCGAACCAAGATCTGAGAGTTTGAGTTATTTAGCTGATTCCATACCCTTGCCTTTCTTCTCCAGAAAGTGTTAACCAATACTTTTTTTTTCCTACGAGTAAGAGTTAACAAATACATGCAAAATGAAATGCTGGTTTATTTGGACCATAGTTTTCAAATGAGAGCATTGTTATTTTGATTTCAAGGCAGGGAAATTGATGAATGTCCTTCAAATGAATGTCTTTAAAGAGTGCTCGGCTCAACTGAATAATAGTTTAACAAGATTTAGAAGAAAAGTTTTACAATAGCATCCCTTATCTGCAAATCTTCCTAATTTTAAGAAGTTCGATGAACTTGAGTCTGACAATGTACTGCTGCAAATTCACAATTTTATACTGTAATGCACAAAGAGAACTCAAAGATATGCCACAAATATCTAGTCATCAATAAATACCTGCAATAATGCTGAATAAAGCATAAGATGTAAAAGCTAAGATCTGTGGGTGGCAAGTACAAATTATTTTAGGGGTTTTCTCACCACAATAAGCATAAACTCTTTTCAGTAAGGTCGGTCCATATGTTGAAGTTCATCTAGATGGTATATACAGTTTGATTTATGTAACCACTGAACTTATTAAATGAATGTTTCTAGGTCACCTGTCCTGTTTGGATTTCTTAGATGGTGTCATCACTCATCAAGCTCCTCTTCTTCATCTTCTTCAGGGTGCATGTGTTAAGAAACTCTCTGGCAAGGGCAAACTCGAAGACAGCAAAGCAACAAAGCAGATTGTTGCACTTCTAAGTGCTCCATTGGAGAAATATAATAATATTGAGACTGCACTGAAACTTTCTAACTATCCCCGTGTCATGGAACACCTTGACGATGGAACAAATAAAGTCATGGCCAGTGTTATAATTCAGAGTATCATGAAAAACAAGACTTGTATTTTTACTGCTGACAAGGTTTGTTTCAATTCAAAATATATGGTGTTCTCTAAAAGTGTGTTTCTTAATAACATGGAACTTCTGGGTCTCTGTAGGTTGAAGCATTGTTTGAATTAATAAAAGGGCTTATTAAAGATTTGGATGAGAATCTCCATGATGAGGTGATTCGGAATTACTTTTCAGTAATTTTGTATTAGTTAACAAATGCACTATTATCTCTTATTGCTTACGGTTTTATGCCAAGACAAGTTTTCTCCAATTTCAGCCATTTTATTAGTTTTTGTTATATAATAGTTTTTTTTTGTCTGTTTTGGTGGAGACGAGCCTTTTATACGTGACAGTGTTTCTTATTGAAAGGTTTTATACTTCTTGGATAATTTTTTTCCCCTGCTTTCAGCTTGATGAGGAGGATTTCAAGGAGGAGCAGAATTCTGTAGCACGTCTTATTCAGATGCTGTATAATGACAATCCGGAGGAGATGTTAAAGGTTACAATGATTTTTCTTTAAAAAAAATCTTACATTTTCACTGCCATATGTTCATATATATATATATATATATATATATATATACATACTATTTTTGTAAAACATGTGTTGCACATGAATATTGTATCAATTGTTGAGGTTTATTTTATGTATTATAATATTGTAAAACTTACTAAAATTGAATAATATAGACAAAATAATAAACTAAATTAAACAGAGAGAAATTAAATTGAAATAAAATGAAAAAGGAGTACGAAAATAAAAGAAAAATTAACTAAATTCAAGTAAAATCAACTTACTTATCTTGCAATAAGGAAAAAAATCATTTCTAAATGAAATACATATTCATGGTTGATGCAAATACATGTTTTAGGCTTATTTTGATATATTTTTATTATTGACTTCGATTTATTTATGGAATCAATATTTTTTTGAAATAAATATTATAATTTTTTCAAAAGTATATTTAAATTATAAAGAATTTACAAAATAGAGTAAAGATGGAAGATGTTAATGGGAGTAATATAATCAAATAGCCAAAAAATCTCTTGTATATCAAATAAAATTGTAAAATTAAATGAATTTTATTGTGATCAATCCTTTGGTATGTATACTTTTACAAAGACACTATAAATACTTTAGTAAATTATAATAATTATAAACAATACATCAAGCATAGTAAAGTGTAATGTAGGTATTGTAGTCAAATATAATCAAATAATAAAAATAAATAAATAACATATCAAATGTTCACGCAACTAAATAGATGTTCTCATGATCAATATTTTTGTCACGTATTAATTTACTTTTGATTTTAATTTTTAAAAGTTTCTATTAACACTTCTTTATTTAAGCATTTTATAATAAGTAGTATCCAACTAAAAAGGCTAATATATACATCTAAGTGCACGTTTCCCCTTTTTTTCATAAATGAATGTGCATAGTTAATGTAAATGCATATTTCATGTTTGTTTTGATATATTTTTATTATTGGTTTTGAATTTTTATGCAATTCAACATATTTTAAAATAAATAGTACAATTTTAATTATATGAAATTACTGGTTTGGTACTTATATATATATATATATATAAATACTGTTTTTCCTTTTAATACTAATAGTTTGATGCATTGGATAGGGTTATGTAAGATGACAGAGAAAAACTGATTTATACAAGCGTCAGATGAACAACTTTTCTGCTGAGTATACATCAAGTTCCTTTATTTTATTCATTTTTCTTTATCCAGATCAATTAAACTTGTAACAAAAATGGAAATAAAATTGGCTTCTAATTTACGTTGAGAGCTACTCTATATTGTCTTCATTTGAATTTTCCATGTTACATTTGTTCTTTCTTTGAAATGGCAATTTTTTAGTTATAGAACTGAAGAGGCATAAAGAAAATAATTTCTAAATTTTTAGTTATACTACATTTACTATTATTTTATTTTGATAGGTAAATCTCACACACACACTTTGTCCCAAGGAAACTTGAACAATATGAGGAGGTGGAGGAGATACCAACCAAGTTAGAGCTTGTTGGTTATTTCATTTACTATTTCTATAAATAGTATTTGGAAATTTCTTTAATTATGGAGAAATGATATTGATTGTGTTTTGGGGCTAAAAGAAATAATTGGGGACTCTTATGAGCTTAGTTTTGTAATTGGTCATATATCTTTTCTTTTTCTTTTTCCTTTACCATTTCCTTTCTTGTGGCTTTAGACATTTCCATATTTCATGCTATACTTTTACATGCCTATATTTTTGTCACAGGAGCTCACCAAAATCATTTTTTTGTTGGTTAGTTAGTTATCACTCATTAAGTGAGCATGTACGAGGATTTTTAAGAATTTAAAAAAAAAAAAAAGAGGAAGAAGAAGAAGAAGTATGCATATATGGGGGATTTTGGTGTGGAGTCTGGTGGACATTAATTAGGGTCTTTGACATATATTTTAATTTCCACACTTTAATTTGAAACAACTGTACTTCTACCGGAGTTGAACCAAATATGCCAAAAGAAAGTATGCTTAGATTTGATGTTTTAATTTTAAACTTTCATTGCAGTTCAATGAATTACTTCCACCTCTTCACTAAGTTTTAGCTAACTTAGTACTCAAAAGCTTTAAATGCGTTGCTGCTGGTGTAAACTTTCACTAGCTTATCTAAGCTTATAATTCTTAATACCTTTTTGAGTAAATTACACTGACCTCTCCCGAGGTTTATCGATATTATACACGGATTCCGTGGTTTGAGAAATTATACTAACGTCCCTTGAAGTTTGTGTTTCATATCAACTTGCCCCTTTCGTTTGTCAATCGTCAATTGACCTAACAAAAATAATTGACATTAGCTAATATTTTTTTTAAATACAGTTTTATTCTCATACAACCTAAGAAGCACGGATACGGGATACGGATACGACATGACACGGACACGCAGACACGTTATTTCTCAAAAAAGTAGGACACAGACACGTTACGGACACGTTGAATATATATAAATTTCTTATATTTTTTATATGATCATATAATAAAAACTTAATGTTATTTCAATTAGACTTGGCATAAAAGCACACAAATTTGAAAAATATAATTAAGATATTAAAATAACAAAGTCATTAAATAAAAATTAAAGAACTTCATCTTTTAATCATCAACATCCATGATTCAAGTGTCCGGACATGTGTCCGAGAGTGTCGGTGTCCGACACGTGTCCAACACGGACACGTGAGCCAAAATAGAGTGTCCATGCTTCTTAGCATTCAACGAATACTTTCAATATTTTAAAACTTAAAAGATAAAAGATACTGATTTTTTTTCTCTTCACACACACACTCTCTCTCTCTCTCTCTCTCTCTCTCTCTCTCATATATATATATATGGCTTCAGACCCACATGAATATAATTGTATATGTATATATGTGTGAGTTTTCAATTGCACACCATCACTTGCTATAGATCGCGACTCATCTAGACTTGGATGGAGACCCACCTCTCTCTCTCTCCGCTCTCCTCTCAAAAGTAAAACCCAACAAAATGGAATGAGAATAAAATTATGATTTAGGCAAGTGTTAATAAAAACTCTTTCACACAAATTTGATTAATTAAGATTAATGAACGACGTAATTAGAATATTAATCTGATACTTTTGTACCAACCTTATCAGCATCAGCAACGATAACTTCGTTATTTTGTCCAAGAATGAGTCCGAGAGGTCAACCACTGGTGTTGACCCGGTTCTCGATTACCAAGTCAGTCACGGACTCATTCATGGTGACTCGCTTGATCCAGCCATCAGCACAATCTGTGTATATGAGTTGAGACTTGGCATTGTAAGCAAGGTCTTTCAGGTGCCAACAGCTGCTCAAGCCCAACCACTTTCGGCACCAATGCCTTTTGAGAATTCCATGGACCATAACAACTAGATGATTAGCTGATGAACCATCAGATTCCTTTACAATTCCAAACATCTTGACCTCCATTAATGGATTTTGAACAACACATTGTTTTCCGTGTAACCTTTTTCAATCACTCGTATCACCCAATGCAGGTCACTCGCTCGGCATTGGCTTGCAACATTTAAGAATTGTGAAAGAATCACACCACAAAATGATTAGAGCATAACAAGATGTAGTGAAATATGAGAGAGAGAGAGAGAGAGAGAGAAGGAATTGAGGTTGAAGTATTTAGGGTTCTACAGAGATGAACAATGGAGGTGCAAATGAGATGGGGAGGAATCTTCACCCATTTTTATTCTATGGTAAAATTGTCTTTTTAAAGAAACTTGTTATGTCAACTGACGGTTGATGGACGGAAGAGGTAAATTGATACGGAATATAAATCTTAAGAGAGGTTAGTTGTAATTTCTCAAACTACGGGGGTCTATGTGTAATATTGATAAACCTTAGGAGAGGTCAGTGTAATGTATTTTATCTTTTGCAAAGTTTCTTTCTCATTCTCATACGTTTGTCTCGTTATTTTCATGATTAATCAATTTCTTCAGTAACTCAAGAACTCCCATCCCCTTCTTTTTAGACAATTTTTGCATGCATATTTCAAGATCACCTTTTTTGGGGGCATTGTTCCTTCTTTTTTTTTTGAGTTAATTAATATAAACTCTCTAGTATAGACTTTTAATTGTTCACAAATGCATGATAAGTTACATTTTAGTGTGAATGACATCTACTAGTTATTCATTTGTATAGAGGTCCACCAATCCTACATGGCATTCAATCGCAATAACAATAACAAGCTCCATGATAGTAATGAGAGGTGTAACATACATAATGTGATGGAAGCGGTTACCGAGAACTTTTTTTTTTTTCATTGCACAACTCCTTAAATTATATTGATGCACATGTTTTAATAATAAGATTTCATATATTTGGGTTTTTAATAATTTTTATTAAATTTATAAAGATGATTTTATATGAATAATGGATGAATTTTATATTGAATCTTAAATACTGTCAATAAGAGAAGTGCACTTATGCATACAAATGCACTTAAACATAAAAATAAAGTAAATTTATAAAAGCCACTAAACCAGTAAATAAGAAAATTATTATAAATAAATCCAAAAATTGGAAGAAGAAAATTCATTTTGAGAGATTACTAATATCTAATCCAAGCCCTAACTTCATTCAAGTGTATATCATAAAATCTAATGATTAAGCTAAAAGAAATGAAGACTTCTCAAATTTTTTTAGAAGTTACTGATTATATCACAAAACCTAACATTTAGATAGAAAAAAAATACGAGAGAATATTTCAAATTTATGAATTTTTTATTTAGTCTAAGCAAAAATGAGGTTTTTGAAGCGTGAGAAGTCAAGGTTGTTAAAAACTGGGATCCTACAATGGATCAATGGGGGGTTCTCTGGATCGGATCAAGAATTGTAATATTCTAAAAATTGAGAAAACTAATGCCAACTAAGTTTTTTGCATCTTAAGGATCATTAAAAATACCAAAATGAATAACTTTAAAACATGTGAAAAATATGAAAAATTACAATAAAAATTTAGAATACAAAAGCTTCCACTAGTTCTAATATTTTTTCAGTACATTAATATAACAAATTTTTTATTCATATAACATTTAACTAAGATAATACATTAGAATATTAGATGTACTAAAATATTTGATTTACATAAGAGAATTTTTTTTAAAAAATATTTGGGTCACAATCGTTGTAATGGTAACAGTCGCGGTGATGGTAATGAGAGGTGTAACAGGCATAATGTAATAGATGCAGTTACCGAGAACATGATTTTTTCCTCACACTACTCCTTAAATCATATTGATACGCATGTTTTAATCATAGAATTACATGTATTGGGGTTTTTAATAATTTTCATTAAATTTATAAAGATGATTTTATATGGATAATGAATGAATTTTATATTGAATCTTAAATGTTGTCGGTAAGAGAAGTGCACTTATGTATACAAATGCACTTAAACCTAAAAATAAATTAAATATATAAAAAAAAATAAGAAAATTACTATAAAGAAAAATAAAAAATCCAAAATTTAGAAAAATATAAAAAAAAAAAATCATTTTTGAGAGATTACTAATTTCTAATTCAAGCCCTAAACTTCATTCAAGTGTATATCATAAAATATAATGATTAAGTTAAAAAAATGAAAACTTTTCAAAAAAATTGAAAAATTTTCGATCATCACAAAACCCAACATTTAGATTAAAAAAAAAAAAATACAAGCAAATATTTTCAAATTTATGAATTTTTTATTTAGATCTGAACAAAAATGAGGTTTTGAAGCGTTAGAAATCAAGGTTGTTAAAATCAGGATCCTACAACAGATCGTGGGAGGGTTCTTTTGACAATTGTAAGATTCTAAAAAATTAAGAACTAATGCCAACCAATTTTTTTGCATCTTAAGGATCATTAAAAAATACAAAATGAATAACTTTAAAACACATGAAAAATTATAATAGACATTTAGAAATTAGTATAAGCTTCCACTAGTTCAAATATTTTTTAGTACACTAATATAATAAATGTTTTATTTATATAACATTTAACTAAGATAGAACATTAAAATATTTAATTTACATAAGAAAAAAAATTTATTTTAAAATATTTGGGTCCCTTGGCCATGAAAGATTCTATAACAGAACCTATGATACAAGCGAAAAAAATTGGCGCTAGGATTTATTTATTATAAGAGATTAATTGATTCAAAACAAGCTTATTAATTTTTTATGTATGTGTGTGTAAAAGAGGGGGGGAGAGAGCCTGAGTGAGAAGTAGCTAATTAGCCTAAAGAAAATTTCTTAAATGGCGGACACGTACTAGCAATAATGAAGAGTTAAATGGCTTGAATTAATTAGTACAATACTTGACTAATCTAAAGAAAATTCAAAAAGTCAAAACATGAAGAAAGTTTTAACATGATTGCCTCACTTGGGATATTTATATGACCTTGGTATTTTTTATAATATTATGATGGTTTCGAGCTATAACTTATCAAATACACATGTGAGAATGACATTATATGACTATATTGTAGAATTGTTAAAATCGGTAGAATCAGGAGTCAATTTTGCATCTTAGTGATCCTGTAGGGATTTTTAATGGGATTCAAATCGATTTTGGATTTTTAGATCATAGAATTAGGATTATAAGATTTGGATCGAGATTTTAATAACCATGTTAGAAACCCTAATCTAATGAACAATGGGAAACGAATGGTGCAAAATGTCCCCTTTATGGTTTTGTCAGGCAAACCGGGCATAACAGCTCCATAATTGAGCCATAACGGCGGTTATGGCTCCGTAATGAGCATTACAGCCATGACTCCATTCACCCTGCAATCATGGGGTGCAGCGGGCGTTAGTTAATTTAAAACTGCCTGGAGGGTGTTTTTTTCTTTTTCTTTTTTTTTTTTTTTTTTTGGGGGGGGGGGGGGGGCGGGGGTCTTCTATTCTCTTTGGACAGTTTATTTGCTTGCACTGTTTATGAATGTGAGTTATTTTTTCCCATCTCATTTTATGTGATGCTGACCACATTTTTTTTGCTGAGTTCCAGATCATATGTACTGTGAGGAAGCATATCCTGATTGGAGGACCGAGGCGGCTTCCATTTACTGTCCCTCCCCTTATTTTTAGTTCTCTTAAGGTTTGATTTTTACTTTCAGCTCTGTGACAAATTGGTGTCACCTTATACTCATTAAAAAAATGTTGTGTCTTCTTGCTGTCCTAACAAGTTTGGAATTTAAAGAGGAGTTTTTGAACCATACATTAATATCAGAATCAGTGGCAGATCTAGAACTTGTGGTTAGGAGGGGCCAAAGTCTATATGTGAAAATTTTAAGAGGGATTTTTTGTGAAAATTTAACAAAAAATTTTTTTTTTGGAGGGGGGTCATGGCCCCCACTAGCCACCCCCTGGAACCGCCACTGATTGGAATGAATAAAGATCAGTTGATTTCAGGATACTTATTGTGACTGTATCTTTACTAGCAAATAAAGAGTGCTGGAATAGCCCTCCATTGATTAGTCTGCATGTGACGTGTGCCTGTTGAGCATGTTTGTGCATGTACATTTGTATCAGTACACATTTATAAACAAATACTTGAAATATATTGAACATTTAAGTTAAAACTTGCTTTAAAGATACATTAGCTGTAGCCTGCAAGTATGATGAATAAAATACAAAATATGGGTTTATCATTTTCCATATGCTATAAATGATGCATCAATGTGCCTATAAATTGAATTTCATGGAAAGGCTATTTAAATCTGAAAAATAGTGATCAGATGTTGAAACACACTACAAAAAAAAAAAAATTGAAATGATTCAAGGCCTGTAACACAATCAGCCAAGTTAAACTACTTGTATTTCCTTGAAATTATTCTATGTGAAAACAATTATAAAAAATGGACTACCCCCAGTGCATGAGGCTTCTGCCACAGCGGTTGGAGATATACGTAGCCTTACCCCAGCGAGCAAAGAGACTTTCCACGACTCGAACCCGTAACCTCCAGGTCACAATGGAGCAACCTTACCGTTGCGCCAAGGCCTGCCCTCTTCTCTGCAAAAACAATTGTACTTTATCTATAAATTTTGCATGTCCTTTAATTTGATAAAGTGAAATAAGATTATTGACTATTAAATTTGCTCACTGAATCTGAAAAGTCATCCATATGTTATGGCAGTTATGCATTGATTAAGTGAACATATAATTCAGAATAAATTGCAAAAATACAAACGATGCATTTTCTTCCAAAGATATCTCATTCCAGGGATTTGGTAGTATTCGGGCCTATCATGCTTAAAGTCTTAACCTAAAATGGTTAATTCTTAGGAAAAGAACCGCAAAAAGTTAATTTAAAAAACAAAGTATGGATTTCTAAGAGCATGCACCACAGGTCCACAAAATTTGACTGACTTCTATATATCTCCAATGCATGCTTCAAATTGCCAATATTTATTGTAAAATATAAATGGAAACGAATGGGAAATATTTATTTTTTTTTTTGTATTATTTTTTCAAACCTTACACTATCAGCATTGTACTATTTTAGAAGGACTTGTTTTTTCAGAAGACAATTAGTATGAACCAGGAAGCTTTTTCTTTTTCTTCTATTTCCCCCTCTTTCCTGAGTTTATACTTACTAAAACCCTCCGAAGCCAAAAACTTACTGATATCGTCGGCAGTCTGCATTGTTTGTGTTTTACAAGGCAAACCTTATTTTTGGCACATTGTTTCTGTCATGTGCAGTTGGTTAGGCGACTGCAAGGCCAGGATAAAGATACTGCTGCAGAAGAGGCTTCAGCTACACCAAAGAAAATTTTTCTGCTTTTGAATCAGGTAACTTATTGTTGAAAGTGGTTTGTATATGGTGTTTTCCATGTAAAAGAAATATTGCCTATAAATTTATGCATTATGCTTTTACTGATTTCATAATATTTTCCTGTTATATTCTGTCTAATTGAATGTCCTAAGCTCTTGGCATCCACATGTATTTTATGTGGGTTTGTTGGCATGCCACTAAAAATTGATATTCACTGGCATTTGAATTATCTTAAGTGAAAGACTTAAAATAGTGCACTCTTGCCAAAATTGGTTAATAGTTAATGTCTTTTGTTTCTTTCCCTCACCCCCCCCCCCCCCCCAAAACAAAATAAATAGCTTTCTTTTTTCTCTTTCCTTTGACAATTCCTCTCTGCTATAAGTTGTCATGTTGGCTGTTGGTCATCTCTACCTCTGGATCTTTATTTTGGATGGAACACTAATTTAGGAGGTCAAATTTGCCTGTGAATTTCCTCTGCAGTTCACATGTACTCATTCATATTAATGTCTTTGTTAATTTTGTTTGCTTTTTGTTTCAGACAATTGAGGCTCTGGCAACTGTTCCCGTACCTGAACTGGCTTTACGATTATACTTGCAATGTGCTGAGGTACATGAAAATGTTCAGCCTTGTATTATTTCAAACAAATGGCATAGTCATGTTCTTTCTGACCTGCCCTTGCCATTGTTTTCGTAAATCTCAGGCTGCAAATGACTGTGACCTAGAACCTGTTGCCTATGAATTTTTCACCCAGGCATATATACTATATGAAGAAGAAATTGCGGTAACTGATTACAGACGGGTTTCTTTTGCCAGTTTCTGTCCTAATTTTTTATTTTAATTGGAACTAGTGTTTTCTTAGAGCTCTTTCCTGAGTTTACAATGGAATACTGAGTTATGCTTATTTCTTCTCCCTTGGTTGGATATTAATGTTGTGATAGGATTCCAAAGCACAGGTGACTGCAATACACCTAATAATAGGGACTCTTCAGAGGATGCATGTCTTTGGTGTTGAGAACAGGGATACACTAACACACAAGGCAACAGGGGTAAAATAGTGACATATCTATTCACGGAGTCATTTCAAAGTAGAGAAATTCAAACTAATTTCATTATAACTCATACATGAAGCTTTTTCTTGTGTGTAGTATTCTGCAAAGCTCTTGAAGAAACCTGATCAGTGCAGAGCTGTTTATGCATGTTCACATCTCTTCTGGGTTGATGATCAGGATAGCATCAAGGATGGAGAGAGGTGAATTACACACACACTGCCGTTCATAGGCCACAAAATATCCTCACATCTTCATGGCTATATATCATTACCTGCATGTCATCAGGGGTGTTATATCCATTAAAAAAAATGAAGGGCTAACCCAGTACACGAGGCTCCCGCCACTGCAGGGTCTGCGGAGGGTTAGATATATGCAGCCTTACCTCCCCACAAGTGGAGAGGCTGTTTTTGCGACTCGAATCCGTGACTTCTAGGTCACAATGGAGCAACCTTACTGTTGCACCAAGGGCACCCCTCGGGTGTTATATCCACGAACAGAAAATTTGTTCATGCAAGCAGATCTACCAGACCTAGATGCATACTATTTCCATAAGCAGTACAAGTTTTCTTGGCTGAATCTGAACCATTTTCTGGATTTATTAAAATTTTAAAGTATTGGACTAAGGATTTTTCCTTAATTTGATCTTATTTCCTTGTTGATCCAGGGTCTTGCTTTGCTTAAAGCGTGCTTTAAGAATTGCAAATGCTGCTCAACAAATGGCCAACGCAACACGTGGTAGCAGCGGATCGGTCATGCTCTTTGTTGAAATACTGAACAAGTAAATAGTTCCATTCTTTATTCTACTTGATTAATCATTTTTTTTTTTTTACTCCAATTTTCCGAGGATGGAAAAAATTTATCTTTTTGTAATCTCAGGTATATTTATTTCTTCGAGAAAGGGAACTCGCAGATCACAGTTGCAGCAATCCAGGGCCTTATTGAGTTAATCACAACTGAAATGCAAAGTGACAATGTAACATCAGATCCAGCTGCAGATGCATTCTTAGCCAGTACACTGCGATACATCGAGTTCCAGAAGCAGAAAGGTGGTGCAGTGAGTGAGAAATATGAGCCCATTAAAGTGTGATTTGCTAGACAGTGGTTTCCAAAGTGGCGCATTCATGATGTGACAGCAGCAGACAAATTTTGATGGTTTGGAGGTTAAAAATTGATTTTCAATTTGCTAGACAACTGATTTTTGAGCTGCTATGTTTGTGGTGGAAGAAGTTGCCTTGTGTAGTTCAATGTTATAGGTAAGCAGTCTTTTGCCTGAAGAAAGTTCTGTATGCTTACAACTTCATTGTCACATTGGGTACTACTGCTTTGGGAACTTAGTGATCACGAAAGTAACATTTTTTTTATTCAAGCTGAAAATCGAACATAAAAGAGTATAAACCCCCAGAATACTTCTTTTTTTAGGGTTATGGTTGTGGATATAATTATGTGGCAATCTTTCTCAATGCTTGAGTGATATGATTCTAAAATTTCTCATGATTGTTTTCGTCTCCATTTCTCAATTTGAAGCATCTCAGGTTGCTTAATCTTCACCCAAGAAACGGATAAAAAGAAAACAAAATGCTCATGCATTTGACTTGTGTGTGTGTGTTTTTTTAAAATTTCTTTCCCTCCCCCTTTTTCTATTCTTCATGAGAACCAAATGGGGTCTACAACTGAGGCTTGCTGCCGTAGTCCGTGATAGAACGATGCTTTTTGCCGCACTATCTGGAAATTTTTCTAAACTTTAGTGAGTTTTTTTTATATTTTACTCGTTGTTTTTAACTTATTAACTAAATTTAAATAATTTTTAAAATTGCATCTTTAAGATGCAATTTTAAATTAATAACGATTAAATTGACTTACGTATTTTAATTTAAAACTCACATCTTAAAGATACAATTTTAAAAACTATATAAATTTAACAAATAAGTAAAAATTTGCATAAATCATATTAAATCAAACCCAAACTCAAACCACTTAAGTTGGGTAAAAAATTCCACTATCTGCCACTAAATTCAGGAGAGCATAGTTGTAAAGTCCTTCATTGAATGGTAACTACTCAGCCAGGCTATTTGTTTTCCTCACATTAAGGTGAGGTAAAACCTCTCTGTTAAGACTTTTTCTTCTCAACCATTTGCAATGCCATTCACAACTCGGTCAGTTTTCTGGGGGTGCTGAGGAGTCATCCTACTTTTTAATCTCATCCCCCTCTTTCTAAACTGGCATAATGGGGCTGCCTATAAAGGGAAGAAGAAAAAATTCACTTGTTCCCTGATGTGGCACATCCCTTTCTATTTTCATCTTTGAAAACAAAATAATATCAATGAGCCATCATTTTTTAAAAATTGCCTTGCACGTTAATCAGAATAGGTATTCCAAAGTATAGGAAAAATTTCCTTACAAATATATATAAATGCATCACTGAAATGAGATACGAAAGTAATGAATATATAAATGCATCATTGCAACGTAAACTTGTTTCACCTAACTGGGTCTTCTGGTCTATTAATACATATAGCAAATCAAAACCAGCTGGGGAAATTGAGGTGAAATGAAACATAATGTGTCTCAACAATCAGAGATCACAACAAATGCACAATAAAACGCCACCTCACATTTTGCGGAGATCCCTAGTACTATTGGTGAACAGTACATAACAGCACCTCCTGCCTCCTCTAAAACAAAGGGAAGAGAAAAAGGATGAGAGTCGAATGCAATGCGAATGGATAAAAGGCAGTTATTTCTTCAGACCTATTCTTGATCACAATATGGAGCAGGCCTTTTGTGCCTTTCCCTTTTTTTTCTTCTGCTTGGGCGGCTGGAGCACAACTTTGATGGCGGCATCAAAAACAGCCTTCACATTCTGCATCAACGACAACATTTTCCATAGAAGGCTCCATGAAACAACCTACATATAAAAAATTGCAATGCAAAAATATAGAATTTCCAGACATGTATGCATACCTGCTGTGTTTTCGAACTACATTCAATGTAAGCAGGTGCCCCAATCAGCTTCCTTAGCTCCTCTCCCTAGAGAGAGAGAGGGAGAGAGACTTCAGAAATAAGGAAACTAAAAGAAAATGTCACCCAAATGAACTCAAAACTACACAACTTATTGACGAATCATAGGGAATATGTGAAGCGGCAGTCTTTACCTGAGCTGTTGTGATTGGCACAGCACCAGGATGGTCTATAAAGAATTGCTTATCATCCCGAAGATCTGATCCCAGTATCATAGAAAATATAAAACAATAAGATCTTGATTGTTGAAAAACATTAACAATATATGTCTCCGTTCAAAACATCTATCAACTAAAAATGGCTGACAAATAAGTAATCTATCGTGACTACTACCATGTGGAATCATAACTTTGAAGTTGATCATAACCAGACAAGTCCTTTGGCTCTCTAAATTTGATAGAAAAACTACGTAAAAAAACGCACAGTTGAAGAAAAGACAGCATGTACCAAACTAACTGCAATGAATATTTGAAAATAGAAACATAAGAAAGGGGGGGGATACTATTTTCTCACTTCAGAAAATACATAATATAATATAAACAAAAAATTGGATGAAGAAAATCAATGTATTTACTTTACCCATAAAATTCAGTAGGCCATATTTCCTCGATTTAATCAAAAAAATTTGGGACAAGTTCCTCTATCTGATCAATACATATCCGATCAACAAAACAGTTTCTACTTCTTATGTTAACATTTTCTAATATACCAAAAAACTTAACATTTACGTAGGTTTTACGCATTCGGGCGAGCAAGTATGAAGACTTCTTTTCAGTAGTATTACTCAGACAATTGACTAAGAATAAAAAATAGAATTATAAATTACCAAAATATAGAGTTATTTTTTAAAATCAGTAAAGTGTATGAATTGATAATGGGTCCATAGTAAAATATAGTGTACATATTATTTAGTATGATTTTAAAGCAAGGATGGAACTATTTATAGGTGTCCAAGTAAGTGTGAGATATGTAGAGCATACTAGAATACTACTCTCTCTCTCTCTCTCTCTCTCTCTCACACACACACACACACCATGCACACATGCATTTGAGTAATTCCATGAAAGCTGCTATTGATAAATTGAAATGTTATATACAATGATGGAACCAGTCCATTATTTAGGATATCAATGCAATAATACATAGATTTCTTTAAATTATTTAGAAGACGGTCTCACAAGTGATGGATTCAGCATTATGATGGTCGCTTTGTTGTCAAAGAGGAATGGTAGGTTGGCATACAGGCTGGATCTACCCAGCCAGCACAAGTTGCATCCAGTGTTCCATGTAAGTTTTCTGAAGCGGTACAATGAAATGAAATCCAGCCTTTAGGCTTCCAAGTTCTTGAAACTTTTTAGCATAAAAAAATATTTTGCACGGGGATTTAAATATCTTGAAAAAATAAAAACTAATGATCTGATAAATCTGGAATCAAGTAATGCTCAATTCATTGTGTAAGCAAAAGCTTCAGTTTGAAAAGGTAAGTATATCAAGAAAGTATATACACAAGCCTCAATCATAATCAGTGGTGTAAAAGAGGCAAATATGCTATGACAGTATTATCTGTGTATTCTAGGTCCATAGTCTATGTATTCTTTCAAGCAATCTTTAAGAGAATATACAATATCATATGATACCATAAAACAAGGCAAATACGCTATAAGGCAGCATTATTGACACGTCCAACAAAACTTCATATCAAATTCAAAGGCAAAAATTCCATTCAAGAAAGAATGATATTGAATTCTCATTCGTAGCTTGAAGAGAGTTTAATGGCTGCAAAAGCCAAGTCAAATGCCAAAGATCAAAGTAGCACACCAAGTATGACATATTTCTCATCAAGAAAAATTAGTAAATGTGAATTTGCATAGAAAATCGAAGCTCAGAAAATTATGTTACCGCATCTTTATTAGGCTTAAGATAGGATCAAAAAATTAATATTCAGCAACCAAGTTTTTGGTGATATGCTTGTTTCTTAAATATTCCCTCAAGAGTTTACGAGGTAGGAGTTCAATAAGAGCAGCAAGTCATTATCAGAGGAAATTAAACCTAGTCTCAAAACTTAAAATTTATGTTTTGGAGTTTTATTAGTTGATGATAAAATTATGAAATAAATTATACACGGTTCTATTTATATTATGTAATAAAAATTAGTGTTTAGGCTTCCAAGTTCTCCTTAAATTAAAACCTGAGTTGCTCATATTAGCACCTTACAAAAGAGTTTCCTTAGGTTTCCATCTAATACACTGTTATGGATTCTTTGTCCCATATTGGATAGGTATTAGGAAGAGGCATGGGTAATATCCCCAAGGCCCCAAGTTCAACTTCCACCCCAAGAGCCACTTACCTATCAAAAAAAATGTTGATAAATTGCAAAGAAATTTTTTTTTAGGGAAGGTGTGAAGGGTAAAGTGGCGCCCACTTAGTTAATTGGGATAAGGTGAGATTTCCTTAGAAGGGTGGTAATTTGGGAGTGAAAGACTTGAGGGCCTTCAACAAGGCTGGTAAAGTGGCTTTGACATTTTGTGAAGGGACCTAATGCTAAGAGGAGAGCAACCATTGAAGCTAAAGTGAGTTGTAATGAGAGGAGGTGATGTTCCAAGGTGGTGGAGGGTCCTATGAAGCACGGACACTTTATTTTGCCTTACATAACTGTGTCGGACACGGACACGTAACAGACATGTTAAGGATACATTTTGGACACTTTTTTGATATTTTTTATTGGATTATTTTCCAGCTTTTACTCCTTTTCTTCTCCGCTTATATATATATATATATGTGTGTGTGTGTGTGTGTGTGTGTGTGTGCGTGTGTGTACACGTGAACACGCATATATAATAATTAATAAATTTATTTTGAAACTTGAATCGTGAATATTGATAATTAAGTGAAGAAATTCTTAAATTTTTAATAGTTTTTTATATTTATGTATTAATAATACTTCCATGATTTATATATTTTTATTAAAAAAATATTAGGTTTTATTATATGGTCATATAAAAAATATATATTCAACGTGTTCCCGACGTATCTGTGTGCTTTTTTTTTTTTAAAAATGTCATATTTGCATGTTCGTGCTTCTTAGGGTGGTCTTTGGAAGCCATTAGAAAAGGGATAGCAAACTTTTTATGTTGCACTACATCTGTAGTTAGTAATGGAGAGAGAGGGTAAAGTTTTGGAAGAACCATTGGAGTGGGGATTCTTCCTTGGAGCATCGTTTCCCAGCCTTTCCATGGAAAGCTATTTGGTGCTCTAAAACCCCCCCAAGAAGGTGGATTTTTTTCGCTTAGACCGTAATGTGGAGGGCTAATTTAACCCAGAATAATTTGCAAAGAAGATGATTCCCTTTGGCTAATAGATGTGTCATGTGCTTGGAAGGAGAGGAGTCCATTGTTCACTTGTTTCTTCATTGTTCGTTTGCTAGGGATGTTTGACATTTTATCCCTCTGCTTTTGGGGCACTTTTAAGTAATGCCTTGGTTTATTGGAGATTTGGTAAAGTTCCCAGGTTACTTGTAATGTAATAAAGGGTCTGACGACCTGTTCCTCTTTATATATTTTAGTGTATTAGGAAAGAAAGAAATGGTAGGACTTTTAAAGGAGAAATAACTTCCCTTAATAGATTTAAAGACAGGGTGTTACACTCTTTATAGATTCTTTTGTTGATTCTTTTAGTTGCCCCCTTTTCATATGTATTTAGCCCTTCTTGGACTTTTCTTTAAAAGAATTTCCATCTTGCCTATAAAAAAAAACATATCATTTTTTTAAGACTTCTAGTAAAAGAACATCTACCTTCGGCTGACCCAATACTAATCTCGCCGATTGGATCAAGCTTGCAATTTACCCAAGAAATTTCTATTTGAGCGGTGCTAAGTTGCCTCAATTGGGCTTAGTCAGTTAAACTGAAGGGTTGAGACACCAAATTTTAACAAACCTTAAGTGACCATATACAACCATACATCTCTGGACTTTGAATTATATGCAGACACAATTCAGTATTAAAAAGGCTCCTCACACTTTGATGTAAACAACCATAAAACTATTAGAACTTCCTGTGCATTAGCATGTAAAAGTACTGGGCAATGTAAGAAATACTCCAAAAAATATTTAATATACATTCATATTTCTTTCATAAGCAAATTCACATCTTCATCTCACATGAATGATTTGCATCGACGGGAAAAAATAATAGATTTATAAATAAGTACAACGTGAGAAGTAGAGGAAAACCAATAAAAATTATTTTCTTGTGCTATGGAAAGCAATAACTTCCTTAGAGCTTCGAGTTGAGGTTAGCGCCACAATGAAGGGAAGACCAATAAAGATGTAGGTTGAAGCATCGAGAAATAAAAGATGATGTAAAAATAAACAAAGAGTATGGTCCATGCCAAAGAAAATGGCATAGAGTGACACTTTAAATCCAGATATGATACAAAAGCTTTACTCAGTTAAAGAACAATGGAAGAAATTGCATGACCTATTATATAATAATGATGATAATAATAATATTTTGATACGAAACCTTCTGTATAATTAAAATCATAAAATAAAAAATATTAGCAAAAAAATTATTTATTTTTGGTAACAATCAACATGTGAAAACGATGTTAACAGAATTCCTTCTGCTAGGCGGGGTAAAATGGTCTCCTGGAATAATTTTTCTTACCATAAGCATAAACTCCCAAAACACTTGCATTCAAGCACTAATTTCTTGGCCAAAATGATCATATCAAGATGAATTGAAAATCTTCCATGCATAGTTGGTCATCAAAACTTCTAACAGGTTGCTAAAGCAAATTTAGCTGAACTCAAATCAAATATAACTTGCAGCCATCTTATAATGTTTCCAGATGAGAGAGAAATTATATTTAAATTCCTAAAACTGTTCATTATCCCATGAGGAATAATCAGAGGTAATTTATTCAAGAACGACTGATTGGTGAAAGAAGAGGCAGGAAGAAAACGCAGAAACAGACAAAATCAACAGCCTACCATAAAACATATACCACTATAGTATGTCATAACACGAAAAAAAATATGAGAAAGAGGGATCTAACCAAGTTTTGTTCCAACAAGAACTATGGGGACACCAGGGGCATAATGCTTCAGTTCAGGAATCCACTATAAATGCAGCCAAAGAACACAATAAATTGTATTGTCGTCTAATAATGGAATCTCTTTGAGTGAATGTCAAAAGGAGAGAGCGCATTTCATATAAAACTATCGTTTCTCACCTTTTTGGAAACATTTTCATAGCTAGCTTTGCTAATCAGAGAAAATGCCAGAATGAAAACATCTGCCCCACGGTAACTCAAAGGTCTTAATCTATTGTAATCCTCCTGTCCTGTTCCCAAAATAAAAATTTCAAATCATATTCCATATGAAATATATGTGTATGTATTTATCTATGTATGTACACACATTTTATTGAAACGTTCAAGTAAACAAAGAAAAGAAAAGTTACCGGCAGTATCCCACAATCCTAGGTTAACAGTACTCCCATTGACGACCACATTTGCACTGAAATTGTCGAATACAGTTGGCACATAATCCTGTTTCCCATTAAAATACAAAAACAAAATTGGACCCAACAAAAGAAGCAATTTATTTCAATACATTCTCAAAATAAGGTGAAATCCAAATTTAAAGCCGTAAAATAACAAAAACCGAACAAATACAGAAAGTGGAAACCCTAGAGATACGGAACGGTGGCTCACCGTGGGGAATGTGTTGCTGGTGTAGGAGATCAACAAACAAGTTTTACCAACAGCACCGTCACCAACAGTGACGCATTTTATGAACCTCGAAGCACTCATTTTAGACCCAAAAACTTCAGATCTTCTACGGAAGACCTGATCATATACCCTCCAAAGTGTTCTTCGTTCCCATCCACTTTTCGCTTGTTCCTTCAATTACACATCTGTAAAGTGAAAGAGCAGAAAACGAGAAGCATTTCAACAAAACCCTAACCCTAGTTGAGAAAAGATGGCTACGAATTCAAAAGATGACGAAACTTTCTGAAAATAAATGACAAAATGCTAACAAAACCCTAGAAAAGAAACGAATTATGTGGAGGTGGAGATCTATAGAGAGAGATAAAAAGAGAAAGAGAAAAGGTCAAGTATATGTATGTATATATGTATATAGAGTACCTTTTTTAGCCGGGAAACAATGCCGTTGAAGCGTTCGCTGGGCGGACCAACCTCTATGCCAACAAAACCGAACTTTTGTGGCTTTGATTGGCTAGTTCTAACGCGTTTCTCGCGGATTGTGTTTGGTATTACAACCTTCTACACTAACCAAGAAAGCCCATCAACCCCTTTTCTTTTTTCTTTTTTTTTTCTTTTTCTGGGATAATTTACAATTCCACTTTTTCTGTTTCGATAATTACGAACATCTTTTATTTTTTCTTTTTCTTTTTTTTTGATAATTTTTAATATTTACTAACATTTTTGTTACATCTACCATATACAAAATTCGTTTTTAATAATATTAAAATTTTAATTAAACTTTTTTATATAACTAAAATATTTTTATATATTATACAAAAAGATCCTTGTAATTATTCGATGTTATAAGAAAAGTCAGTAAAATTATCTTCAAAGACAAACTTAAAATTTCATATTTCTTATTAATATTTATTTTTTAATAATTTTGATAGTAAATGTCAGTATAATATTAAAAATTATATAAAAAATATCTATAATTATTAGATATCATAAAAGATATTAGTATAATTATTTTTTTTTCTTTTTTTGTATTTTTAAAATAACGCACGATAATAATAGTCTCGTATATTAAAATAATTTTTTATTATTTGTTATAATCATTGGTATAACTTTTGCACAAATTTCACTTCTTCGTTCTATGTGTACTTTTGTATGTTTGGAAAAGTAAATTTAAACATTCACATAATTTTATGAAATTTTTTTTAATGGACTTCACTACCAATTCCAACTTAGCTTATTTATTGTCTGGAAAGTTATAACATACAATATCTCTCTGCAACACATTTGTGAGCAACACATTTGTGAAAAATGCATACTTTGTGGAGGTCATTGTAGCTTCTTTCTTTTATGGTCTTAGGAGATGTTTGGTAATTGTTAAATATTAAAATCAAAGAAGAAAATGGTGTAGATTATCGTTGGTCGAGAGAGAGAGAGAAAGATCAAGTAGATTTTTTTTTTGAAGTTTGATGAGAGAGTGTGAGAGAGATCGTGAATGAGTCGGTGGATGTTCAACGGCTAGATCTGAATAATTCTATGTGAATAGTTTTAAGTTGGATGAGAATGTCGGTGGGTCAGTGTGGGAGATATGATAAAAAGTTAAAGATTTTTTCAGATATGGCATAAGAAAAAGTTGAAAAAGTGGTTTGAATATAACTTGGATACATATGTATTCAAACGCTTTTTTGGAAAAAATTGATTTCTGAAACCCATTTCAAGTTTGTATCCAACCAGGCCATTTATTTCATAAAAATTGAACTGCCTAAATTTTCATGATTTTTGTAACCTATCAGATATATATATATATATATATAATGAGTACGAATAGTTCAAAATTTAGGCATAGATAGGAATGATAATGACAGGTTCAGAGCGGGCCCTCCTCTATCATTTTTTTGGTGTAATGGGTGTCTTTCCCTATTCCTATCTACTCTCACTAGTTATATCTCTTGTTTTGTCACTTTCTCGTTTAAAATTAATTTTCAAATATTAAAACTAATAAAATAATAACATTACTAATACAAATATTATATATATATATGTATACTAATATATAGATACATAATATATATATACACATATCTAGATTTATATATATGTGTGTGTGAGAATTAAATAAAATATAAGAATATTAAAAAATATTTATCTAATTTAAATATATAATTAAAAAGAGATATTTAAACTCATTTTCATTTTAATCTCGTATCGGATTCTAGTCTCTTTCCTCATTCCCATCCATTCTCTTCTCATCCCATTTATTTTATCCTCGGATATGTTCCATTAAGACAGAGTATTTTGCCATCTCTAACCCCAAAGATGGCACAAGACAACTAGGATGAAAATCTTAGTCCAAGTTAATTATTAGTTTTCTCTTTAAACATCATTGATAATCCCTTTCTTTTTTTGGCAAACAATTGTATAAGTTGTGTAATCCTCCATCCCACTCAAATCAAATAATTATTGATGAAAGTTTATTCCATAAATTTTCATATGACGATCTTTATAATTTTATGTGACACACTCTTAGAATAATTTCTACATATCTAGAAGTACTTATCTTGACTCAAGTTGTCACTAGACTAGGAGCATGTTTGGCAGTGGCAGGACAGGAGCAGGATCCTAGTCTTTCCTCCATTTGAAAATTGCAAGAGCAGGCCGCGTCTCCCTGCCTTGCCAAACTAGGCCTAACCCTTGGAACCAAAATCGATGATAATCCTAGTTTCACAAGAAAATCAAAATGCATCGAATGTATTGGATGGAGAGAACACATATAGTAAATGTTTCACTCTCACTAAATTTTGTTTGTGAAAGTATAAATGAATGCCACCATTTTCAAAGTGAAACTCCTTTACAATTTAAAAGAACTTACATAAAAGTTCTTCTTTAATTAGTAGTTATTAAGTTCAGAGGATTCTCCCCTGCTTGCTGCTCATGAATGATGAAGTTTCTCCTGCAAACTGGCTATGGCTTTGTCTGTACTGTCTTAAATTGAGCATCATATCTATATTTTTTTGAAACAATGCTAAACATTTCAAACTTATCTCAATTTTTGAATCAATCTCAAATAATTTGAATGTTAAGATACGATAATCTGCAGACAAATTTATTGCTTTCTAAAGCGATATATGATTTAAAATACAGCGAAAAATTAATAATACAATCACATGAATACATCACAAAGATTTGGTACAAAACTCACATAACTTGGAACCATGTCAGCGAGACTCATAATTATGACTTGCAAAATGCACGGAGTGTTTCGTCAAGGGCCTTTCTATCATAATCACCGGTAAAGACACAATTACCTAGAGGACCTTTCAGAAGTATGAGCCTCAGCAGCCCATCAGCTACCTTCTTATCTACCTGCCGTCCCCAAAGAACACAAAAGCATTAAGGATGGGAGAAACAATTAAAGCTTCAAGAGATTATGTTAGCAATTTAGTCACTTACCGCCATTACGGACTTAAACATCTCCACAGTCACGGTTTCTGGAGGAGCAATTGGTAGCTTAGCTTGTTGTAAGATGTCACGAGCTCGCTTCACAATTGATTCGTCAATCCAACCAAGGCGGTACGACATGTCAATAGCCATGACCTGAGCATTGGCACACAACCTACTTCAGTAAAAACTTCTTGTGGATCAAAACTACAATATCCCCACCTTCAAGTGAGGAGTGGTTTGAAAAGAGAAAATGATGGAAGCAATACCATGCCAACCGCAACAGCTTCTCCATGTAACCACTGCCCGTAGCCAAAACTAGTTTCTATGGCCTGAAAAAGATATGTCACGGGAATACAAAATGACTACTCGAAAAGGAGATTTTCCGCAAGGATAATATAGAATGTGATGACAAATAAAGGCCCAATAACATGGCATAGTCAGTCAACTGCTTTAGATAAAAACAGGTAGTGTGTGTGCATGAACTTCTTTTTCAGGAAAAGAATAAGAAGAAGAAAAAGGAAGAAAGAAAAGATACATCTAGAAACCTCACTTCTGCCCAAAAAGAGAGAATTTACTAACTAGCAATGGTATTCGGCAATGATTGCACACAAGCCCAACCCTGGGTTGTAACAAAGTAATTTGTAGCACAAAAAGGTGAAACATAATATTTAAACAGGGAAATGATTTTCACACTCCCTTTTTGATAAGGGGCTCCAAACTTACAATAAAAGAATTCAGAATGGGAGTTGAATCAAGGGCAATTGGGTAAATTTCCTTTTAGAGGATGGAGACCCTTACCAAAAAGGAGAGTGCAAATAGATCCCCCTATTAACAAACAACAAAACACATGCACACAATAACTAGAATGATCAAGGACCTCCAATCCACATCATAATTTTTTCTGACACTACAATTTCCTCCACTGTTTAGATAATATTTAAAAAAACAAAAAAGAAAAAGGAATAGAAATGAGACTATAGAGAAACGGATAAAAGTTGCGGAAGATAGGTAACTTTAGTAGCAAACACAACTTGATTGGTACAAACGAAAACCAAACATGCCCATGCAATTATGCTTTTGTATTAGATTGATTTTATTGTTTTGGTAAGCCTAACCCCCCGGGGGGCAGGCCCCCCAAAACACACACCCCCAAAGAGAGAGAGAGAAGAGGAAGAAGAAGAATGAAAGGGAAAAATACTAAGGCACCGCAAATTCAAGTAAACCGATCCAGTATAATAGTATATAAACAGCAACAATATATATATATATATGTGCATATTACCAATATTAATAACTGAATTCTTAAGTGATTTGGTATATTCTTTTAATATTTACATCACTTGTTACCCAAGCTAAAAGCAAAGACTTAGGTTAGGTCAGCTAATCAGCTTAGTTCAATTAACTTTTCAAGTTAAGGAGTTTCTCTGTTTAAAGCAATGGACCCTTGATCTGGTTTAAGCTTCATTTCAACCCATCATAAACCGCATTTCATTTGTAGCTCTTATACTAACCCTAAAATTGCATTATGAAATAATTTGTAAAATAATTGAGAAGTTTAAAATGGAGAGATTTTAAACGAAGGGGAATGAGAATTCATCCATTTTAAATTAATCAGTTGGATGAAGATGAATATATGAAGTTTCAATAAATATAGAAAAATAATAATGGTATAGTAGCATATGTGGTCATGATTATACTATCATAAAGTTACTTATCAAAAAAAAAAAAAAATTATACTATCATAAAGTTGGTGACAGAAGCAGGGGCAATGGCAGTGTGGTGGGGTGATGTCTATGGCAGCAGCGCAGGCTATGTTAGTGTGGTGATGGTAATACATGATAGCCTTCTATTATCATTACTATGTATTACCATCATTTTTCTCTTGGTTATATCATATGTCACAAGATGAAATCCCCTTCGCTAAGAGTCATGGGAAACATTATTATCCATAACCAAGATTTTGTGACCGTTCTACAATTAAATTTCTTCAACCCCCGACATTCTAGTTACATAAACACCCAGTAGCACAAAGAATACAAAATTGTAGTAAACCATCTACCTTTTTTTTTATAAGTAGTAAACCATCAGCTCTGTAAATCATAAAAGCAAATTGCCATTGCTGACAAAGAGCCACCAAGCACAGAGACAAGTAGTGATCCTAACTCCTAAGCTAAAAGAGGAATATACTCAATCGCACAAACCCAAACTTACATGACCAAAAGTATGACCCAAGTTCAATGTTGCCCTCAGTCCACTTTCCTTCTCGTCCAAGGATACAACCTCAGCCTTGTTTTCACATGAACGCTTGATAGCATAAGTCAGTGCACCGGGGTCCCTGAAAAGAAGCAGCCAACATTCATGCATGAGATTTTTCTAAAATCCATCGTGGTAATGGGAATGGACGAATATGGCAACAATATTAAGATAAACTAGCATGATGTATCTGCACTTCTATGCCAACACATTATAGAGGCTTGTCGGGGTTGAAAAGGAATGTTGTTTAAGAAATTCCCGAAGGTCTAAAATGACAATAATAATTCTTTAACCTCCATTTTCTCCTGTTGTTTAATGTCCCGATTCCCAACTCCTAATGGATATCCCATATTGTTTCTTATTTCAATGGAAATTTTCTAAATGCCAATTCAGTAAGCATTGAATGTCATAAAAATTCTCTTCGGGTTATGCTTACAGTATTCTTGAAAAAGGCCACATGCCTACTGATTAAACAGGAAACCGTGCAAACCCTATGCAGCTATGATGATATATTGTCAAAACTGAAATTACTTTGTCTAAAAGAAGGACTGTGAAAATGCCGAAGATATGTTTTTACCTTGCCATCAATGCATGCATATTTTTCTCTTGCCACTCAAAAAATTCAGCATCCCTAATAAGACCATACTTTATAACCTCAGCAAATCCTGATGCTAATTCTCTCTCTGGCAATGTGTTCAACGTATCAGTGTCTATAAGCACACACTGAGGTTGGTAGAATGCACCTATCAAATTTTTCCCTAGACGATGGTTTATTCCAGTTTTGCCCCCAACAGAAGAATCCACCTGGAAAAGGAAGAATAGATATTAAATGCATGTGAGACACTACAACAAAGTGTGTGATTTAAGAGAGAGAGAGAGAAGAAGAAGAAAGGATTTGCAAGTTGAAACAGACTTGTGCCATAACAGTCGTAGGAATCTGAATGAAATTAACTCCACGGAGGAATGAGGCAGCAGCATATCCACACATATCGCCAATGACACCACCACCAAGGGCAACAAATGTACAACGTCGATCTAACCGTGATTCAATGGCTTTGTCAAACACTTTCATGAGAGTGTCCTATCAAAGCATGGACACAGTAAAACATTCATTTTAACCACCATGACTTCAAAATTGTAATAAAAAATGTTATAAAAAACTTAAGGTACCTACCATGTTCTTGTACTTCTCACCATCTGGTAAAATCACACTCTCAACTGAAACATTTGGGTTTCCATTAGTTAAAGCATGAACAACTTTGTCCAGATATATTGGCGCAATTGTGGTGTTAGTGACCACAAGTACTTTCTTGCCATGAACATGCCTACGAATAATGATAAATTCATATGAGACACAAAATCAGATAGAATGTAAAAGAAACCTCTGAGTTTACAAAACAATTCAATTTCCTGTGTTTCTCTATGTCATAGTCAGCAAAACTTAAAGAAAACGAAATGAAAAATATTAATAATAAAAGCAGCAAAAAATAAATCTGAATTCTTAATTTTTTTTGTTATCTGGTTTTAAAAAATATACTATATATATAACCTAGTCGAGCTGGATAATTGCACAATAATTGGTTGAGTTGATTTTTGTTTTTCTATAGACATGAACAAAGAAAGGAAATTGAGACATACACGACAAGGAGGAACAGAAAACTATATATATATATATATATAACAAACCAGATATATTCAGGATCAGTGCCTAATAATTTGAAGAGGAAAAACATCTAACATCCAAAGGATGAAAAACATCTAACACTTAAGAACAATGACCTGCACATTTCTTTCAAAAAAATCCTATCTTAAGTAGGCTCCAAAGCTGTTTTAATTGCCAAAATATGGCTTTTATCTTTTGCATAATCAACCAATACCATGAACAGAATGTCAAACCATAACAACTACAAGGTCATCTTCAATGGTGACTCCAAATTTTACCCAAATTTAACTTAAAATTTGAGTAAAAGTTGGCTTCAGGTTTCATGCTCTCCAATGGTCTTACTCAAGTTAAGTTGCAGTAATAAATTTGAGTTCATGAACAATAATGTACGGTTTTAGTTTAAGTAAAAACAGATTTGATATGGGTTTGAGTATTGGGATGGAGAAGGTTTTTTTTTTTTTTTTTTTTGATTTTGACTCAAATTTAAATTTCAGCTTGAATTTAAGTAACCACTGGAGATGCCAGTAGCTTCGTGATCCTGAACCCAAGAAGACCGGGGAGGACTAACATACGAACTTCTTTTCCCGAATGAATTTTACTAGCCGGGTCAATTGTTCTATTTGTGAACCAAAACAGTAAGAAACCATAGGTTATATATGGTTGCCAAGATAGCAGAGAAAGAAAGATGTGGACACGTATTTTCAGGTGTCTCTCTGTTTCCTTTTACTTTGGTTTCTCTGCAACCAAACAGCAGTAAGAAACTGAACATAGAATAACTCAATCAACATGTTTAAACCGAATTGACTAGTTGGTGACCTGACCAGCAAAAAAGACTACATGGTGACCTAGCTCAGCAAAAAAAGACTACATGGTGACCTGGCTCATCGTTTAAACACAAATACAATTCAACAATCTGTCCTCTCCTCTCCTCTCTATATCCCAAACCTTATCCTGTTGTAGTAGAGAGAATTATGTAAATTTAAATCGAAATGAAAAGCGATAAAGAGTGAAATCAAACACCTCTGGAGAAGATCGTGTTGATCAAGAAGTCCAGATCCAATGTAGATCGGGTAGCTCCGGTTGCCCAAATCAACATCAACGACTGTAGGAACCCCGGAACTCGTTTTATTCGGCGACTGATCCATCACCTGAGTTGAACTCGCAGACACCCTCAATTGCATTCGATCCGCATTCAACACAGAAATACTGGGCCGATTCAACTCAAGAGAACGCGACTGAAACGAGAGAAGACCGAAGAGAAATCCCGTTGGAATTCTGGTATCGGAGAAATAAGTCGCGAGAGTTGGATCCAGAGAGAGAGGACTGCGTGCAAGGTTTTGAGGAGAAACAGAAAGAAGAAGGGTTTGCAAAAGAGGCCATAGATTGGAACTGGTTAGAGAGTGGAAATGTTAGAGGAGGAAGCTGGTCACTACGTTGGCGTCTAACATTGTATTGTCGTTTTTGAAGATGAAGAACGTGAAAGCGGGCTGGGGGTTGGTGAGGGACGATCAGTGAAGGATGCTACGGCACATACCCGTAAGTCCGGTTGCAGCGTAGCAGACTTTCTGGTACACTAGTTTCTCAAACTGTCCTTTCCTTTTCTCATGAAAATCACAAATAAATAATTTGTTTAAAATTATTCTATGCGTAATTACGATTTCTACAATTATTTATACATTAAGTTTGTCCTTTTATCAATATTTCTTTTCAAGCATCCAAAAAAAAATTTAATACTCAGTTCCAAACTTAATACGAGGAACATATTAATTTAATTATTTACATAAGTGGTTTAATTATAATTTGATGTATATATAATGTAAATTTGTTTTTTAATTTATTTTATTATTTTTTATTAAAATTAAATAATCACATGATATGCATGAGTGACACATTAAACTTGTAACACAGATGTAAGTAGGAGGAGATTCATCCTACTTAGTTTAGAGTCAAGTATTATCCTTAAAAAATTATATAGTGTTGGTTTAGTAACATTTTTTAAATGTTATTTTTTAATAAGGAAAAAATGATTTTTATAATTTTTTTTTACTTTAAAAATTAAAAATATGGTTAATAATTATTTCTGAAAAATAAGTTTTATCTCATTACTTATATTTTAAATGTAATTATTAAAATTAATTTTGTAAAATAAAATGGATATCGAGATCGTGATAGCAACAGTGACATATAGGTAAGATAATGACAATGGTGATGGAGTAGTATTAGTCAAGTCATGATGTGTTAAACTTCGAGTCATCACTAGGAAAGAGCCAACTTTCATTTCAAGTGAGTCGAGTATGGTGGATAGCGGTGGTGGAGAGATCTCTTCATAGCAGTGTTAGGGTTGCGGTAGTGGTGGCAGTGATGATGGAGTCGGAATGGTAACGAGAGGATGAGTCGGGTTTTCTTTTTCCAATCTCGACTTATTTATGATCCTATTTATATTTCATACTCTGCTTTGATCTTAATTTTTTTTCTCCTAAAAGTAAATTAACTTTAATAAAAATAAATTTTATTAACAATAAGAACGTTACACTTTTTTGGGTGACAAACAACCACTATTAAAAAAGAAAAAAACCAGCTCCCCCGGTACAAAACTCAAGCAACAATCATAATATATTTTTAGTTGCCAAGGTGCCAACGGCACATTCAAAATTCTAATCCAACACGTAATCACAAAGGTATTAGATAACTATATGAAGGGACTTTTCACTCAATAATAACATTAAATCACAAAATGGTGGTTGAAACATTAATGAACAAGGTAAGCACAAACAATAGGTTATACCCCAAAAAAGAGTAATTTTATGCTGACTCAATAATTGATCCAATAATTTTATTAAAAGTGTTTACACAGCTGATGTGGCAGTGTAAACACTTTGATAAATGTTTTATGCAAACATAGCATTACTGTCCAAAAAAAAATATTTTTTTGTAGATAAATTAAAATATTATTACCAAAATAATCAATACAACAAAAATAATGTGAGTGTAATATAGAAAATCTTATAACTAATTTTATATGGTGTGATTTGTTGGTAAATATAGTGTATCTATAAAAAAAAAAAAAAACATATAAACGGGACAGTATGACTATCCTATGACTCTATTTATCAACACTTCATACCCGCATTATTAGAGGCGAGGACAAATCAATTTGCCATTCCTATGGTAGGGGTGGTGGGGTGAAGCCATGGTAAAGTGGAGGAGGTGATGGTGGTAATGGTAATAGTGGTGGTGATGGGGCGGTAGCGGTAGGGTACCAGTAGTGCAGTAATTTGAACAAATAAAATATAAAAATAAATTAATTACGTATAAAAAGCAAAATCCTTTTGCTTTTACTTAGTTCTTTTTTATTTATTTTATTTTTTAAAGTACTTTTTTTTTACGTAAACCAAATGCTTACTTTATATATTTTTGTTTAAATAAGCAAAAAAAAAAAAAAAACTTAAAAAAGTGTTATCAAACAAATACATAGCTAAAATATTTAATGGTTGTGTGGCATTTTCATATCCCTTCGTGTAAGAGGAGATCACGATTTTAAATCTCTCAAAAGAGAGTGTGTTATTAATTTTTAATCATGTGTTGGTTTGTTTGACTGTTGGTAGTTTTATCTTTGGAAATTGAGTATGTTATTAATTAGAGTTAATTGGTCTCTAATTTCTGTATTAGTGATTTTATTAGTAGTTAATCCACATTAGTTATGTTTTGTTGTAAATGACAATTTTTTTTCATTGTAAAGTAATTTATGGATTGCATGTCATTTTTTATATATTTTTTAATGATTAATTATCCATTTTATTTATTATCCTTTTACGTTGTTGTTGGATTGACTTTTTGTTTTTGTTTTTTCAATGGTTGATATTATTTTTGGTTTGTTTTTTATTTTTATTTAAATTTGAATACATTCCTTATTCATTTTTGGTATCATTGACTGCAAATTTCTTAAGCCTTGTCACCTCTTTGTTTTTTTTTTTGCTATTTTCTTCTCCACTGCGAATTCCTTATCTATTTTGATTTTATTACTTTTTTTTTCCTTATCTTCTCTTTTTTCTTTACTGTTATCTCAACTTTGGTTTAAGTTAAAAATTATTTATTGAATTTTCATTCATAATCAGAATTATTTTGTATTCTATTCATAATCAGGTATGTGGTTATATTTTTTTGAAAAAAATACTAAAGATTCCTTAAAATAATTTTTTTCAATTCAAAAAATTCATGATATATTTTTTCTATCTAAAATATCTAAAAATGAATTTTTGTTAATATCTAAAATATCTAAAAAAGTCTAATTGTTAATTTTCATCTTAACACCGTTTAAAAATATTATTGATTAGACCAAAAAAACCTTCAAGATAAATTTTAAAAAAATACTAAATAATAAATACAACAAATTCTTCAATCCAAAAAAAAAAAAAATTTATTTATCTAAAATGCCTAAAAAATAAATTGTTACTTTATAAAATATTACGATTTTTTGGGATTGAAATTTTGTTTTATATATTTTGTAGTATTTTTTTAATCTAAAATGTATATTGAATGTCATTTTAATATAATCTATAATATTTTTAACGGTATTAAGATGGAAGTTAATAATTGAACTTTTTTGTATTAAAAGTTTCCTTTTTGAACTTTTTATATAGAAAAAATGTATCATGAATTTTTTGGATTAAAAAATTTATTTTAGGGACTTTTTAGTATTTTTCTCTATTTTTTATTTTTTTTTCATATTTTTTTTAGTTCATGATAAGCATTATATTCATAATTTTTTTCATACCATATTTATATTATTTACATAGTATTTTGTTCACTTTTCATTTTTTTAGTTTATATAAATGTTCTGTAAATTTTTACATGTTAGTATTTTGTTATTGATCTTTCATTAAATGTTCTGCAAAAGTTTACATGTCAGTATTTTGTTTATTATAAAAATGCATATGTTTTTGTTTTATCTTTTTTTTATTAATGTATAATTTCACAGTTTCATACTATAAAATTTTATATTTCACATATTTTACTATAAAAATACATATGTTTATGTTTTGTTTTTTTATAATTTTACTATATAATTTCGTAGTTTCATATTATATAAAAATTCATTCTTTCATCTTTTTTATTTATCTTTTTTCTTTCTTTTCAAACTTCTAATAATATTCGAAATTATAGGAATTTAGAAACTTCAATTTCAACACCGAAAATTGAAAAATTAGCGGATTGGATCGTGGTTGCCTTTTTGAGTAACGAAATTCTCTCTATTGTTCCGTAGTTACAGATGGTCATTTTTATATTTTGATAGCTTTTTTTTAGACTATATTGTTCATAAAAGTCAACTGGACTTCTTGAATTATAAGATTTAGAGTTGAACTCTATTACAATTGAAATCTTAATAGCGGACCTATAACTAAATAACCCTTAAAAAAAGCTTAAACCCACCCAACCCTACTATAATATGAAACTCCTTATATATTTTTTAAAACACTTAACTTACCAAAAAATGTAATGGGTTTATTAAGGTGTAAATTTTTTTTTTTATGTTTTGTCAAAAAATTATCGAAAGGGGAAATTGTTAAGAAAATTAGACAATTTATATTTTCAATTCTTTCCAAAAGGTTGTATTTCTTTATGACAATATTTATTAGGTTCGTATTGAGTCGTGTGATCAACTGTTAATTTATGAGTGAAGACTTAAGACATCTACAATTACGTCAGTGTCCGAAAAAAAGTGCAATTCAAGGTATTCATGCATATATTGCATTAGCATTTACTTGGAATTGCTATTCAAATTTAGAACAAGGTTTTAAATGGCTAATTTGATTCTAAGTGATTTTGTTTTGACTATAGGCTAATACACGGATAATGACTTTTTAGAACATTCTAAATTTATTTTATTACTTAAAACAAATATTTTTTGATAACATAATGTTTATTAAATTGAAATTCAAAAAACCTGCTTTTTTGGTTGTTTCATCCTAATGGAGTCCCGTCCAAACGCGTGTGGACATTCGAGCACAGTTTCGTTTGAAATTTTCCAAATTCATGAACAATCTTTTCCAACCAAGTTTAAGAGTGTTGTTGTCAATTTTATAGTATAAATAGAGTACTAATGTTCTTTTATTGAAGAATCTTAGGTGGTGTTTGGATAGTATTTGAGACTTGTTTTGTTTTAAGAAACATTTTGAGAGGTGATTTTCACTGATTTCTTGGGATCCGAATCATTGTTTGGATTGATTAACTTCAGAAAAGATGAAGAAGTGAAAATATTAAAAAATGTGTTTGGTTATGTTTTGACTTTATTTGACCGTATCAGTTTCTTTTATATAATTTAATAATATGTATGTTTTACAATAGTTGCTGCGATATCATACCATTACCTATTGTGCGTAGCACTTTGTTTTCTGCTTACATGAGAACATTCCACCTCAAGTGTTTCTCCATTTTAGGGGTAGGTTATTATGCATAAGTATATAGAAACCTGATCCACATATAAATCTTATACAATTTGTACAAGCACATGTCAAACTAAAAACTACTGACTAAACAACTTAGTAAAATATGAAGTTGGCAATCGCTAATGCGCTAATATTTAAATCTAGCTGATGCTTAGCAAAATAAGTAATACCATGATAATACAACACAGTACTATGTGTGAAACGATGCAACAAGCCCATGTCTCCATGCCCCTATTGTTGTGAGAAGATCTGTTCCTGTATAAATTGCTCATGATATTCATCAACCTAAAAAAATGAGCCATGGTGATCGCCCCCCTAGTGGGCATCTGTAAAATAATCGCCCATTATTTTTTCTTGTATGTGTTGTCCACGTGTGCATTTGTCCTACCTCCGCATGTACAGTACGATGCCTCCATTAAATATCCTATCATTATATAGATCTCAACAAACTAAGCTTGGGCGATGTATATAAGACATAATAAATAGAGCACATGGATAAAAGAGAAAATTAACAAACACTCAAATATACCACAATATGTAAATGAAGACTTAACGATAATTATATTACAAAAATAGATACAAATATTACAAGTCATCTATTAGTCTTATTGCACATAATCATCCCACATTTGCAATGCAATTTGCTCGTGTAAATGCGTCATGTGGTTAACTTTATCTTTTGACATGTCAACTTCAGTTTGGGAGCCGAGCGGATTACTTGTTTCATATCACTCTATGTCATCTGATTGCAATTCGTTGAATATATTATCCGACATAGAATGTCGACGAATAAAATTATGAATTACACAACAAGTAGTGACTAATGGTCCTTGCCGAGATAGTTTATAGTTCGCCATACTCTTGAGAAGCAAAAATCGTGACTTTAGTATCCCAAAACATCTCTCTATTACATTCCACAAACATGAATGCCAATGATTAAATAGTTCCCTATACCTGCTAAATCTCCGACTCCTTCCTTGAAAATCCCATAGGTGATAATTCTCACCATGATAAAGGGATAAGAAGCCACCAACATTCGTAAAACCAACATCAACGAAATAATTTTTACCTAACCATTTTGCATTTAAAGAAAACAAACCCAAATGTAAGTATATAAAACGTAGACTATACCTTATTTGTTAACTATTGAGGTCTGTAAACGTAATCTGAATCTTACCAATGGGTGACATAGGAAATTTGGCCTCAGGTTTTGTTATTGCATTTAGAAATACACGAGAGTCATTAGCACTTCCCTCCCAACCCGTGTAAACGAATGTGAACAACGTGTCAAATGAACAAGCAATAAGAACATTTTGTGTCATAGTAGTCTTCTGACCATGAAATGTTGTTTGTTTTGAAGTAGGTGCCCATATAGACATAGTTGATCCATCAGATGGCTGCAAACCCAAGAAAAATTGTGTTTCAGATTTTAACAAATGTGATTTAGTTTCTTTTCTAGAAGCAGGTGAAATAGCCCACTGATTCAGTTTGCTTTATTCAAACTAAATTGCTAACCAAACACTTTTTGAGAAAACCTAGACGAAAAAAAGTTATGTTTGAATGAGTAAACAAACACAAGCCTTAGCCTTTTGAAGCATTAAGTGTTATAGAAAATCCTTAACTTCATATTTTTGTTTATATAGTCAGGGTTCATAATAAGGTAGTTTTCCTTGTGTTCCCGATATACCTAGTGTGAGTAAGTACAAGTAGGATCATATAGTAGTTAAGCATTACAATCATTTCATAGAGTTTACACACTATGGATAGTGGATCTGAGGATTGTGTTTGGTGTTAGAGCGTGCAAAAGTTATTCAAATCGAGGAGTACAATAAGAAACTGTAGACAGACTAATAGAAGATCACGAGTGATGCTAGGTTAGTTGTTTGTACATAGAAGCTTTGGAAACTTGAATTGCGCTTTTTTTTATTAGTGGACTTTTGTAACTTGAAGTAGGTTTTTTTTTAATCCATGTTCCATGTATGATTTGTTGTTATGCTTATTTAATTTTTGTGAATGCATGATGTTTATTTTTATTTTGATACTCATGATAATTACATAAACTTATAATCTTAAATATTCAATGAGAGAATATTTTTAAATAGTAGTTTATTTTGATTGATAAGAAGTTTTATAAATTTGTGTTACTAATTAATTTAAAAGTAATATAAATATTTTCGTACTTTTGATAAATACTTACTATCACTTGAATAGAATATTTTCCATCTAAGTTAAGTGTTACTCATAAATATACCCTAGAGGGAGGTGATTTGAGTATTTGAAAAATATTTTAATACTTTACGATTTATAAAATTAATCACAAACAAATAATAAAGTAAGTGAAGACTAAGAGAGTAGAAAGAGAATACTAATATTTTTACGAGGTTCGGATTACTCTAAATTATGGACTCAAACTCTCAATTATCGACTCAAACTCATTACTTGAGTATTCCACTTACTGAACTCCTTATATGCATAAGATCAAACTTTTTCAAAAGAGTCCCAAACTCTTAAACCCAATAAAAATCCCTTTTATCTTCAAGAGTAACTTAACCCTCACAATATTTCATAATAATGAGAAATAAGATTGTTTAAGAGAAAAAAGAACTACGAGATCTAGAATGTAAAATAAATGCAAGGACAATAATGGATATCTTTACTTTGTTGAACTTTTTAATGTTTGGTTAATTATTATTTGAGCTGATTGACTTATTTATGTTGACATTTAAGATAAAATATTCGTTTTCATGATTAATGTATTTATTATCATCAAAATTACTAGAATACTCTTGATTTGAAACCCTTAAGATTAATATTAATATATTAATTTGATAGGGATTAACTCCTAAAGACGGTAGGTTGAATTTTGTTTTACAAGACAAAGACTTAGGGATAAGCATAATGTATAGATGGGGTTAAAATACCACCTCCCTCTCAATATTGTCCAACTTACATTCTTGGAGTATTTTCTATTTAATAAGTTAATATATAATTTGAAAAAGATTAATTACTAAAGTCTTCCTGTAAAAAGTTACTCCTAAAAAATATTAGGTTGATTTTTTTTATAAGATAGGAATATAAGGGCAAAAATAATGTATATTTGAGTTAAAATATCACTAAAAAAAAAAAGAAGCATAAGATGAAAAAGGTAAATTTAGAATGTCACCTTAGATTTTGAGTTGTGAAAGGACTGAGAGTGCCACATCATCATTACATTACTATAATATATAATATAGTTTCATAGTGATAACATGTATACTGTAATAAATTACATTAATTTTTTTTAAGATTTTCAATGATTGTAAAGGTTTCTCACGAGTTTTCTAAAATTACATCGCCCTCCCTTTTTTTTACTAACAAACTACACATACCTCTCATCCAGTCCATTTTTCTTCCAAAATGACAAAAATGCTATTTTTATTTTATTTTATTGTTTTTTTTTCTTTCAATTTTAACCAAATTTTTAAACTTTTTTTTTCACTTTAAACTTCCAAAATTATTCACTTTAATTTCTTTTATATTAAAAAATTTTCCATTTAAAAACAAGTTAGAACAATTTAGTCAAAACTGAAGAAATATAAAAAAAAATATGTAAAAGGCATTTTTGTTAGTTTAAAAAAAAATTGGAGAGACTGAGAGGTAAGTGTGGTTTGTCATTAAAAATAAGAAATGACATTATAATTTTAAAATTTTTTTAAAAAATCTTTATAATTGTAAAAAAACTCAGAAAGTCAGTATAAATTATCTTATTATGTCTTATTTCAATATTTTGTTATCGGGTACATGCATTTATTAGATTATAATATACTTTAATATATATATATATACATTTAATAGGAGTTAATATAACATCTCTTAAGAATCATCAAAATTAACGTGTCAGCTCATCATTTTCATCTCTTATAAACACGATAACTACTACTTCAAATTTGTTACCTAATTAAAAATATAAAAAATTTGCTATCCAAGTTAAAGAAGTGGCAAATCAATATTTTTACTTAAAAATTTTGGGAGATCTATTAAAAAAATAATAAAATATTTTTTAATGTGTGAATTATATCGCTTCCAAACTTCGTCACTAGTTCGTTTGGATAAGTATGAGAGAAAAGAAAGGAGATGAGATATTAGTTACGAGAGAAAGGAAAAGAAAAGAGAGAAAATGATAATCATTCTTTTATGAAAGACTAATATAATCTTTTTATTTTGTTTGTGAATGATAAAGGAGAGAAAGGAAAAAAATAATTTTATATTATTTTACTATTATACTCTAGGATAGATGTATCATTTTTATTTTAGATTTTACAATTTTAAAAGTAAAATTAATATTATTAAAAATTCATTAAATTCTTATTTCTTTTTTCTCCATTTCCTCCCATTTTTAAAGAAATAATAAAATTACTCTAAGGAATGCCCATTCCTTTCCTAACTGATTATATTTCTTAAAAATTTATTAATTTATAAATATTATTAATTTATTAAATATTAATTATAAGAGGTTAACTTGTACGTGAAACTAGGATGACTATATAAGGTTTTTTTTTTTTTTTTGCTAATAAAATAAATGCAAGTTGAATTAACTTTTTTTTTTTGCCAATAAAACAAACGCATGTTGAATTAACTTTTTTTTTTTTTGCTAATAAAACAAATGCAGGTTGATTTTTTTTTTCCAATAAATTTTTTTTTGACAATAAAAAAAATATAGATTGAACGTTTTTTTAATTACTAGGTATTCAAACAAAAGAATGAAATTAATTATTCTCATTCCATTATAATAATTTGATGGTTCAAACTAAACACATGAATAAAATTATTATTCTATTACTAGGTATTCAACCAAACAAAAGAATAAAATAATTATTCCTATTTTATTCTTACTCTATTCCATTCCTAATACTATTTCATTCCTCTTTTATTTCATTTCAACGTACCAAAGATAGCTTACGAGTTAAACTCTCCATCTCTCTGCTTTCCTTTTGTTACTTCCTAATTTTTAAAACAATGTAAGCTATTTTTCCTTCACTTTTCCTCCCCTTTCTTTTCAATTAAAGGTGGTGTAAATTTACAAGGCTTGTGTACGGGCTGCAGTTATCATTTCATTCGCCAATCTCCATGGTCTGCCAACATACCATAACATGACCCCTTCTCACCAGCTTCTCAGCTACGCTATACAAATATGAAATATCCTTTTTAACACCCGCGTTTTTTTCGAACCCATAATAGAGGGCTGCAGGCGGCCTTCCTTCTGCAAGAAGGAGTTTGAATATGGTTTATTCGATCTTCATCAACATTGTTGTATTGAAGTTATTTTAAATCGCCACTTATTAGGGTTTTGATTTGATGAGTTTGATACAATGTTGCCTAGTTCCAGTGGATGAACGTTTTGCCGCTACTAGGGTTATGTTAGGTCACGTATTTTCTGGCTATGGCAGCATCATCGGCTAGTGTCATCAGTACAAAGCCCTAATTACGCACTTCTTCATATTTGATGGTGATGGGGAAGAGGAACACTATTGCTTGTTTCGTCATCAGACGAAGAAGATGAATTTTTTTCATTGAAATCGAATTTCAGCCATTCGAAGTTGAAAACGAGACCATCTTCAGTTCCTAGAGCAGAAATTAGAAAGGCGAAGAAGGCCCGCCTAACGAATTCATGTACTCGATCATGTAAAGAATCCAGTGGATTTGACGAGGTATACTTCAATTTTTATGTCTTATTACATGACGCATTTAATTGTCATTTCTTCAAGTTTAATGTCTCATTTGATAGTTCCTTTAATTGATATTTTTGTTGAAGGAATGAACTTGGTCTAAAAGCCTAAAACTTCGAGTAATCGATCAGATGTGAGTTCCAGGCACGAATAATAATAGATTATTAATTCAATGTAACATTTTCCCTCTGCTTGAAGCTGAAAAACACTTCGGAAAGAAAGATTATTTTCAAACTCGTACCTTTGTTGTTTTTATTTTGGAACAAGAAGGGGAAATTTAGCTCAATCTGGGGACATAATTGTGTTAGACTAAGTTGAGGGAAGTTTTTATGATTTTTTAGCTCTCAGTCATTAAAATTGTAAGGTTCATTTTTTTTTAATTTGCTTATATTTGATCACCAATAGCGCTATTGACTCTCTGTTTAGTAGGCCATATTTCATTTTTGGGTGGGCTTGATCTAAGCTTGGGTTTATGAGTGACTGAGAAATAGCTTTTGGCCTATTTAGAGTGGAATCTAAATTATGGCCAGCAATGTCAAAGCCATTATAGTACAGTGGTAAAGGGGATGGCACGAAATCTAAAAGGGAAAGTGGTGGAGTTTAGGGTTCCATCAGGTATCATTGTCAATTGAATTATGCCATGCAATTATTTAGCTTCTGATCATGAAAAAATTGGGTCTCTTCTCTTGTTTGTTGGTTTTCCTCTAGTAAAGAGAACCTGATACTTGATGTTGCTTAATGCAGATCAAGCGGTTTTGTGAGGATTTTAATGAAGGGTTTACTGGGTTCAAGATACCTGCTGGTAGGCTACTTTTCTAGTTTTTGCTTTTGATATATCTTGCATTTTTTGTTTGTTTTGAAAGTGCTGTTTCTTCTTTGTTCCTCTCTGGGCATTGCGTTTATTGCTTCTCTGTACAACAGACTTGTTCTATAACTTTGATCGCTTGTTATTATTTTTATGATAATTTATTTTAATTATTAATCATTATTATTTTAAATATTTGATAGCAAAAAAATAGATTCACCATTCCTGTTTCATGATATATTGATATGTTTAATATCACCTCATATTTTACGTTGCAGGATTTTTTTAACGTGTCTCATATGTAAAACATACTATATATATATATATTGGATAAGTATCGTATTAAGAGCACTACAACTATTATATCCATATTCTAGAATGTTTTAAAGATTTGATCTGGTTGGATGTTGAAATTTAAGAGTTAGATGCTTGCCTTTAGCACAAAAATATGCATGCCAGCTGCCTTTCTCTAGATTCTTAACACCCATCTTAACTGCCTAAATACTTGGTACTTGGTATTATTGGGGTCTCTTCATTAAATGAAATACTATCTAAGCTATCTTTTCTTTTGGGAGATTATCATGCTTTATTGGGCGGCGACTTTTTTTTGTTGTTGAAAAAAGCTGTGCGTGTAATAAGTTTCCATAAGGCTTGGCTCCAAGCCCAATCAAATGCAGTAGAAGGTTATGTCATGAACGATGGATGGCTTGATTAATGCCCTGGTTTGTGAAGATCTTTGAAATTGGAGAAGCTATCATTGTCTAGCTTCCTGCTCCTAAAGAATCTAGAAAATCTGGACCATGCATCTATACCTTACTATTTCTGTAAATTGGCTATGGTTTTTGACCCAAGATATTATAGGTAAAGTGTAACCTCTTTTCCAGTTGTTACCATTTCTATTTGCAACTAAATGATTGATCAACTGGAATTTTGAATTTATAGCCTAAATGAAATTGTGATCAGGTGTGCAGTGTTTGTACATAAGAGAAAAATTTATGAAGTGCTAGTTTGATATTTCATACCTCTACTAGTTTTAAATCAAAGTTGTAAATTTTATGTGTTGGGTTTTGGTGGCATAATTTGTTGTTGTACTTCTGATATATCTTCTTTCAAGTTTAGTTGGTTCAATTGCAATATAACCTTACACTATCTCTTGTCTCCGAATATTACTTGTTTATTCACCTCTTTGTTATTATCTTTGGAAATTTCTTCCTTCTTTTGGTTTCTTGGTTTCTTTTTTTGTCCACCTCCCAAGCTGAGATGATGTCAAAATGTGAATCAGGTTGCGAAAGGAGCAACAAGGATTTGTGGGTTGATAAATATGCACCTTATTCCTTGGAAGAGCTTGCTGTTCACAAGAAGAAGGTAAAGTCAATTTGCGTACATTCACAATTATGAACATTTCAGTGATGTTTCCCTGTACTTTTTTTGCAGGTTGAAGAGGTTAAAGTGTGGTTTGAGGAAAGATTGAGAAATACAAGGGTAATGTTGTGGCACATGAATGCTATTACGATGACTGTTCAAGTTCTTTTGAACATTTGTTACTTCTTAAATAATTAATGCAACAAAAGATTTGTGATTTTGACATTTTAATCATAACCAATAAACATGAAGTATTTGACATGTAATTTTAACTGGGTAGATGTATTAAATTTTAGCTGCTTGGTTATTGGCTTTGTTGTGATTTTACTTTTTTTATTTGAATCTAATAAACAAGAAGTATTTAACTTATGCAATTTTGTTCCAAGTAAATTATTCAGAATGGGCAATTCACATGTATTAAATTATGGCTATTCGGTTATTATGGCTTTGTTTGGGCTTTAGCTTTTGTGGAGGCCCTCATAGATCTTCTTTTTCTTAATCGTGGTAGAAAAGCATTTGTAGAGTTATGCCAGTATGTAGGTTTTGCTTTGTAACAATTTTGGCACTTTCTTGAAACTTGAAGTATCATTCAGTATGCCTTTAATAGACCAAAATGGTGATCAAGATCCATGGCATGCTGCAGCACCGAAGTACACATAATAGGAATAACTGCCATCATGAAAAGATTCTGCAAATAATCTTTGGGAAAGTACAAAAGTGTTTTCTTTGGATCCCTCAAAATGAAGACTTGCAACTCATTACCTCTAGGCTTTCTGAATGTTGCGTACTGCTTTGTTTTCATATATATCATATTACATTGTGATGACTATCTTGCCATTGTACTTATACGATGCTTTATATAAATTATTGATTTTTCTCTGTGGTCTTTCTTACCCTTCTCATTTTTTAATCATTATTAGCATGCACAGAACTCCAGAATTTTTAGAATTGTAATTATGATGCTTTTGGTTTCGGATGTGAAGAGCGAAATTGTTTTATATAAGTGAGCATTAAGGTTTTGTGTCTGTTTGGGTGTGTGTATTTCTGTTTGTGTTCTGTATTGTGTTTTACTTGCTTTGTGGAAACTCAAGATTGTTTCTTCCTTAATTGCAGGAAGAATTTTGTAATCATGTCCTTCTAATCAGTGGACAAGCTGGGGTTGGAAAATCTGTATGTTGTCACCGTTTTCTAACATGTATTTATTCTTTCAGCCTTTTGTAGTATTTTGAGGCGATAATTCTTCATTTTTTCCTGTCTATCATGCCTTTGTCTACTTGAAACAATCATTAGGTGCCTCACATTAGCTGAAATGATCATTGGATCCTTTGTTGTCTTGTAGGCGACTGTCCGTATGATTGCATCTCATCTTGGAGCCACAATATTTGAATGGAACATGCCCACTCCAACAATTTGGCAAGAACATTTGCATAACTCCAATTCAGGTATTTCAAGTATATGTACAGTGTGCCATGTTTTTTTCCTCATTCGTGTATACCCAGATGGAACACAGTAGACAAATCTGATGGGTCCTCTAAGCATACGTATTTCATAAATATAGCTATGTAGGGGGTGGATGGGTGAAAATATTAGGTGCTGTATGATAAAACTGAAACTTAAGTACTTTAAAATTTTAGTATTGAATTAGTAGTCCTGAAGACTAAAAACTCTAATTTTGTAGAAATAAAATCTGAGGGTAAATTTTTAAATTAAAATTAAATTTTAAAACAACCTTGCACAGTGCATTCAATGTTTAGTGACAAATCTTGTCTCTTTGACTTAAAATTCTGAGCCCTGTTTTATACTGATAAAAATAACATAAAATTCTGAGCCCCGTTTTAATAAAACTTTTCATTTAAGTAGTTGACAGTTAAGGTAAAACTTTTTCAGATATCTGATATACTAAAATCCTGAAATGGTGTAACAGAATTCATGTAGCCTAACCAAATGGTCAGGGATAAGGCTTTCCCTAGTGGGAGTGGAGCTTGAGTTGAGTTAATGACTGAAGTTATTTTATCAAACACAGTTAATATAAAAAACAACTGAAAATTTTCAGTATCAAGTACTTAATTGAGTTACCAAACGATACCAATTACTCTCTCTCTCTCAAGCACTACCATTAGCCAGTATCAAGTACTTAGATGTGTTGTACTATTCTTGGGTGAATCACTGACTTCCAGGTCCTAGGTTATTTTTCACTACATGGACTATGGAGGAAATATAACAAGGGTCTTAAAAAATTTATTCCTACATTTTTTTTCGTCAAATGATAAATTGGTTCAGTTGTTCTAAATATTTTAACTTTTTCTGCTTTTGTGGTTTGGATGTTGTTATGATACATTTTGAAATTGCTCATTGCCATTCATCATGATTCAATTGATCAGCTGCTAGTCCATTCTGTCCTAGTATTTCATATGATGGGAAGAATGCTTGCATTTCAGTTTGAGTTTTCACCTATGAAATGCCAAGCAGTCACTGATCAGATATATGTACGAAAATTGCAATTTGGTGATTGATGCAAGCATTTTTCCTCTGTTGACCGTATTTGACCATCAATGGAAGGGGGAAAGTGTTACACACATATCAACCTCATGAGATACTAGTGGAATTTTAAAAAGATAGGGGAATCGTATGTAATTAGGCCTAACCTCAGGAGAGGGATAGTGTAATTATCCCTATTCTATACGATATGCACATATATTTGACATGTTCTATACCATATAGTATATATTAAAATTATTGAAAATCTCTTCAGAAACAAGCTTAAACTCTATTCAAATATAGGAAAACAGAAAAAATTGGAGTGAATAAGCTTTTACTATCGAGAAAATAAAGGTAGTAGGTAAGAAAAATTAACATAAACAAAAAAATAAATACTTATCGTTTCATTTATATATCTTACATACGATATTATAGTAGTTCAACTCTCGAAAACAGAAAACTCTCTGGGCTAATCAATAGTTGAAATTCAGTTATGAAGCCATGAATTAAGTCAAATCCAATAAATAATAAAGCAATAATGTTCATTATTAGAAAAGAAAAAATTTGAATTGAGAAATAAGTAAAAATAATAGCCACCACCATAGATTATTTTTCAAAACCAAGTTAATGGGTTTGCCCCCCTTGGGCACCTTTTTAATATACTCGTACTTATCTAAAAAAAAAAAGGAAAATAACTATTATAAAGAACTATTTTTCTGGCCATCAGTTCTGTTACGATATGTCATAGAAGTGATTTGGTAAAAAAAAAAACTCACAATAGAACGACAAAGATAATTAAAATAAATAGATAAAAAAGGAAAGTGATGAGTGATTAGTGTTAAGACCATACTTGTCGAAAAGAAGGTTAAGTTTTGTTCGAGTTATTGTTACAAAGTTGTTTTTAACAATTCGATTCTTTGTTCATGTGGAATATCATTGCAAAGTTCGAACGAGAATGGTTTTCGTTCTATTTGATTGATTTAGCATTCTATTAGTTTATGAGCTTTGTTATAGTAATTTAGATAACGAGTTTCAACTAATTAGAAAGGACCAAGGGAATGGCAAAAAGAGATAAAAAAAAGTTAGGATCTCTCATCTTTACACTTGATCCATGATCCAATCCTACTATACAACGATTTTTAGCACAATTTGAATTGGTTTTGAGTTTTGGGATAATAGGATTGCGCGATTTTATGACCTGGATCGTGATTTTAACAATCATGTTGTCACCAATATATTAAAATTTCAAGTTATTGATCCAAGATTTTTTATAATTACTATCTCCACTGAGAAACTTCTGAAACGAAACCTACCCTGTCATCTCTTTCTCAACAACAGACAATACAGGACTTCTTGACCAAAATATCGAGTGTCTTGTTGAGATTTTATTCCTGGACTGTTGCATACGAAGGATAATCATTTGAGCTTTGTTAAATTTAAATTTGGGTCAGATTAAGACTATGTATTACTTATTAAATACTTTAGCTGACTAAGTATTTGGTACTTTCTCTTATCAAATATGCTTCTTTTGACATTTATTAATCAACTACTAGGGATACGCTACACATCGAAATTGGATGAGTTTGAAAATTTTGTTGAGAGGATAAGGAAGTACGGCATGATACCCTCGACCATTACTGGAGGATCTCAAACATCAATCATATTCTTAATTGATGATCTTCCTGTGGCAAATGGAAAAATTGCTTATCGGAGGCTTCACAGCTGCTTGCATTTTCTCGTGCAATCAGCTCGTATTCCGACAGCTATATTGATCACCGAGTATGGTGCAGCTGACTCTGCAGACAACAACACACGTACCTGGGACTGAACTTCAGCTCTCTCTTCAGAGTGCTGGGGCTTGTAAGGTTGCAGTTTTTATCAAGCTTGATTTGATTTGCTTACCTTTTTCATATACTGAATGCTTACTTCAAACTACTTCTGGGAATCTTCCAGGTGGCTTTCAATCCTATTACAGTAAATTCTATTAAGAAGGTGCTTTCTAAAATATGCAGAGAAGAGCAGTGTAAAGTGACTGCTGATCAGATTGATCTTATAGCGAAAGCCAGTGGAGGTGATATCAGACAGGCGATTACATCTTTTCAGTACTTCTGTCTGAAATCACGGCCGATACTATCTTTATCCTTTTCCAATGGTACTCCTACGTATTCAAAAGAAAGATCACATGAGCTCAATCGTTTGGATGATGGATTTTCTTTTCCATTTGGCAGAGATGAAACTCTTTCTCTATTTCATGCCCTGGGAAAATTTCTGCACAACAAAAGGGAGACTGAAAATTCTTTTGCATTGGGTATGTACTGATGGAACTGACAATTTGAGATATAAGGTATTAAAAATGCAAAGTTTAGGGGATATGTTGTTCTTATGTTGGGACAGTTTGATAGTGCTGTTCTACATGCCAGTGGTGGAGACGATACCAGAGGGTTTCCATAATTCATGTTTTGTATGGCATAACAGGTTCTTAGCCTAAGTGAGCTGGTTTTTGATAATTTGATCTGTTAGCTTTCTGAAATGATTTCATTGCATTTGTGAACGCATGAATACTCTACTTGTTTTTCTGAACAATGGCTAACATAACATTGTTGAATTTCATGAGATCCTTTTGTGTTGCCTTCTATGATGGGGCTTCGTTTTCTATTATGGCTCCATTATATTTGCTGCTTTATCTAAAACAAAATGGACTGATCCAATTTTTGTCACATGTTCCAAGATGATTTTTAGATCTTATAAATTTACTTGAGCAGTAATGTTGTGTGCTTACTGAATTTTCTTTTCTTGAGGATTTTTGCTACCAAATCTGGTTCCAACCTTAGAGGCCAAAAATATCATGAAGCATAATTGTTTAATAACGAAAAGAGAAGTAACTGTGAATATGTTTTTCCTTCAAATATTTCACTTCTGGTTGGACAGATTACCTTCTGAATATATATAATGAGAGTCCCTGGACCCTCTTAAATGTAATTGAGACGGCACTCCATCACTTGGAAATAAAGTTTTTTTTCTTTTTCTTTAAGTAATATATTTTTTTCTTTCTGTTTTATTATTTTTTATCTGTACAATGGAGTGTTGTCTCCATGACATTTAAGAGGGTTCTTCAAAGGAGGGACTCTCTCTGTCAAAGCCTAAATCGATAGCATTAAATCAGAAGTTCTATTCTCTATGAAGTTTCAGATTGTACCGTTAATTCCCTCTTCTGAACTCCTTTTTAATGTTGTAGACAAAGATGCATTTGTTTTAAAGGAGAGATTTGCAAGATTACCATTGAAAATGGATGCTCCAGAAAAGGTTCTTTGTCTGGCGCATGGGCAAGCAAGGCCTATTGCTGATTTTCTACATGAAAATGGTAATATTTTTATTCGCAAGTGCTCTTCGTTGTGCATCTTGTTATCATTGCTAGAAGTGTTCTGCTCTATTCTTATCATATTAGCCATGCCACATGTATGCCATACTATGTGAGTTTCTGAATTACTGATTGGTATGCCTTCTCAATGAGTAAATGGGTTGCATCAATTTATTAAAAGGTCAACCCCTTATTACTACAAAGTACAAACCAAAATTATTGAAATAATAAAAAAGTAAAACATAATAATTGCATTGGTTTTAGGTTTTATCTAGCTTGTGATCGTAACCTAAACCTAACCTTCTGATAGATGGATTCCTTCTAGTAAAATAGTGAATAGCTTCACATTTCATGTCGGCTTGGTAGATTAGGGTTTAATTGTCTATTTTGTATTTGAGATTGTCTTATGTAAAGAACAAATTCTCGGTGCTGCAATGTTATTCTTGGAAATTCTATAAAATTGTACGTAAAAATAATATAGAGAAATTTTAGAAGATATAGAAATTTTTAGATCCTCAAAAACTGACATTATCTAGGAACTTGGATGTAAAACATTTTAATTTGATCTTGAGCAGATTAAAGTTTATGCGTTAACCATATGTTTCTCAGTTCTTGAAACTTCATTTGCACCTTTTATGTGATGTTCATCAAATTTCAGAAATTGATATTCAAATGCCTGAGATTTGCTAATATTGTGTTAGGATGTTTAAAGAAGTTAATCCGTATCCGTTGTTGATCCCTTGAATTACCAAAGCTGTTCTAACTCTCTAGGTTCAAATTGAATATGATAGGTCAGATGGGTTTTTTATATTTATAGAATAGATTTTGTACTAGGGAAACCAAAAAGTTGATGGTTAACCCATCAACTATTCCATTTTTCCTCTTTTGATGGGTGGGGTGTCACCATTGGCCAAATTAAGGTCAACCCAAGCTTGGCCTGAGAATCTGAAGACCAGATGTGCCCATACCCAAATGATACCTGAAATGTTTACCATTTGGTTGGTGCTATCTTCCACCTCTCCATATGGGAAGTTGAAGGTTCAAGTCTCCTTAAGAGACAAAGTGATGTGTGTGTGAGAGAAAGAGATTAACCTATAATGAAAAAAACATGGTTACCCATTACGTATGGTCTAGTAGGTGTTCATGGTATGGTAAAATTGACTCGACTTGAGTTTGACATTTTTCTTTTGGGCTACATAAGACCACAATTTCTTTGATTTCATGCCAGAGAGAAATTGATTATGAATTGGCTACTTAAAAAACTTGGCTCACTCACAAGGTCAATTCATAATTTGAGACTCATTAAATGAATTTGCATAGGGTTGAGAAACAATCAATGTCTAAAACTTGGACCGGACCTTCCTTGCTCGGTTGGTTGGATTGTCCAGACTGGGAACCGGACCACTTTCCAGGTCTTTAAACCTCTCAAATCTATTTCTTCCCAAAACCCACTGGAGCCACTAGGTGAACAGGCTACCCATGGGACCCATTTACAAGTCTGTCAATGGGCAGTTTAATACCATCATAAGAAAATATTAGGGCGCCACCACCCTTTTCACGCTCATTCTTGGCCTACACTTCTTGTTCACTTGACAGACCGTGGCTCTCCACTCTTCAGCCGTCTTGCTGGGAGTTAATGAACGACAACTGCTGTCCAGCTATGTGGACGCCGTCACAAGAGTACATTCCAGCCTTGAGGTTCTTATATTTCTCTCTCGTTCTTTTTTCTTCCTCTCTTTGCATCTCTCTCTCCTCTTCTTGACTTCTTGCCTTATTATTTCTCTCCTCTCTCTCTCTCTCTCTCTCGCTCTCTCTCTCTCTCTCTATTTTTGAAAGTTTTCAATTCAACATGCCGAGATTCCTTTATTTTGGCTGTTGCTTCTTGCATTGGATTGGTTAGAGCTCATCTGTGATTGCACTGTTATGTATCGTTTCTGAGAAATCCATTGTTTTAGACCATTGCGACGTGATTAATTTAATGTTATATTAGTGAATGGTGTTTGAATTCGATAACAATCTAATGATGTTGAGTTGGGTCTAGATCTGATACTAATTTTGTGCCTTTTCGTAGTTTAATCTTTTATTGTGAAAATGATAATCCTCTGTTTCTGTCGATTTGATTGAATTGTTGTGAATTCATTTTTTAAGTTTCAATTGAATTGCTAAATTGTCACCATAGTTGGTTGCCATGACATTACTGCCGAGTATCTTCATATATTTTAGAAAAATTTTAGTTTCTCCATATTTTAAATTATTTCATTTTTTATAATTCATAATTATTATTTATGATGTAATTATGGACATCACATTTCAACCACAATTGGCCCTATTGTTGAACCAGCTATTGTTAACCCGGTCCCTTTTCCAGTTTGCTTAACAGTCTAGCTTTAAAAACTTTGGAAATGAGTTCATTTAGTCTAGAAATCTGTCCAATGAGGTTCTGATCTTATATCTAGCATTGATGGTATATGATTATTTTAAACCAGAAATTAATTAAGTGAAAGAGGCTTTTGTGCTGTTTTTTTTTTTTTTTTTCTGCATTTACTTCATGTCTCCATCTATGTATTTGTCTGTCTTCATTTCCTTGGACACTCCCCCCCCCCCCCCTTCCAAAAAAAAAAAAGGACGATGAAATTGGCCAAAAGTGTTTCATTTATTTTCAGATTTTGAACAGACTTCCTGCCTCTAGATTGAAAGCATTTCTCATATTGAAAATAGGTCTTGGAATAAGAAAGGCAAAATAACATGAATATAGAAAGACAAGAAATAAGTAAAATTAGCCTTACCATTTATGCATGAGAAGCAACAAGACACTGACATTTTTTTTTTGTTGTCAAATTTTGTTTTACCAGCCGCGACAATTTCCATGGCTCTTATATAAAATTTTCTTTCAGTTCTAGATTTCGTGAGTGAGGAAGCAATCGATGATGCATCGGTTGTGGCTTCATACTTAAGTGATGCTGACTTCCTTCTTGCTTCACTTAGTGGAATCTTAACTAGAAATTATGAGGCAGAGAATGTTGTACAATCTGCTGCTGCTTCAGTTGCTGTGCGTGGGGTGCTATTTGGGAATTTTCATCCATCGCCTTCCAGGTATAATTTTGATATTCTTGGATGGATTATTTTTGTTCCAACTGCAGCTTCTAAAAAGTTAAAGAGTCATCCTGAATTCTTGTAAGCATGCAGGTGGCATGCTATTCGTCGTCCAAAGCTCTGGCAGGTTGAACAATCATTGTGGCACAATAAGGTTAGTTTAATGCTGTGGCATTTCCCATTCGATCCATCTTCTTTGAGTCTCTTTGACTGTAGATATGACCCAACGAAATGTATATTCTATTTAAAGTCAAATTCAAGGGTGTTGAAATTGGGCTCCTATGATAGATCTATGGGATGGTTTTCAAGATCGAATCGTAGCATAGGTTCGGATTGAGAATCATAAGATTCTACAAAATGAGAAAACTTAATCAACTAACATCTATGATATGTGCATCTCAAGGTTTCTTAAAATTACATAATGAATAAGCCTAGAACTCATAAAAAATACAGAAAAATTAAAACAATATTTAAAGTACACAAGTTTCTGCAAGTCCTCCCTGATAATTATTGTAGTACATTAGCTTAACAAATGTTTAATGGATAATATTATAGCACTTTTTTTTTGAACAGTAAAGTGTAATATATTAAAAACAAGGAGCCCACAAAAATCAATGCCCTATCTTCCCCAAAAAATAAAGTAAAGATTCTAATGTCATAGAGTATTCCTCTTTACACCCAAAAAACCATTAGTACAAAAAATGAACTCATGAAAATATTAATTAAAAACAATAAAACACCATTCATATATGATTAGTCATTCCATGAAAATATTACATTTACATAAGAACTCATGAAAGGCTCTTTAGAAGAATCTACGATATTGGACGGAAAACAAAGTTAGTATTTGGATATGTTAAGCTTTCTGAGTTTTAGAGAGAGAGAGAGAGAGAGAGAGAGAGAGAGAGAGAGAGTTGATTGGCTTGACACAATATTCTTAAAGTGAATCTTAAGCCAAATGGAAAGATTGGACCCATACTATCAAATAAGAGTTCAAAAAATGAAAGAGTAGGCTTAGCAATAAAGAGTCATTCAACAAGTAATTTTTTGATAAATGTTAACTGAGCTCGATATCACTTGCTTGGAGAATGAAGTCAACTCGTCTGCAAACGCAGATTTGAATACAAAAAAGTTTCAAAGTCATTCAAAAAGATACAGTATCTGTTAAAGTTTGATCCAACATTCAACAATCTCGGACAAATCTCTCACTTGACCTCCATATAAAATTAAATTTATAAATATTATAATATAATTTATGTTTATTTTTTATTATTTATGTTTTTAATAAATTAAATATTTAAAATATTCTATTTAATATTATATCGATTTTATAATATGCAACTTATGATATAAACTTATTTTTAAAAAATATATATAATTTAATAATTAATATGTTATATTTGAATCGAAGTAAATCTTTTTTTTTTATAATTAATTTAATTTGATAAATTAATTTTTATATCTATTTGTAAATGTATAATTCGATACATTTTAGAATATTAAAGTATATTGTAAGTATGCCTTTTGGAGACCGTTCCTAGAAAAAATAAAAATCAGCTCGTTATAATATAATTTTGAAAAATCAAAAATTTGATGACTAATGACTAGCATGCGGCAGAACAATATCCTTGGCTTGTCAAGATCAGTTGATTTTACCTGTGAATTAATAAATTTTTAAAAATTTTGTATTAATTTTTAAAATATAAAAAATTTTCGATTGATAATTTAAATTTAAAAAAAAAAATTTTCAAACATATCTGTAATTGAATTAAAATCTATTTTAAAAACATAACCAACATACTTACTTTTATCTTTTTTCAAATTAATCAATCCAAACATGGTTCAAATTCCAATAATTACTTAAAACACTCTCAAAAAAATTTCTTAAAACTCTAACTCTAAAAACTATCCAAACAAAGCCTTACCCTTCAGGGATTTTAGGTCTGATCAAGGTCAATTTAGTACTTTTAGATCATAAGATCATAGAATCTAGATCTGAATTTTAACAGCCATGGTCAAATGTAAAACTGAGGATTCCTATAGTATACTGCTGAAAAGACAGCATTTCACGTGGCAGTGTACACTGTTTAAGAAGTTGTTTCAATGTGACTCAAGAAATCGTGACTTTGATGGGTTACTAGAATGCTTTTGGTCTAGGTTCCTCGGAACCATTGCACGCTTGGAATTACAACGGAGCATACTTCATTATTTTATGAATGAAGTGGTTTCTATGAAATGCATAGGTAATTTTTTCGTAAATGGAATGTTTTATTTGTAATTGTAGGAAGAATCTCCTACTTTATAGCTTTTTTTCTTGAAAAAAAAAAGAGTAGAAAATAATCACTATGAACAACAGTCCTTGGTTAGTGAACATTAACTTCCAGTCCCCTCTAGCATGATTTTAAGCAAATTATACTTCAGTTTTATTGTCACCTAGCAAGCTGCAAACTGATATTAGCGGCCATTATGATTAACTTCTGTACCACGATGATTTCTCTCGTTAAATGTGGTTTTGCCTTTTTGATGTGATTGCAGCTTGAGATGGTAAACCAGAGTTGTGTTGCTTACAATGGAGTGAGCCTATCCAATCTGTCAGTTATTGCAACTGAGAATAAACCCGTTCTTAAATGGCTTGGATTTAGAGTATCTGAAGGTCTCGAAGCTCCCCAGGTCTTGATGCAGGGGAACGTGGTAGAAGATAAGAACTTTGATAGCATGAGTTTGGACAAAAAAGATAATGATACTTCGGATGATGAAATAGAAGATTGGTAAGCTATAATGAATTATTCGAGAACTGAAGCAAGTTGAAATGCCTCTTTTATCTGTAAATTGTGTAATATTCTGACACTTTCCCATTTCACAGTTTTTTTTGGGGGGCAATTCCCTGTTGTAGTACAATTCTGATATTTCAAATTCGTAGTTTGCTTTGTTTGGTCTTATGGTCTTACAGAGGAATTGCAACAGCTGGAGCTTGACTGTTTTTGTCAGAGGATTATCATTTGATGCGGTAAGTTGAATACCTGTTTTGTAATTCAATTAAGATGCATGATCCTCATCCATGGAGAAGAGGTGATGCATTTGGAATTTCATGGGTCTGCTAGGTGTTGATTGTGTATACAAGTTCAGACAGGAGTGTTTTGCTGCATTTTCCAAAATGTGGTTTCATCAAATCCTGTTTGCAATAGAATTATGAAAAAGTCAAATATTTTTTTTTTTTCCAAACAATTTTGATTTTTTAACGAACGGTTATTATTGGCTTCATCACTTGTACATGATATATTATATATAACATAAAGGGATCAAGAACTATTAGACAATAAAAATTTCTATCGTCACTGCAAGGGTGGGATTGGCGACCTTGTAGCAATCACAGGCCTAGACCAGCTCAAGCGATAACAGGATAGGCTGTTGTGCTGCTCCCACGATTCTATTTTTTCTTCTTCTTTCTTTTAACCAGCGCAAGAACGCTGCTCAGACTAGGGTATTTGTTGACCCAGCCAATGCAGTTTTGGTTTCAATTTTTCTAGACCCATGTTGTTTCTAATTAATTCCCATATCAATGCATATTTGAACTACAAATTATAACAGAAACATTTTAATGGTGTCTTTAAAAGATGTTTATGATTTATATTAGGGTGTTGAATTAAATAGGCATAATTAGGATCATTGAAAAGAAATGTCTTTTTAAAATGTGAGAATATGTACTGTGTTATGATAAAAGTGTCTTTTCAAGAAAAAAAAAAACACTTTTAAAGTAATGAAAAAACATATATTATAATAAAACAAAGGACAAAAGGAACACCCTAAACAAAACCGAAGACTTGAAGCGGCACACAATTAAAAGTTATGGTCAGCTTTATAGCAATGCGAGTTCCACAGATAAAAAATAGAATAAATTGCCCATACTTCTTATCAAGTATATAAAATTTATATTAATCTTTTAAAATTTTTTAAAATTACACTGATTTTTTCTATTTTATTTAATAAATTATAAAAATTCTCTCTAATCAATTTTTTTTCTTCAAAATAACAAAACTATCCTTTCATTCTTTGTTAACTCTTTTTTTTTTTTATTTTTTATTTTTGACCAATTTTTTTAATATATAATGAACATAAGTTATTTGTCTTAAATTTATTTTTATATAATTTTGTTTTCAAATAATAGTCAAAATTGAAAAAGTGCAAAAAGAAAAAGAAAAAAAAAAGACATGGAAGGAATTAGTTTTGTTATTTTGAAATTTTTTTTTTATTAGAACAGGGTATTTTGTAATTTTTTAGATAAAATAAGAAATATCAGTATAATTTTAAAAATTTCAAAGAAGATCAATGTAATTATTAAGAACTTCAAGTAATATCAGTGTAATTTACTTAAAAATTAAAATAAAATTGTGGCACCCCAGTTGGAATGCGCTTGCCTAAACTTTTGCCTCACCTTCAACCATATGCTCTTTCAGTGTAAGAAGTGAAATGGAAGAGTCCTTATCTATGCCTTTAGGAGAAGTTTTTAGGTGGATTGAGTCAATTGACCAAGCATGAATTAATTAAATCACGAGACATGTTTACATATTATCTACTTTTAAAGAGAAAAAGAATTGCTTTTGTCAGCATAGTTTTAAAATAATTGGTCAGATTCATTAACTTAGTGAAAGAATATGATTCACCTAAAAATTTTCTTACCTTTCGGCCTTTTCCTTCTGTTTATGGAAAAAAATGATATACTTGGAGGAAAGTGACTACCTTCCTTCTTTCCTATTCCTTTTCCTTTTTTTTTTTTTTTCAAATAACTTGTAAAAAAATTATTCATTAAATTTAAGAGCATTGCACCTAAATAAATGAGTATTTGATATATCAATAAAAATGAGTCACACTATAATATTTGCTAACGTGTCAGTTGAAATTTGGGTTAGATTTGATCCGAACCCATAACCCATAGGACATCCACATATATTTGCACATAGTGTTAATTATGGCATTAGTCACAACTCACTCCACACACCTTTTTTTTTTTTGTGTTGATAATTGGGTCACCTTGATTAATTTTAAGATCCGAAAGTTAACGACCGGACAAATTTTCAGTGATTTCAAAAAAGACTCGAACTCGAGATCTTAAATTTTAATCTTCAAATCTTTACCGTCCAACTAATTCCTTGAGAATAACTCACTTCACACACTTGTCATCCATTAAATACCTAAAAAGCTCCATTTCTGACAAAAAGTATTAAAATTATTAAAAAATTATTGATTCCAAAAAATACTTAATTATTTTTAATCCAAGAAATATTTATCACATTTTTTCACATGGAATATTCATTGAAAATTATAATTTTGTCATTATCACACACACACACACACACATATATATTTCATACAAAAAGTCTAACAATTCGATTAAAGCAACTAATTGAATCAAATGTATTTGTGTTAAATTAATTTTAAATTATTACATTGCTCCATAATTTGAAAGAAACTACATGTTGGATCAATTAATCAAATCTTCTGACTCAAAGGCAGGGTTATTCATGGACCAGAAGCATGATCCTGGAGAATTCTTCTTACTCCATTTTCAGAACTCCAGACTTACCTAATTAATCTATTTTAATTATACTATAATACTTAATAAACATTTATATTATTCATACCAATATGAGTTGCAACCGGAGAGAAACAGAATTTACATTGAGGAGAGATGAGGCATGTAAACCTCATTTATCCAACAACACAAATAAAATATAATTTAATTTACATTAAACTCATTCATTAAATAATAAAACCAACAATTTGTGATAATCCATCTAATTAAACATTCAACCACACCCAATACCAATTAATCTCATCTAATTATTTTTGGTCTTTAAACTCATAATTATCTCTCCACAACATTCACACAAAATAATATCATTCCATAAAAATAATTATTTATGAACAACATTTTGAAAACTAACAAAACAATTATGGCATGCAAAATAACCCAAAATTAGCTAAATAAAATCCCATAACAATGCCCAAATTACTCAGCATTAATTAATAAAGCAAAGCAAGAAAAAGAAAAGATAATTTTGACAATATCAAAAGATGGTGCTTTTCATATATATAGGATAAATTACATTCATTTGATTTTTGATTTTCGATTTCTGATAATTACACTAACTTATAAAAATTACACTTATTTTGATTAAAGAGTATTTGTAAATTGTCAGATAAAGTAAACAAAATCCAGTATAATTTCAGAAATTTTTGAAAAAGTTAATATAATTATCAGAAATATTAAGAGAAAAAAACCAATGTAATTTACTCCTCTATATATTAATAAAGTTAGACTGGGGGTGCCGACTCCGCCACCACCTCGAAGTGCGGGTAGTAGGTGTGTTGTTCTTCCATCTTCTGAGAGTTTTGATGAGTAGATGGAGACCGAAAATACAGAGGATGAAACCAAGAAGGATGAGCACAATTTGAAGAAGAATGTAATGTAGAAAGGATGAGAAAGATAAGTGGTGATGTCTGAAATCATGTATTGTGTCCTTCATTATCATCAATAACCAGATAGAAAGCAACCCATAACTACACCCCAACAGAAATGCTACCAATGCCAGTCTTGACATGCATGGATTATCATCTCCATGCTGAAGTTCCATTAGAAGCTAGCTGCTGCTCAAGTTTTTAGTCTGAAAATGGTGGAGGAGCCTCAACTTTGGACACTTCTGCAATAATCAAGGAATTTGTTATGGAGATGAAAAAAAAATTCTCAAACTATTTTATTTAGGATACACACTGACATTTCTTGAATTTTTTACAATTCGTCTATTTTAATTAACAAATTACAAATATTTCATTTAATTAATATTTTTTCTCTTCAAAATAACAAAATTGTTCTTTTCATATTTTTTTTTTCAATTTTGACCATAATTTAAAAAAAAATTTAAAGAATTTTTTTATTTTATATAAAAATAAATTTAAGATAAATAACTTATTTTCATTTTATATATATAAAAAATTAAATTTAAAGTTTTAATTAATATTTATTTGAAAATAAAAAATTGGTGAAAATTGAAAAAAAAAATTTTAAAAAATAAAAGGAATAATTTTGCTATTTTAATAAAAAAATGATTAGAAAAAAGTATTTGTAATTTGTCAAGTAGTAAAATAAAAGAGATTAGTCTAATTTTTAAAAATTTTAAAAAGAATAGTCTAATTGTTAAAAATCTATAAAAGATCAACATAATTTACTCTTTAATCTAATAATACAATTTTGAATTAAGACAATCCAAGTACAGTCAAGATCTTATGATTTTGCTCAAATTTGAATAAAATTTTTATTTGATATGAAATTCTCATATGGTCACTATAAATTTTACTCAAATCTTTTAAAAATATTACCTTGTTATTTCTATCACATTTTAAAAATTTTAAATTTGACTTTGAACAGTAATTTGATATTATAAATAATATTTTGTGAATTCGAATATAAATTTGAGTAAAACTCTAACCAAAATTTAAGTTTAATATGAATTTTGAATAACCAGTAACCCCAACTCATATTGAAATTATATATTTAATTTCATTCAAATTTGCTATACATGGTAGAAAGTAAAAAAATAATTTACCAAAAGAAATCAATCTATCAATATATTTTTAAAATATATAATATATTTTTAAACTAAAAATAAGCACGCATCATTCCATCCCCCTACAATGACCTTGTCCTCAAGGTCAATACAAAAATAGACAAATCAACCTGGATCCCAAATTTTAGTAGATATAATAAAATATATCACTAAATGAGTGTCGTAGTCTCTTTTTATGTCAAAAATAATTCTTGACAATTTTTCAGTGATGCTTTCAAAATACCCACGTTCAGATGCTAATAATTCTTAAAAATCAACTTTGTTAAGCTTTAACTTTTCATCGTCGCAATTTGTTTTTTGAAAAACTTTTTCTAGTTTGCTGTAACTCTTTTGAAAGTGTTGATTTTTTTCCATCATAGCCTTGAAGCTTTCTCGCATATTCTTGAGTAGCACCATGATCTCCTTGATATCATCTTGTATCAATTTCAAGATCTCTAGTGATGTCGGTATCGTTCAGAATCGTTGATTCTGATACCAATTGATACGAACCTTTTTTTAGAAAATAAAATGAAATAAAAAAAAGAAAGAAGAATAGTGAAGAAACCTACTTTGAGGGGGTGAAATCCTCATTTAGGTTCAATTCGAGTAGAACCATAACTCCAAAACCTTCATATGAAAGTTAATCAAAATATTATCCCCTTTTTAATTCATAACAAGTTTTTTAAATACAAGAAAACAGTAATTAACCATGACTCCATTACCTTGAGCACTACTAACCGTAACTCTACTTTCTTGATAACTACTTAAGAAGTCCACTAGCTAACACCCTACTACTAACCTATTCACCAATTAACTAATTAAAATATATAATATATTTTTAAACTAAAAAAAGGCACGCATCAATACATATATATATATATATATATATATAGCATATTAAATCAAACGTATTATTTCAGAAAGTTTTTTTATTTTATTTTAAAGAGTTCTAGTAGGAATTGAAGATAGTCCTAATTATAATGGGAGTTGTAAAACTAATTCTTGGTGGAAGTAAATATCTTTCTTCTTGTACGAGTATGAGTCATTTTTTTATATAAAATTAGAATAAATATGGTTTATATATATATATATATATACTGTTTAATTCACTGGCTGATGTAATAGCATACACGTATTCACTATTTGATGAATGTACATTCTAAATTTTAAAAGGAAAACAATTCTTGTTAAATAAAACAATATCTTTTTGTCAATTTCAATTTTAAAAGGAAACAAATTCTTACTAAATAAAATAGATTTTTTTTGTTATTCTCATTTTTTCGTGATCAGTCTAATTGGGTTTTTCTTTACTTGTTCAAAGTAAATCTTCTCTATTAATGAATTATTTGGATGAGAATCAACCCATTTGAAAGCTTTTATTTTTTTTCCCTCTCTAAAAAATTTCATGTTTAAAAATTCTACTATTACAATGCTGGGAATAGAATTAATTTGTGAGTTTGATGTGATTGGGATATAAAACTGAATAATTAAAAATTAAAAATTTAGAGACTTTGATATCAACATTGGGAGGTAGTGTCCTTAAAAATGGTCGAGAAGATGATATATTGATCAGGATAATGTTTCATGTCTCAAATTTTTATATCCAAATTTTTAAAATAATTTTTTTTTAAATTTTGTAAAAAATAAATAATGTAATAACAATTAATAAATTTTTTTATTTGAACATAAAAATTTGTGTCGTAAAATCATAATTATTAAACTTGGTTCGACTTGACCGGACCAAAACCTAAACCGTATTGGATATGCTATCACATCATTTATTTTTTACAAAATCCGATTTAAGTTCCGATTGTAGACCAAGTTTAATAACTATGATAGCAATTAATGAGTTTTTTCATTTGGGCATAAAGATTTATGTCATAAAATCATAATTATTAAACTTGACTCGACTCGACCGGTTAGACTGGAACCTAAATCGAATTAGGTCAAATTAGACAAGAAAGATAATTGGTTTAGACCAGATGACCATTGATAATGTATAAAATGTAATTTTGTGATTACCAAAAGTTAAACCTGAAAAAACAAATTAATAAATAAACACTCCTAACTACTAAGTCACATGTCTCCTTGTTAAATAATTTACATATTTAATATATATAAAATTATATTTCTATGTTATATTAATAATAATAACATTAATATAACATCATTATTTTTTTTAAAAAAAATATTACCAGGGTTTAAAATTGAACTAGTAATCCATTCATTCAATCATCTCACCGAATTGATGTTGACACCGAATTTAATAACCATGCATCAAACATTATCCTATTGATAAAAGAAAGAGACTCGGAGAGGAAAAAGAAAAAAATGCATAAAATGAGTTCAGCGTAAAAATCAATCAATACCTGTATACAGGATGCATATCTTATATATATTCAACATACATACATACCTATATATATATAAAATCAGATGATGACACAAGCGTTGGGGTTATCATCACTGAACGCAGTTGTATACATGACTACAGTAGGATTAGCAGTTGGCAGGCTAGAAGCCTGAGGATCAGTGAAAGCGTTTCGCACGTATTCGGCGGGGGCTTTCTTATCATACACCCCAGACGCGTAAGGGTGATCAACTACATCGTACGGTACATAGGGCCACAGCTCAGCTTTCTTCCCTGTTCGTTGCCTCACACGATTTAACACCTCGTCTGGGTCCACGTTCCCAATTACCGTCAGCTTGTTCTGCTTTCGGTCCACCTCCACTTTGGTTACTCCTTTCATGCCTTCCACTGATTTCCTCACTCTCCTTTCACACCCTTCGCAGTCCATCCTTACCTTTATCTCTACCGTCTGATATCATCACACAGCGATTCACACCCATCAGCAAACAAAGTCTCAATATATATATATATATATATATACACACACACACACGCAGGCACAAACACAAACAAACACACATATAAATCAAGCATGTAATAATATATATATATGTGTGTGTGTGTATGTATATACCCGTTGTGGCTTGCGTTTTTTGAACTTCTTACTAGTGTGATTGCGAGGCTTGTGGAGAAGTTCAGACACACAATCGAAAGCACCCATCTTTAGAACGAATTTAGTTGTTGAAGAGGACTGAGTAAATTAGTTTGTTGGGAGTTCGTGAGGATGATGATCATGGTGTGTGTGTGTATATATAGATATATAGCTCGGGTTACGTAGCAAATCCATTTGCACATGTAGTTGTGGAAGGGTGCCACGTGTTGAATTATACACGTGGCAAGTAAAATCCCCACTTCATCATTTCAGCCGCTAAGTGGAATTTCAAGCCTCATCACTTTCTTCCTCATTTGGAAAAATTATTGGGTGAAACCGTGTGATATGGAGTGATGTAGCTTACAAATTTTATTATAAATTCTTATATATTTTATAATTTAAGATGAGTGATAATATGAGACTATAAGTCTATAACAACCCGACGTAGTTTTTAGAAATTAATACACTAATTTAAATATTAGAGATTCTGAGAGTTAAAAAAAATAATTATGAAAATTAAAGAAAAATAATAAAAATCATAAAATATTACAAAGGAAAAATAAAAATCATAAAATAACGAAGCCAAAAAGAATTGACCAAGAGATTTGATTCTAAGACCAAAAAATAAAAACAAATTATATGTAAAATAAATAATAATAATACTAAGCCTCCAATGTTATGTCAAATTTGTTGCCTTTCCATAATTAATATTTTATGAAATAAATATCAAATACGGTAACATTAAATATATATATATATATATATGTGTGTGTGTGTGTGTGTAAGGAAAGCTTCATGAAACTCCCAATGGCAGCTACGGGAAAGAATGACGTGATTATGTACACTAATATATATATATATATATATATATATATATATATGTAAACAAATGAAAGTGGCAACTTCTAGAGTAAACAAAAAGGGCTGAAAATTGGTGATGCTTCTAGACTAATAAAAAGGGGCTGAAGGGAAAAATCTTGAGGATTCTCGACTGTTCTACAATTGATATCTATATATATATTTATATATATAACTATATATAAACATGCAGCTACAAATAACCAAATAAGCAAACAAAGAAAAACAGGAAAAATAAAAAACTGAAATAGACATGGCTGCAGCCAACTTGTAAGTAACCAAAAACTGAGACAAAGAAAGAAAGGAAGGAAAAGAGGGCCATGTGAGGCTGTTGTCTTACCGAAGCAGCAACAAGAAATTAGAGAAAAGGAAGACATAAGCAAGAAAGTTTAGAAAGAAAAAATAGTTGTAGCAGTAATCCGCCATGGATGAGGGAAAAAGGAAAAGTCTCAGAGGTAGAGTAGACCAAGGTACATGCTTAACTACCTTCTATCTAGTTTTGAACGTATTAGAACTCACAAATTCGTAGAGAAAATGAAAGGAAAACTCAAGAAAAACACCCTGTAATTCACGACAAAAAATTAGGAAAAATTGAAGTTGAACTAAACCTGACTTTGTGAATGGAACAAGGTTGTAAATTCTTCCAGGAGTTCAAAACAGTTCAAATCATGAAAAATGGCCAAGAATTGACTAATCTAGAACCGAAAAACCAGAATTGGTGCATGGCCGGAAAACTGGAAGAAGTGTCGGAAACTGTGATTGTTGAGGTCCAAAACAGTTTTATGAGTCCTTGAAGGTCCTAGAATCAATTTGATATAAAAATCTAGAAAAACGGATGTCGAAACCATGAAAAACAGTAGAGCAAATGTCGCAGTTCCGGCGATCGGAGTGGAGAAGACGCCGGGGAAGGCGCCGGAGAATCGTGGGGAAGACGGGTCAGGTCGGGACCTGATCGAACGCAACCACGGGTAACTGAACTATGTCGTTTTGAGCCTGTTTTTAAAATGGAATCTCGGTTGTTTGGTTAGAGAATAGTATATAACTCAGGAATCTAAAATAAGAGCTAACCTAAACGTGGATAAGGAGTATAGCAGGGATATTATATTACGGTTCTCTAAAGTATCCTGAACCGGTCGGTTCAAGGGCCACTTGGACCGGTTTAGGGTTACAACCCAAGAACCCCTTGGTTCAATGGTTTAAATTAAAATAAATAAAACCATAACTTTTCATAATTTGAATTTGACCCCCGAGCTTTTAAGTAATTTTGTTCTAGGCCAAGATTTGAGAATTTAATTCAAATAAATCTCTGAAAAAATAATTTAATAAATAAATAAATAATTTAATTATTTTAGAAAAGGGTAAAATGATTATTTTATCCTTGGGTCATAAATAAAGCAAATAAAGTTTAAATTAAGATCTAAAAGAGGCTATCTTAACATTTTCGGACATTCCGAGCACAATAAAAATGTTAGATTGGACATTTGAGGACTTCGGGATGGTTCCACCATAAGATGTAAAATTAACAAAATACTCCCAATGCAATACGAAGCTCAAATAAAGCCCAAATTGAACGAAATTAATACCAATGGAGACCCAAATAATTGTGAATTCGTATATATGACTAAATAATGATTTAGGGTCAAAATTGTATAAAATATGAAATGACTAAAATACCCCTAAGCATAGAAAATATAGAGTAAGGGCTGAATAAATTTTAAAAAGAGGGTCAGTCTGATGTAATTGACTGTCATAAGCATAATAATGAAAATTGACGGTCTAAATAAGACTCTAAAACAGTCAAAATATAAAATGAGAAATGATCGATATGTCCCGATAATCTAAAATAGATACCAAATGAGATCCAAAAGACTCAAAAATTTATATGTAAGACCCGATAATAAACTAGAAAATAACGAATACGTTCTTATGACTTAATGAGTTTATCAGAAGTATAAAAATAAAATAAATAATGATTAAATGTGCTATATCTTTTTAATCCATGATTATAGGATCGTTCAAATGACAGAAAATGGAAAGAGAACTACGGAAAGCTATTGTGATTACAGGATGGAAATACAATATTAAGAACTCAAGATAAGTAAATCCGAACTCTATTATGTGTTACTTCTAGCCATGTCACAATTACTTCTTGATGTTGTTAGTTTGTACTTTATACCTGCCTGATGATATTGAACTCCATGATTTGATAATTGCTCTTGTTGTTGACTCGTTGAGATCTTGGTTATTGACATTCGTATTTGATTATATGAGATTTTTATACTAGTTGTATGCTTTTCCACACACATGTATATCACCTGTGGAAACATGATGATCATGATATTATTGAGTACCTGGAGTTGTGATCTGTCACAACATCCGTCTGATTCACAGATGTTTGAGGACCTATGGGTCGATGTTTGGGAGTAGCTTAACACTTAGTCCATGAGGGGCATGTTATATGTACAGAGCTCTGATGTTATCTACTAATTAGGGCGAGGCCGGACCTGGACGTGCGAGGGCGCTGTCAGACCAATAGACCCTAGATAGGCGTTCATGAGGGTATGTTGGACCCTATATGTATGTCAGCATCTGTTCTGTTAATATCTTATATCATTTATGGATATACAGATGATGTACTCATGACTCTTTGATATACTTGCACGCCTATGTTGATGATATACTTATGATTCAAATATTCCTTGTGAGCTTGTTCATAGTTTATCTGTTGATGTGTTATTTGTCAATAACGAGCCTACCAATCCTTAGATTCAGATTGATATTTTGTCATGGTGGCAACTATATGTTGTTCAGGCCATTCCCTATATTTGATTTGTTGATTTACCATGGGATGTGCCTTTGAGATTTATTCATTTATAGTGATTGGCTACTGTGACATTTTATTCTTCATTTGTTGTTGTGATACTATTCTTGCTTACTACTGTTCTTATCCTTCTTTGAACTAACGCTGACCCATGGCAGAGTGAGGAGTTTACTTATTGAGCTAAATTATATTTATATCTATTCTTTTCAGGTAGCTCTATAAAAGAAGAAACAAAATGAGGCGACTAGGGGAGCTAGTGACGAGTATGTGAACAATATTGATGATGTGAACTTTAAGTCATGATTTGCATGCGTATTCTATAAGGCAGATCAGGTAATAGGTAATTATAAAGTTGTATTATAGGTAAAGGTGTTTTACTTGATTAGTAAATTATGATGATCTACTGTAAAGACTTGAAAATTTTTTTTTTTTGGAATGAAATTTTTTATTTATTTATTTATTATTATTATTATTGTTATTATTATTATTATTATTATTTTAAATTCAATTGTGTATGAATGCATATGTGGGTGGTGTACTGTATGCATGCATTTGTGTGATGTTATGTATTATATACATGTACATGCAATTAGGTATATATGTATATACATGTGTATAAAGGTGTGTGGTGTACAGCTGTGTAGCTGTGTGTGCGGGTAGCAGAGTGTGTGTGGGCTGATGTGTACAGTCCCCTATGTGTGTGGCAGATTGTGTAGGTATGTGTAGTGAATATATATATATATATATATATTATGTATTACACAAATCAGCTTTGCATTAAATGCAAAGCTGCTTGGAGAGGGAAAAGGGTGGCTAGAACAACAGAGGCCAGAGGAGCAGTGAGGCTGGCTGTAGGTGGTGGCGCGAGAGAGTGTGTATACCTATGTGTATATGAGATATCCGTGGGTTAGAGAGAGCAAGTAAATCAAAAGAATTCAGAAAGGAGAGACTTCGTCGAGGGGACTGTGAGCATTGGGAGATTCAGAAGAGTTCCAGAGAGTGAACAAGGAAAAGGGAGAAGGAGGAGATAGAGAGAGACTGCGCCAGAAAAACCCAGAGGAAAGGTAAGCTACATCATTTCTGTTTTTAGTTTTAGAAGCATGATAATTTAGTTTTGAATCTAAGGTATTGTGAAGCATGAAATTTGAAACATTTAAGAAAAAGAACCAATAAAAATGATTGAGGAATGAGAGGATTAGGGGCAGTTGCAGGTCACGGGTGTGGGGTAGGGTTTTGATGTTGCATGTGTTAAAACTAGGTTTGAATGATGGGGGATTGTTGGGGTGAGGTGCAGAAAATTTTTAGAAAAAGAAAAGGTCCAAAACAGTTAGAAAATAAGCCAGAAAAATTGAGAAAACAGATGCCCGGAAAACCACCTGCATGGTCGGAGAAATTGGCCTGGATGTCGGGAATCCACTGGTTTCGGAGTCAAAAACCATGTTAAAATGAATCCTTAGATTTCTGGGAGAAGTTTGGAACAAAAACCATGCAAAAAATGACATGATAAAACGTGAAGAAAATGAGATGGACTACGGTTTCCCGGTGACCAGTGCCGACCAGGTCACCGGAGGAGATGACTGGGAAATCGCGTGAGGATGAAGGGGCGGTTGGGCCTGTTTGGGTTGGAACTCAGTGGGCTGGGTTGTTTTAATTTAAACAGGTTTGGGCCTGTTTTGTTTTAAAAAGAGAAGTTGGGCCTCGTGGTTTGGCCCAACCATTCAAAAAGAAAAATGAAAAGAAAAAGGGGTAGGGGTAGGGGAAGATAACACAGGAAATGTCACTGCCGAGAATCGAAACAAGGACCAGGCGCGTGGGGGCTGGAACGTGTGGCCAATTGGGACGGTTACCAACCGTGCCCAATTATGCCACTAATATATATACACACACACACACACACACACACCTAATTTAATAATTGAATTAATTAATTGAATTAAATTAAATATGTCTAAATGGCCTGGAGTCCAATTAAGACAAGTCATATATGTTTTATGACTATCTTGGACCTCCTAAGACCAACGGTGAGGTTTGTGACACGAGACGAGGTCCCAAAAAATAAAAGACCAGTAGAACCCTTAAAAATGACCAAAAATGCCCCTGAGTCAAAACACAGCCAAACGAACTCCGATTAAAATAAAAGAATAGTGAAACTTTATCATTTCGAACATTCCGGACTCAACCATGGAGTCCGATTTGTGAGAAGAGATCTAGGGATGCAAAAAATCGTAAAAGTGCAAAATGATCGTTTTGCCCTTTTTAGCTCGGATGTCCAAATTAAATTCCGTGAAAGCCTAAACCTATTTTCTTCGACGTCCCGGACTCAACAGTAGAGTTTAATTTGACAAAATAGAAACTAATAAAATAAAGACATAAAATTTAACGAATAGCATCATTCAAGTAGCAAACGGACTGAGTTGCATTTTATGATTTTAGGAACACTGAAGGATAAGGAAAAGGCGGTTTGACCTTCTACTTTCTTACTGTTAGTTCCATTACACTGCCAGCACTACTTCTTAGGGTTGAGACCAACCCGTCGGGTATGGTATTTTGCTAAGTAAGAAATAGGATTAAGTTTAGGAAAAATTTCTATGTTGACAAATTGATTCACATGTTTGTTTAACTGTTTGCATGCCAATGTGATTCTTGTTACCTTTCCAATTGTTTGGTTGAATAATTGATATAGACCATGACTATATGTATATTCCATGTGTAAATTAAGAGTGTGATTAAATTGATTGTACATGATATGAATACTTGTGGACTGAGCTATATGGTTTGATGTCATTAATGCCTTAAGTAGAATATGCATAACTTAAAGCATGCTTTATGTATTGATAAATTGTTTCGTTAAGATCACATCATTGCATGGTGGAATCAGGGCATATTGGCATAGTGTGATTCCTTGAAAGCATAGTGTGAGTTGAGCACGTGGTGCTATGCATTATGAGGGTGTAGATCCTGTGGTGAAAAACCCAAAATCGGCCATGGTACTCATGCTAGCGGTGACGGACCATAAAGTGAGAACAAGGTATACTCAGGCCTTCGGGGAAGGACCGTAAACTGAGACATGGGTGTGGCATAGAGTTTGCATGGGTGCGTCATGCATATTAATCATGTATTGCATGGATAATGTTGCATGACATGTAGAGATAAATGTACACTTGCACATGCCACGCCTTAATTTTGTTTCTTGCATTAGCACTATATCATACCAGCAGTTGAACTGACCCATTTGTGGGACACCATATTACAGATGAGGATGCCCCTGTTACCTGAGACTTGGTGACACCTTGATAGGGGGGATGCACTTGGAGTATTTTTGGTCCTTAGGGCATATTTTGAAATATAAGGGCTTAAACCCGAATGACATGTGAACGATGTATTCATGAGATGTAATTTATGTCTGTATATGTATTGATGAGAATGGATGCATGTTTAGTTAAATTCGTTTAGATTGCTCTTTATTTTACTTTCTTTTGGTTTCGTTACTCGCGCCCTAGGTTCTTGAAAATTCGGGGCGTGACATCTACATAGTACTTGGAGATATTTGATTGATGACTATTGTAGTTGGGTTTATGATCAGATGAATTGCATTTGGTGTAACTTTTGCATTAAATGATTTATTGATATAATTTATCAGTCTATGCAATTCATTTTATTTTATATGGCCTGTCCGAGTGGCAGTGTCGGTCGTTGCCCCTAATTCGCATAAGGTGGGTTTTGGGTCGTGACAGAGACCGTCACTTTAAATGTTAGATATATGTATTATATATGTATATTACAGTTTATAAGTAAGGTTAAGGACTTTAGTATTATTCTAGCATGTTCCATTTTCTTTTTTCATTTCCTTCCTTGTATATAGTTTCTTACCTTATATATATCATCTCAACTCCTATATATAAAGGAGTCTCCCCTTATAATATGTACAGACTCAATATATAAATATACTTCATTCATTTCTCTCATTTTTGTCAACATGGTATCAGATCCATCCTGATCACTGGCCTCCACCATCCACCGTGCTCGCACATCACCACCCCTCTCATCCGAGATTACTTATCCACAGTTTTAAGCTTCTGTCCACACTTCTGATATTCTGACACCACAAAACCATTCTCCACCAACCCAGCTTCCAGACGCCACCAACCGAAATCCCAAAAACCCCTGCACGCACCTTTACGCGCAACCTAAACATTCTGCCCAGATCTTTGACGTGCCACTACTCGCCAATTGCCCTACGCGTGCTCTAGACGTGGTACCACACACAATCACGTTGCTGCCAAAGTCGCGTCAGTCCTAAAGCCACGTCATCCGAAACTACCACATCATACATCCATGTCAACATATCAGACCCCTTTTGCCACGTCAGCAGTGCACGCCACTGACATGTGTTGCCACGTCAATTCCACGTGTTGCCTCATCAGTTGCCAGAAGCCACATAAGCCCTAGCCTTCTTGTCGGTTCAACACCAAACTGGTTCAACCCAGCACTCTTCCAAGGACCGATTCAGTCATTTTTTTGGCATTTTTCGATTGGTTCAGACCCGTTCCTATCCTTTTTCGACCTTTTGAATCCATTTTAGCGCTCAATTTTAATCAGTTTAATCTTTACTGTACACTTTTATCATTTTTTACCATCATTTTCTCATAGTTTCTACACTATGGAACGTATTGATGCTTCTCGTTCAATCAACATCACTCTCAACGGTTCAAATTACATTCCCTGGGCTCAAGCAATGTCTAGTTTTCTCCGGGGGCGCAAGTTATAGCGATATCTCACTAGCCATATTACTAAGCCTCAACAAGGCAAGGAAGAATCTGAGGAAAAATTTTAGGAAAAGCTTTAATGTTGGGATAGCAAGAATCACCAGATAATCACATGGTTTCGTAATACCACCGTCCTTTCCATCAGTCTTCAATTTGGACGTTTCACCACAGCTAAATCAATTTGAGATTTTTTAGCAGCCCGCTACACCATAGTTGACCTCGCTCACTAATATCAGCTTATCACTACATTTTATCGTACGCGCTAAGAATTTGGACAGTCCATTAATGATTTTTCTTTCTCAAATGTACAACCTCTAGGATCAATTAACACCTTCTGAACCTCCATGGCGTTGTCATCATGATGCTGAGTAATTTGCTATTTATCGTGATCACCAACGTTTGATCCATTTTTTGATGGCTCTCAATGATCACTTTGAACCTGTTAGGGCATCTCTACTTCACCGACATCCTCTTCCCATACTTGAGCAAGCCATTTCTGAACTTTTTTATGAAGAAACTCGTCTTGGCCTTCTCAAGAGCTCATTTACAGGCACAATTCTTGCAACCTTTAGGCCTCCCCCAACACAAAGGAAGTCAATCTACCTAGAAGATACTACTGTCACTTCCATTAGTCTGCAATTTGGACGTTTCACCACAACCAAATCCGTTTGAGATTTTTTAGCAGTTCGCTACACCACAGTTGACCTCGCTCACTAATATCAGCTTATCACTACACTTCATCGTACGCGCTAAGAATTTGGACAGTCCATTAATTATGTTCTTTCTCAAATGTACAACCTCTGGGATCAATTGACACCTTCTGAATCTCCATGGTGTTGTCATCATAATGCTGAGCAATTTGCTATTTATCGTGATCACCAACGTTTGATCCATTTTTTGATGGCTCTTAATGATCACTTTGAATCTGTTAGGGCATCTCTACTTCACCGACATCCTCTTCCCATGCTTGAGCAAGCCATTTCTGAACTTCTTTCTGAAGAAACCCGTCTTGGCCTTCTCAAGAGCTCCTCTACAAACACAATTCTTGCAGCCTTTAGGCCTCCCCAACACAAAGAAGTCAATCTACCCAGAAGATACCACCGTCGCTTCCATCAGTCTTTAATTTGGACGTTTCACCACAGCCAAATCAGTTTAAGATTTTTTAACAGTCTGCTACACCACAGCTGACCTCACTCACTAATATCAGCTTATCACTACACTTTATCGTACGCGCTAAGAATTTGGACAATTCATTAATGATTTTCTTTCTTAAATGTACAACCTTTGGGATTAATTGACACCTTCTGAACCTCTATGGCGTTGTCATCATGATGTTGAGTAATTTTCTCTTTATCGTGATCACTAACGTTTGATCCATTTTTTAATGGCTCTCAATTATCACTTTGAACCTGTTAGGGCATCTCTATTTCACCGACATCCTTTTCCCACGCTTTAGCAAGCCATTTCTGAACTTTTTTCTAAAGAAGCTCATCTTGGCCTTCTCAAGAGCTCCTTTACAGACACAATTCTTGCAACCTTTAGGCCTTCCCAACATAAAGGAAGTCAATCTACCTAAAAGATATGTAAGTACTGTCACTTCTTAGGACATATCTTATTGTACTATCCTTCAAAACTATGCAAGTTCTGTCACAAGTTAGGACTTGGACATTATCAGGATGACTGTTTCAAAAATCCTAATTGACAAGCACGAAACCACTGGCAAAAAAGAAAATCTGGTAACCAGTCCAAATTTAGGTTTGCTGCTGTTGACAACTCCCCCACACCTGCCTCTACCTCATTCTTTGTTACTGACCTTGAAACAATCCTTAAACAGGTTCTTGGTTCTCCACCCTCCACCATTATGTCCGCCACATCAGGTAAGTCCTCTTGGTACTTAATTTGACTCCCCTTGTTGTACTCATATGACTTTAAATTCTAGTATCTTCTCTCCACAATCTTTCAGTTCCTATGTTCCACCCATTCGCACTGTAGATGGATCGCATATATCTGTTAGTCACATTGGAGAGGTCTCTACCTCCCATGTCTTTCTCCCTCACTCTTATCTCATCCCAAAACTTGCATTGAATCTCATATATGTGGGTCAATTATGTGATCTTGAACTTAATGTTATTTTTTCCTTTTGATTATTGTGTGCAAGATCCACAAACAGGGAAGACCATTGGGATAGGCCGTAAGGTTGGGCATTTGTTTGAGCTCATCCATTTCCGCATCCTTACTCAGCTCACCTCTCCCCTTTTATCTGCTACTTCTACCTCTATTATTTCTCCTACCAAGCTTTGGCACTCCCGTTTATGTCATATCTCTTTTGAGCATTCGCAAACTTTAGCATTTAGTGGGTTGTTAGGCTTAATTAAACTTGATAATATTGACTGTATGTCTTGTCAACTTGCAAAACAACTTGTTTTGTCTTTTAATAAAAGTATTTGTTTCCATTACTCCGTTTGATTTAGTTCACTCCGATGTTTGGGGACCTGCTCCTCATCCCACAATGGGAGGGTACGCGTATTTTGTCATTTTCATTGATGATTACTTGGCTATAACTCATGAAAAAAACTCTAAGTTACCCCAAATCTATTATGGTTTTGCTCATATGATCAAAACTTAGTTTTCTTGCCCTATCAAAATCTTTCGAGCTGACAATGCAATGGAATATAAAGACACTAGTTTCTTTAACACCCTTTGTCAACATGGTACCCTTCCCCATCTTCTTGTCTTGGCACATCTCAACAAAATGGTTGTGCTAAACACAAACATAGACATGTTCTGGACACTATTCGGGCCCTTCTCATTTCCTCTTCTTGTTCTAAACGATTTTGGGGTGAGGCTGCCCTCATCGCCCTTTATACCATAAATCGTATTCTTTCTCCTTTTACCAACAACCAATCACCCAATGAACGCCTTTATGGCGTGTCTCCTGATTATAGCCTCCTTCAGGTGTTTGGTTGCACCTGTTTTATCTTACTCCAACCCCATGAGCGCACCAAATTGGAATCTCAGACTCGTCTATGTTGTCTCTTGGGTTATAGAATTGAACACAAAGGCTATTGGTGTTGGGATCCATACTCAAAGAGACTCTGTATTTCTCATCATGTCATCTTCTGGGAACACAAAATGTTCTCTTCTCTCTCTTCAATTCACTTATCTTCTCCACCCACTCTTTCATTCTTTATAGATTCCTCTATTGAGCTATTTTCTGATGAGCCTCTTGACCCTTCCTCTACGGTCCCTCTTGAGTCCTTCATTCTGTCTGCTGATCCTGCGGCTACTATTGGTCCATCACCATCAATTGCATCTTTTGATGCTGTTGCTCCTGATCTACCTTTTCGTCGTTCCTCACAGGTAAGAGAAACACCTATTCATCTTCGTGAGTATCATTGCTTCTCCACTATTCTCTCTCATCATGAGCCTCACTCTTACCGTGAGGCAAGCTCTAACCCTCTTTGACAGCAAGCTATGACCGAAGAATTACAAGCACTTGAGAAAACACGTACTTGAGACTTAGTTGATCTTCCTCCAAGGAAGAATGTAATGGGTTTACAGAATCAAAACCTGCTCTGATGGTTCCATTGAGCGGTACAAGGCTCGTCTCGTAGCAAAGGGGTTTACACAGGAATATAGAATTGACTATAAGGAGACCTTTACACTTGTTGCTCGACTCACATCTATTTGTAGCTTACTTGCAGTCACTGCTGTTCGTAAATGGAAGTTGTTTCAGATGGATGTTAAAAATGCATTTCTGAATGGAGACCTTCAAGAAGAAGTTTTAATGCAACCCCCTCCTGGTTATGTCCATCCTCCTCACAAGGTTTGTAAACTTCGTCGAGCTCTTTATGGCCTTAAGCAGGCTCCTCATGTTTAGTTTTCCAAGTTCAGCTCAGTTATTGGTGAATTTGGATTCACTTCTAGTTCTCATGATTCTACTCTCTTCATCCGTAAGACTGACTATGGATTTATTCTCTTGCTTCTCTATGTTGACGACATGATCATCACTGGAAATGACATCACTAGTATTACTGATCTCAAAAGGTTTCTCAATCAGCATTTTGAGATGAAAGATCTAGGCCGTCTTAATTATTTTCTCAGTCTTGAGATAACTTCAAACTCTAATGGATATTATCTTTCTTAAGCCAAGTATGCCTCTAATCTTCTTGCTTGCGCAGGGCTCACTGATAGTAAGACTGCTTCTACACCCATTGAGCTCAATATTCGACTCATTCCATTAGATGGCACCCCGTTAACCGATAAAATCTTGTATCGCCAATTGGTTGAGAGTCTTATCTGCCTTACGGTTACTCGGCCTGACATTACTCATGTTGTTCATCTTGTGAGCCAGTTCATGTCTGCTTCTCGTTCTACTCATTATACTATTGTTCTTCGTATTTTTCGCTACGTCAAGGGCACTCTCTTCCATGGTCTTTAATTTTCAACTTATTCATATGTAGAGTTACGTGCCTATTCTAATGCTGATTAGGCAGGTGACCTTACTGATCGTCGTTCCATAACAGGTTTTTGCTTTTTCCTTAGGTGATTCTCTAATTTCTTGGCACAGCAAGAAACAGACTGTCACTGTCCGTTCTAGCACTGAAGTAGAATATCGTGCCCTCACCGATGCCACTCAAGAGCTCCTCTGGCTTCGTTGGCTACTTGAAGACATGGGTTTGACCCATGCCTCTACTTCCCCTCTTCACTATGACAATCAGAGCCCTATCTAAATTGCCCACAATGACGTCTTTTATGGATGTACCAAATATATTGAGATCTACTGTCATTTCGTTGGCTAACACTTTTGTCATTGTATTGTTCATCTCCTTCTAGTTTCCTCAGCTGACCAAGTTGCAGATATATTCTCTAAAGCTCACCCTCCTAGACGTCTTCAAGATTTAGTTTCCAAACTCAAGTTGGTTTCGGTTTTCCCATCTTAAGTTTGAGGGGAGATGTTAGATATATGTATTAGGGACTCTAGTATTATTCTAGCATATTCCGTTTTCTTTTTTCATTTCGTTCCTCATGTATAATTTCTTACCTTGTATATCATCTCAGCTCCTGTATATAAAGGAGTCTCCCCTTATAATATGTACAGACTTAATATATACATATAATTCATTCATTTCTCTCATCTCTGTCAACATTAAATTAGATAATAATGTGAAATGATGGTTATACTGAATAACTTTTCCTTCATTGGAAGTTCATAAATCCATATGGTAATTGATAGTTGATTTTTTTATGTGGGTTTTGTACGCTATGTAATGATGCATTTTTTCAATAGTAATATGCTATATGTGTATGTCTCAGTAAAAAAAAAAAAGATGATGTTTGGCTTCAAATTAAGTAGGAAAAATTTCTTCCTTCTTATATATACATATATATGTGTGTGTCACAATTTTAATCTGTCATGTATGAAATCACATGTATATCATGTGATTATTTAATTTTAACTAAAAAAATAAAATTAAAAAGCTTATATATGTTGTTTATGTGATAAATTATAATTAAAACACCCATACAGATGAGATGAAATTCCTCCAATCAAGTTTAGAATTAAGTATATTATCTAAAAAGAAAAAAAAATAGATCATATTAAAAAAAAGTACAAGCCATATTAACAATTCACTATATCTATTCAAGAATTTTTTTTATCTACATACTTAAAGGGAAATGTTATTTTTAAATATTTATCCCAAATAATGTGGCATAATAATATTGATAATGTATTAAGTTTTATAATTAATGAGACACAAAATAAAATTCTACCATATTAATGTCACATTATTTAAAATATAAGTTTGAAATAGATTTTTAAAACGCATAACGCTCCACAAAAGCCAAAACTCCGAACTCAAAAATAGGCCAATGTCATTGTCACACGCAAATTTATGTAGGGCCGAAATGGTTGCTTTTGTGAATTGTGATTCAGTAAGTGCATACGTGGAATTAGTGTTTATAGGCCAGGGGGTAGATGGCCTTCGGTGATTCTGTCCAGAATGGTGACTTGGGCACGTGGACGAGATAAGGTGCTGGTAACTAGTTTTAGCTATTAAGAAATTTTTGAATGCATATTATTATTAGTTTTTTTTTTTTTTGTCATTGAAAGAACAATGTATTATTATAATTCATATTAATTAACTTAACTTTATTACAATTAATTTAATTAACTTATAAGACATAATCTAATCAAAGAGTCTCTATAATATAAATTTTGAAAAAAATAATTTAGTCTAATTATTAATGTTAATTTATAAGGAATAGGTGTGGTGGTGCGTGATTGTGCAATAGTGGAAGAGGTGTCGTAGTGCGTGATTGGGCAAGAAATTTTAATGGTGGCATGTCTAAGACATTGGTGGCTAAAAATGTTAAAATTAAAGCAACAAATTTCAGTGTCCTCCTTCATATGGAGAGACGAAGAAGATGATGTATATTTATATATTGTACAGTTTCTTGTATACAAGGAAAGCAAAACAGTAGGCAAAAGACTAGGAAAGTATATACAAGGAAACCCAAAGGAATAGGAAAGAAAGACTAGGAAAGTATGTACAAGGAAACCCGAAGGAATAAGAAAGTGTATATACAAGGAAACCCAAAGGAATAGGAAAGTACGACTAATACACAGTTGTTGTATAGCTATTAAGGTAGAGCATGGATGTGAATAACGCCCAACTTGTAAATCAAGGAATGAAAAGCATCTTTGCCGAGAGGCTTGGTGAAAACATCAGCTAACTGAGCAGAAAAAGGAACGAAACGCGGTGTAATTAAATTGGACTGAATTTTTTCACGCACAAAGTGGCAATCGATTTCAATATGCTTTGTGCGCTCATGAAACACCGGATTGTGGGCGATATGTAGGGTTGTTTGATTGTCACAATATATGGTAATAAAAGAAGGGTGTGACAAACCAAGGTCAAAAAATAAAGTTTTCAACCATTGTAACTCCGAAGTTAAAGTAGCCATGGCTCTATACTCTGCTTCAGTGGAGGAACGAGAAACAGTCCTTTGCTTCTTAGTTTTCCAAGAAAGAATACTAGAGCCAAGGAAGGTGCAATAACTAGTGGTAGAACGACAAGTTTTCGGACAACCAGCCCAATCAGAATCACAGAAGCCCCGTAAGTCAAGAGGGGTTGAAGAAGACAAAAAAATGCCTTTACCAAGGGAACCTTTCAAGTAGCGGACCAAGCGATGTGCAACATCCATATGAGTATTACAAGAAGAGTGCATGAATTGGCTTAAAACATGAACCACATAATTGATGTCAGGCCGTGTGGCAGTTAAATAAATGAGGCGACCCATTAGTCGTCTGTAAGGAGTAAGATCGGGCAATAAGGTACCATCGGTAGGTGACAAACGCAAGTGTTGCTCCATGGGAAAAGAGGAAACCCGACCTCCAAGGAAACCAGTATCTTTGAGAATGTCGAGAGTATATTTTCTTTGAGAAAGAAAGATACCCTTCTGGGATCTGGCCACTTCAATGCCAAAGAAATATTTCAACTTGTCAAGATCCTTGATAAAAAATCAGTGCTGCAGAAAATTTTTAACACGTTGAATGGTCGAAACATCATTGCCTGAAATGATAATGTCATCAACATATACCAAAACAAATGCCAAGGAATCACCTTGTTTGAGAGTGAATAGAGAATAGTCTGCCTGTGATTGAGAGAAACCCGCATCCAATAAGGTCAAAGAAAATTTAGCAACCATTGTCTGGAGGCCTGTTTTAAACCGTAAATGGATTTGCTTAAATAGCAAACCCTTGTTTCCCCCTCTCGAGCAAAGCCAGGTGGAAGCACCATATAAACTTATTCATCTAAATTGCTTTACAGGAAGGCATTATTGACATCCAATTGATGGAGAGACCATTCTTTAAAAGCAGCAAGAGAGAGAAGAGCACGCACTGTGACATGCTTAGCTACAGGGGCAAAAGTGTCATGATAATCCAAGCCTTCAACTTTGGTGAAGCCCTTAGTGACCAATCGGGCCTTGTAGCGTTCAATAGTACCATCAGAGCGATATTTGATCTAGTAAAGCCATTTACAACCAATGGGCTTTTTGTGTGAAGGAAGGGGAACAAGGCTCCATGTGTTATTTTTTTCAAGGGCAGTTAACTCATTTTCCATTACTTCTCTCCAATGTGGAATTTTAACAGCTTGAGAAAAGGTACAAGGCTCATCGGTGGATGAAAAGACAGAAAAAAAGCTTTTATGGCCAACAAAAAAATGAGAGAAAGAAAAATAATGATGAAGGGGATAGAGAGTACCTTTCAACAAGGAGTCCGAAGGGAGAAACGAGACACCATGAGTGGCACTAGAACAAATATAATCAGCCAAGTAAGGAGGTTGTCGACGGCTGCGAGGTGGCATAACTGGTGATAGCAATGTCACAGAAGCATGGGCCGAAACTGATTCTGTGATAGGAGGAGGTGTGTCATCAACCACATCAAGATTGGCCGGATTAGAATTATTGAGGGTATCAACATGGCTATTCGGAACAGGTTTGGATGGATGAGGAGAAAAATCAAAATTCTCATTATTATGCACTGGTAAATGAATGACTGTGGAAGGGGGTGTGGAAGACCAAGGAGCATCACGAAATAGAAAAATACCTTCATGAAAAATTACATCACGAGATGTATAAATAAAGTGCAACTCAATGTCATAAATGTGATAACCCTTATGCCTATAAGGATAGCCAATGAATATTCTAGGTTTGGCATGTTGATCAAACTTATGCTTAATGTTGGCATTGCGAGCGTAACACAAGCTGCCAAAAAAGCGCAAATGGGAATAGCTTGGCTTGGAGTTAAACAAAATTTCATGAGAGGATTTGCCAAACAATAGTAAGGAAGGCATTTTGTTAATGAGATAAACAGCCGTAAGGACACATTCACCGCAAAACTTGAAGGGTAAGTTTACTTGAAAATGGAAAGCACGTGCCATTTCAAGAATGTGACGGTGCTCACGTTCGACTAAGCCATTTTGTTGTGGCATTCCAACACAACTTCGTTGGTGAATTATGCCATATACAGTGAAGAAAGTTTGCATATCACTAGAAAGGAATTCTGAACCATTATCAGATTGTATTTTTTGTATTAGGGGAAATAAAATGGCACAAGTACCATAGGAGAGGGAATCAACCTGTGAATGAAATTAAGTTTTGACAAAAGCAAAGAAAGATTGTAACATTTTTTTTATTTTAGATTTCACACGCATAAGATAGACCTAAGTGCATCTAGAAAAATTATCAACAATTGTCAAAAAATAACGACAGTCATTCAAAGAAGGTTACAAAAAGGGCCCCAGATATCACAATGTATCAATTGAAAGGTTTTACTAGTAGCAATTAAACTAGAAGGAAATGGCAATCGCCTCTGTTTAGCTCGAGGACAAATGTCACAAAAATGATGTTTTGATGTTGACATGAAAGGAAAATATTTAACCAAATTATTTGAAGAACCAAAAGAAAGATGGCTGAGCCTCCAATGCCAAAGATCAAAAGAGGAAGGTGCGACAACCGCCAAAGCTGTTGATATGGCTTGATAATAATAGAGCCCCTCATGGATATTCTCCTGTCCAATCGTCTTCCTCGTTGATAGGTCCTGGAAGGAACAAAAAGTGGAAGTAAACATGATTGTACAATGACTAGATTTCGCAAGTTGGCTCACAGACAACAAATTATATTTAAATGATGGAATATGGAAGACATTCTCAAGTGTTGATGTGGGTGAGAGTTTAATTGTGCCAATGTGGGCAATGCGTGCAATAGAACCATCAGGCAATTGAACAACAGATTGAGTAAGACATGAGTTATAGGAAGAAAACAAAGTTAAAGATGAACACATATGATTGGTAGCTCCTGTATCAATAATCCAAACAGAGATTGGTGGAATAGAGAGAGCAATACCTGCTAAATGAGAGCTAGAGTTGATGTTACCTGAGGAGAGCATTGCCAGCAATTTTTCATATTGCTCTTGAGTTATAACAAAAGGGGCCACCTTGTTCCCTGATTTACTTGAAGAATTCGAAGAGTCTGGACGCTTGGGAAGATACCCAATAATCTTAAAACATCGTTCCTTGGAGTGGCCATCTCACCCACAATGATCACAATGATATTTAGGCTTGCGATTAGAAGAACTTAGACGATTTTCACCACCAGGACTTGGGCGATTACTACCAGCAACAATCTGATTAGGATAGAAGTTGTTCGATTTTGCTGCAGTATTGAGCGTAGCAGCATTTAGCACATGGCTCGATAGAGAATGTAACTCTTGTTGTTTTTCTTCTTGTCGAACAAAAGAATACATCTTTGCGGCACTCGAGAAAGGCTCCATCAATAAGATTTGGCTACGAAGCTGCAAATCGGTCGTAGAGACCTTGTAAAAATTCCATCGCTCAATCTTGTTGAAAACGTTCGAAAAAAAACTTCCCACTCCCACAAGTACGTGGTTAGAAAGCATGGAGTGAATTCAATTCATCCCAAAGGGACTTGAGTTTCGTGAAATAAGCTGAAACTGACAAATCATCTTGTTTGAGCGAAGATATGGATTGCTTGAGTTGGTAAATCTTAGGAGCATTAGATTGCGAAAAACGTTCATACAAATCAGTCCATATAGCTCTCGCAGTGTCAGCATATAAAATACTACTTCGAATTTCATCGAAGACAGAGTTCAGAATCCATGATCCAACCAGATCATTGCACCTCTCCCATTGAGATACTTCATTAACCTTGTCTTGAGTAGGTTGCTGGATGGAGCCATCCACAAATCCTATTTTATTTTTGGCTCGCAAAGTCATGGTAATTACGCGAAGCCAAGATCCATAATTGTCTCCATTTAAAGGAGGCGAAACCAACAATGTGATTGGGTTATCAGAATGGTGGATGAAGAAGGGATCATCACCTAGCACCACAGATGAAGTGGATTTATCTCCATCGTTACCGTCGCCAACCATTGCAAATGATCAAGAAGAGAAGATAACAGGCAAACAGAGAAAAGAAAAAAAGGAGGAACAGAGGTTTAGACAGGTATCGAAACCTGCTCTGATACCATGTTAAAATTAAAGCAGCAAATTTCGGTGTCCTCCTTTGTATGGAGAGACAAAGAAGATGATGTATATTTATATATTGTACAATATCGTGTATACAAGAAAAGCAAAACAGTAGGCAAAAGACTAGGAAAGTATATACAAGGAAACCCAAAGGAATAGGAAAGTAAGGCTAGGAAAGTATGTACAAGGAAACCCAAAGAAATAGAAAAATGTATATACAAGGAAACCCGAAAGAATAGGAAAGAAAGACTAATACACAGTTGTTGTATATCTGTTAACAATAAAGAATGTTACAGTAGTGGAATTTCTTGGGATCAGGACAGGGATAGGGATATTATTCTGGAAGGAGACTCTTCAGTTATATTTGACTATTCAGTTATTAGAATGATTCGTTGCAAATGCGAAATTAATGTCATGTTCTTTTCGTTTTCAAAGTTATAGTTATATTCGAAGAGCTAGCACTGCCACTAATGACCCATGCACTTGCTCGCCATTCTAAAGATGTCGATTATGTAGCTATATGGTTGGAGGAAGCTCCAACAATTACTCTCAATACTCTTTAGTCTGATATTGCATCTTCATCTTAATTTATTGTTTGACGTTGGTGATTTTCTACCCATTTGATTGACTAATCATCTAATGATCGTGGTTGGGTGGTAGTTGTTTTGCACAATTTTCATCATCTTCAAGTTTGGTTGGATTTTTTTAATTACAAGATAGAAATGATAATCAAGACGAGTTTGAAACAAGAATCTCTTTTCTAATCTCATCTCGTAAAAAAAAAACTTCACACAAACTTATTTACATTCTGTGATAAACAAAGGTGAGTCTCCATTAGAATCTCTATTTACTTTTAAGCTTTTATTTATTTTATTAAATGAATTATAATTAACATATTTTAAATAAAAAATTACATGTTTTAAAATAAAAAATATACATGTTAATAGAAAATTAAAATGATATTATTTTATTTTTCAAACATATAACATATCAAGTTTATATAAACTTTAATAAATGATTAAAAAATATTATTATAAATATTAATTATTTAACATAAATTTTATATATTATTTTATTTTATATAAACAAAATGTTTCCTCATACTCCAACGAAATAAAAAAAATTGAATTGACAAATTACAAACGGACAAATTAAATTATCATTCTTATTTCCAGACAGTACTTGTTTATTGGGCAGCTTTATTTGGTTTTATTAAAGGTGTATACCATTTAATGCCAAGAGGCTGTTTTACTGTATAATAAAACTTCATCGTTTATCTTTCCATAAAAAACAAAACAAAACACTAATCAGTCCCTTTGATGTCAGAGTTCAGGAAATAATAAACATAAATAGTTGTCATTATAGACGGTTGAATAGTTGAAAAGGGGTCAGTATATAATATATTGGGCAGCCATACAACTTTATGATGTCACATACATTGTAACATAATTCTCGTTTGTTTTCTATCCAGAAAATATTACACGTATTTCTAATTTATATTCTTTATCACACATCAAAATTTAATATGTATGAATATAAATTTTTTTAAAATGATGCGAATCCAATTCTTTGTAATGTCACTCATTAATAAGAATTCAGTAAAAATAAATCCTTGAGCAGTGGACCCCATTAGGCAGGACAAAAACGAACCATGAAAGATGAAGTTGCACTTGAATAGTAATTTAAATATGATTTTAAAAAAAATATTTTTAAAAATTTTGTAATTAATTTTTAAAAAATTACATAAATACATTTAAATATAATAATCTAAATTATAAAAAAATTAAAATTAATAACTTATCATATACATATCTTATGTTTTAAAATTAAAAATATTGTTTTAAAAACGTAAACAAACATGCCTGAATCAATGTCTTAGTCATGAGAATATGCATATGTGGATTTATTTATCTTCCATATCTCTTCGATAATGTAAAGTTATTCACATAAATCCCATGTTTATGGGCTTGGGCATTTATGTTTCCATAAAATATTCCTCATGTGTGAAAGTTTAATAGATTTCATTACACGAGAATCTTACACCTATTAAGAACATGCATGAGCATTGAATGACAAGAGCTTATTTGTAAATCTTAATTATAGACATCTCTCTTCAAGATGATTGCTACATAATACATTAATGTAAAGGGGGAAATTAGTATGCTGTTATTATTATTTGAAGAAAACTGTATGCCAGCACTAAAGCAAGGACTAAGTAAATAGTTATCTGAATGAAACTCCTAGGAATAGCTTGGTTAAAGACACCAAAAAGAATAAGAATTCAAGTGTAAGGTCTCTGGTTTAATACTCTATAGATATTCTTGAAGCCACTCTCCATGCAAGTGAAGCTTGTGCAAAACAAGCATAGCAAGGAGCCTCAATTTACGATCTGATCACACAGCTGAAGGTTTCGGTTGGTGGGCCTGATTCGAGTTATCAAAAAAAAAATGTTAGGGTATGTTTATTTCCTTGTGTGGCAACTTGGCGGAGAGGATTCCTTGTTGAGGAAGACCCTATGGATTTTGTTCTCTGAAACAAATAGGAAGAGGTGTTTACAAAATAAATAAATAAAGTTTTTCCCCATGGGTTTTTCTACAGTAACTCACAGTTTTTGGTTTTTCTGAAGTTTATATAGAATCTCTCACACTTCTTTTTTTCATATTTTCTTTTCTTCTAAATTTTCGAACACAACCAAAGAAGGGAAAATACAATAATGGAGCAGCAGTGGTGATCAATCCCATTGAATTTAATGGAAAGCCCCATGAAGCATATGGGTCATTTTCCATAATGTTTATATTATGGAGGCTGTGCATGAGGATTAGATTTTGCTTCTTAGAATGACTCACCTGATAAACAAAGTTGTCTTGTGTTTGAAGATGAGGGAGGTTGCTCACCCTATATGGATTTCTACTCTCAGTGTATTCATCTTCTCCTGAAAGAGAGACAACAGGAAAGAATTATTTATAGTCAGCTTATTCCATGTGCAGGATCAAAACCCAACAATTGCAACCAAAAAATCAGAAAATAACAGTTACTTGCCATCCTAAAGAACGCGTACCTCTTTTTTTTCTTGGCTTGACAAAGATGGCATTAGGGATTTTGAATACAGGATCTGATATGAAGGTTTGCCACAGTTCCCAACCGAGTCTGAAGCGTTTCCCTTGCTACCTAACTCCCAACAACAATAAATATTTAGTAGCTCTAAGAATTAATTGTTTCTCCATTAATTTCCAAACGTAACAAACCTATGTAGCCTCCAGTGGAGAAAATTCAACGAGAGGTGGTCTGCTACTAGTAAAGGTCCCTATATTCAAAACTATATGATCATAATTATCCAACAAGCACAGTTTAGCAGGTTTGAAAAAACGAGAAAGGTCATCAGTTTTGTTCTTTGCAACCGACGTCGCAGTCAATAAATGGGCAAATTGCACAAGTTGCAATTTCTGCCCTTCTCCCACAAGTTGCAGCAGAACAATTTTTTTTAAGACAAATTTGTAATAATTGATGCACAACCAGAGTGAATGCATGAAACCTTATAAACAGAGTTAAAAATATCAATTCAGGATGGACATAACCAATGGGACATACAAGAACAAGTAAAATCCTTTATAAACAAAACAACTAACAATTCTTAAGAACCAATATAGGAAATTATATATACAGGTAACCAGTCTGAATATATTATTTGCATAACAATCACCCAATCTTCCGATTCCTAATGCAATCTGAAGTCCCATAACTAGGACTTCCCCAGAAAAACTACAAAATTGCATCCTTCCTCTCTAATAACTACCACTAGATGAACAGAGAAAAAACTATACACATGAGAACAAGAAGGGATAATAAAGAAACCACGATAATAATAAAAAAGGATTAACCCATCGCATGAGGCTCCCACCATTGCGGCGTCAAAGAAGCTTATTCTGAGCAACAGCTTGACACAACTTGTCCTCATAGAATAGAACCCGATTGGAAGCCAAGGATTTGCAGAGGGGCTTCGGTAAAACAGATGACACCATGCACCTAGAGGGGAATGCTGACTCCTGGAAGAGAACAGCAGCAATTTGCCGCATCTCAGCGAACTTGATACGAGGTGGTGGCCGGGGACCCAGCCTGGGTGCTTTAGGGGTATGTGGACTTGGAATCCAGATACCCTTTCCATCTCCCTTGCTGCAAGTGAATATCCATATATTGATAAATGGAAACAAAGCTAAATAAGGATCTCAGAGAGAATTATCAAGACCTGATACTACCTCACAAAAGGCCAGTGTTCTGTGGGAAGCGGAGTCATTGTTCTTAACATCTCTTGTCGAGAGCGATCTGGAGTAGTGTAATTGAAGTGGAACTGCCTAGCAAACAAAACCTGATCCAATAGCATAAATAGGGTCATTCATCTTTCCTATATGAAACCAAATAATATACACACATACATATATAATACATACAAGTGTAGAGAGAGAGAGGGGAGGAGAGAAACTCACAGCCTTCCTAATTCTCTGAGAGACATGGAAAACTGCTCTAAGTTGGTCATGGTGCAGGTGGCAAAGTATTTTTACCTCAAATCATAAAACAAAGATGATTCAGTGATCCCCGAAATTCAAAGCGCACAAAGAGTAGATAAATGCAAGTATGCAATGCCTTCTGAGAACAGAATCATGTTGAGAACTATTTATCTCCACAGAGATCTTTTGTGAATGCTTGTATTTGGTTGTTGGCAGATTTTATAGGCTTATGGCAAACAACCTGAGCATTTATTAGTAAATTATTTTTACCCACCACTTTAGGCTTCCACATACGAAACATGTAACCCAATTAACAAACTGTGTGAAAGAAAGGTCATTAAGAAAAGTAGACTTGCGCAAAAAAGTGAAAGGAAAAATAAATTATAAGCATAAAGGAACCAAAGATCTCCAAAAAGCCAACAATATCCAGCAATACAGCAAGAGACAGGTTTCCTTAAAGTCTCAATCGATACTATAAATGACATAAGTGGAGTAAAGGTATATGCTAGCATTAAAAAGAGAGAAAAATTGGTCAGAAAAGTAGAGACACGTAACACCTTTTTGGCCTCAAAGTATCAAGCTAGAGTGAGAGAGAGAGGGAAGGAAGCAATATGAAGTATTGGGAAAATGGGAAAGGGATGAGAAACAACAAATAATTCTGTAAGAGGCTAAAGAGGTAGTTTATCTTGAAAGAGGTAAGAAGTAAAACAAGAAATGTTATAATCACAAAGCAAAAAAAAAAAAAGGAGGGGGGGCAAACCATTTAGTAACTAGTATTAACCAGCTAAGTTAGGGTCAACAGCACACAAATGCTACTTAACATAAATATATTACGTGAGACAGAAGGATTATGCTTAACGAAAATGATAATCATTACATAAAAAGGAAAGAAAACCATGTTTCCGAACTGGAAACAAACAAAAAATAAATCTGAGTAGCAGAGTTTAGATCTTGAATTTTAAAGAGGGAGAGAATCTAACCCAATTTCTTAAAGTGTAAACACGTGCAAAATTCAAAAGCAATTAAAATTTTGAAAAAGAAAAAAAATGGCATAACATGCAATTATGCATACAGTAATGATTTCTTGAGAGTCAATGAATGTTGTCTACAGTCCCAAGCACCTCTTATAGAATTCTAGTATTCTACCCCTCTACTGTTGTGGACGATCTTTCACTTCAGATCCTGGTCCACAATTTCTAACATTCTCAATTCTCACAATCTCTCTCTGTTGACTGTTGTCTAAATCAAATACAAAAAGAAAAGATGGAAATTGTTAATTTCCACCATTACCGAGCACATGTGCAAAACAGTCTCACAAGTATAAACATCAGCAACAAAGAAGGTGTCTGTCTGCATAACATAAACTATACCCAAGAATTTGCACAAGCTTCTTCAAATAATATATGGGTCTCCATTATACAAACAAAAATCTATATCATATGCTGCAATCTCTAGAAGATAAACCAATTTCCATTCAATCTACATCATGATCCCAAACCTACACCTCAGCACTAACAGAATAAACTCCAACCTCTTCAAAGTATGAATTGGCCATCCCAGTAAGCATAACTCTTCAACCACTTAAAAAATTGCACTAAGTTCTTTAAATAAGGCATTGGTCTCCTCAAACAACAAAGACAAATCTCCAAAACACATACCAAAATAAATATCAATATATCTTGAATTCTCACCACAATTCTATATGTACAATCAAAACTACCATGATAAGCTCTAGCCTGTTTAAATTTGGATGGACGTCCATCATTTGCCCCATAAGATGACATTATCACAGCCCCCGCTAGTCTCCCAAATATACAGTGGATCTATTTCCAATTAACACTTCAATTACTTCTAAAGGATAATTTAATTCCATAAGTCATACCTTTTCTGTTTAATGTCTGATTTTATTTGGGTTGGGTAAAAATTTCTTCACAAGTTACTAATATATTGAAACACACTTTTTATAACCTAATGTTTCGTAATACCAAATTTCTTTATCATATCCCGACAAACTGAAAATAAATTACCATTTTGCCCCACAAAAACCATATGTATGGACCTCACAATCTCCAGGTCACATATGCAGCTCTGATGGGTAACTATAATCAAATCAAAGATTGTGCCCCCACACAAGGTCACATATGCAACTCTGATTGTTAAATACAATCAAATCAAAGAATTCAAATACAAATTACCTAGTAAATATCAATCAAATAATTATTTAGAACTTTTTCGAGAAACAAAACATCATTTTGGCAATAAACTGCTATATACAGAAAGTTTAAAACACAACTAAAATACAGATATCAATGAGTTCCAGTGAAACATCACTAATACTATCCTTCCCAAATCTTTCTACCAAAAGATAGTTTACCAAATGATGTGGCATTGTGAGAATGGATATACATCATGCATCCAATACCACACTGCCGATTCATTTGGTAAGTTACTATTGGAATCGATTTTTGGGATGGATAGCATTGCTCACAAAACATATGCAAGTCAAAACCAAGTATCCCTTCCATAACAAATGAAACATGTAGAAGTGAATTCCATCAAAATTACATATTCAGCTCAAGCATAACATATTGTATATTTATGCATTTTATTTAAATCAAGCAATAAAAAGAGAAAAAGGAACAAGGATATTAAATACCAGCAAATCCATTGGGAGAGACTCAAGCCTCGAGTCAAACTGGCCATCTTCAGCACGAGGCGTTTTTGGCATTCTCAACAAATTGTTCTGTTTAATCATATCGACAGGTCCAACCATAGGACTAAACCCAAACCTTTGAGGAGATAACATCAAAGGGCTTCCATGAATACCCTTGACATCATTGTCCGTCTTCTGGGCATCCAACACAGCCACCCTTATCTTCCCAATATCTGTACGAGATTTGGTGGCTGACACCTTATTGTAACGAAGCTGAGGAAGACCACCTGGCCTTAGATACTTGTTGCTGGTATTCCTTAACCGCCTCTTCCGTTTTGGAGTCTTTAATTCATTATCTTTTGGAGACATTTTGCCCATACTAAATCCCTTCTTTTTTGCTTTTTTGATCAATTATATTCTTCGGTCTCCTGTGATCTTAACTTTTCACATCTCCTCAATAGATCTTCAATTGTGAATTAAACAATAACATAAAACAACCATCCATTGGATCTGAAACATACAAATTCATAACAATCCCATCAAAACTCGAACAAAAATCGGATCTTTTCAGGGAAAATAGTAATTGAAAAACAAGGGATACAGAAAACAATAACACTAGAACATCAATAACTTTCACAGAAAAATCAGGTATCAAAAAGAATATATCATCGAAACTACATGATTAGAGCCATCTTTAATCAATCTCTGTAAACAACACAGAAAATTCAATTAAAAAAACCCTAATTACAACACCAACACCATTTAGAACATAAAACCCTAAATTACCAAAAAGGAAAAAGAACAGCGAAAGCATATATACTGAAACCAGACTAGAAGGATTCTAATTCGTGATGAAAATATGAAATCAAAACAACAACAACAAAAAAAACATAGAAAAAAAACTAACCGGAGAAGCAAAAATTCCAAACCTTAAATCAAGGATAATGCGAGAAAACATCGAAGTACGAACCTCATAGCACCGGCAGAGATCCAGAGAAAAACCCAGGGAAAATCAAAGAGCAATAAAAAAATGTAGAGAGAGAAAGTAACTTGAGAGAGAGGGGGAGGGAAAGAGATTGGGGCCTTTACGGTTTGCTCTCTTTTTGAATTTCTTGCGACTGCCCGCCAAATTTTCCAACAACAGTTTGCTAGAACACAATCAAAGGGGAACTAGTTGGTGGTTGACGTGACGTGTTCAGATTGGATAAAAAAAAGTTTTCTGTATGATGTGGCCCACTGAGAATCCTAAGAGAATCCTATGTGTTTCCGCTCGCTACGTCGCATCTTACTGCGGAGATCGCGGGCGGCAAATGGATTCAGAGATTAGGAATTTTTTACTCGATTCCGGGTACTTTTAAAAAGTTATTGATCCGATTTAAGCACTTTTCAATTTAATTTCTGGACCCAGATACTTTTGAAAAGCGTATAAATCTGATACGTCCTTTGAACCTGTCCACGTGAAAAGCGTAAAAGATTCATACGCCTTTAAAAGGCGTATTAGATTGGTACGCCTTTAAAAAGCGTAGGAAACTAATACGCCTTTTAAAGGCGTATCAATCTAATACGCCTTTTAAAGGCGTATGAATCTTTTACGCCTTTTAAAGGCGTATCAATCTTATACGCTTTTATGTAGATATATCCACACCGACAGTATCTCTTCCGTCTTTCTCTTCCGTTTTCTCTCATCTCTTGGGCACTTTTCTCTTCCGTTTCCTGATCTCTTGGTTAGATCAATAGAAGGTAACTCAAGTGGATCTGGACTCTTCCTTGTCTGGTTGGCTTCAGTCCCTCCGGTGAGACTGAATTCTTCACTCTCATCCAATTAATCTGTTTGAATCTCTAAATCTGAATCTCTCAGTTCATCTCACAAAGGCACAGGCCAGTTCGGGGTGGGGCATCAATATTGCTGTTAGACTACTTTCATACTGAAATTACAAGTACATACATTGAACCTCTCTATTTCTATTAATTTTCAAATTGAATATTCACAGATCTATTTCTATTAGCTTTCATACTTTAATTTAGTTGGATGGGATGTCTGCAAGATTGCCAAATAAATACGCATTTGAGCTTAACATTTTTTATACAGAGGTTGATTTTTTTTAAAAAAAAATTAATCCCAAACAACAGATTTTGAAAATCTAGGGATTTTAAATATTTGAGTTTTAAATTCCTTTATTTTGAATTTTGTTAAACATGTCAAAAAATTACTTGTTAATTTAGTTGGATGGAGAACCTTCAGAAAAAAAAAAGAAAATCATGAATCAATAAATTTATTTGTGTAAAGTTGTACCAATTGGAATGTAATTTCTGTATATTAGTGAGAATAAATGATGTTATGTTGATGCCTTTTAAAGGCTGTTTTATGGTTGATTTTTAAGGGCTGTTCGGTGAAGGTTTAGGTTGTTTGTTTGGTGAAATTTTTGGGAAGCAAACAATAAATATATGGTAGATAGCTGCAGCTAAAGACAAGTTGTCAGTTTGGTTGGGAAGCTCTTTCCAGTCAAATTTTCTCTTGCCCATGAGTCTGGATGTTTAGGAATAAGATTCTGAATCAGTATTCTGATTCATAGAGCAGCAGAGAATGGACAAGAAAATAAGAGATGATTATAAGTTTCATTGTGTGCAATGTATAAAACACAATCTGACCTATCGGGACCTCCTCATTCAGTCAATTTTTTGTTGGTTATCATTCTATCGTTGCAATTTATTACAAAACAGTGTTGAAATTTTTAGCTGCTTTATGGCTGATTTTAAAGGCTGTTTTGTAAAGTTTTTGGCTGCTTTATGGATGATTTTTTTGGGCTGGTTGCTGAAGTTTTAGGCTACTATTTGAGTTGTTGTATGAGTGGTGTATAAGTTTTGTCAATTACTTACATATTTGTGGTTTGTATGTATTGCTGAAAATTTGAAATTTACTAAATTTTTCCATTCTAGATTGGAGGTTATAAATGGCACGGAGACACGCAACTGTATGTCTATTCTTGGGGGGCAGCACATTTTATGGGGAAGAAGGGTTTTCTTACGATGTGCGTACTCCGAGAACATTTGTAAGAGTGAATCATGACGTTACTTACAGTGAAATGGTGGATTGCGTCTGTAATGCATTGCAGTTGGATCGAAATTCATGTCACTTGAAAATTACCTGCAGATTTCCATCAGTCTTGGGACCATAAATAAAAAAGTATATGCCATTGGAAATTGTTGACAATAACACTGTTGAAGCAATGATTGGTGCTATATTTGAGAGTGAACAAATACGTAGTATCGACTTGTATGTGGAAATAGAGAATTGGAACCAAGGTTGGGGAACCAGTCAGGTGGCAGGACCATTCACTAGATTGCTAACACAAGACTATGGGAATGCATCACAAAATATACCGATGATAGAGGAGTTTCCGCCCCATCAGTCAAATATGTCAAACTCACCATATAATGATGGAACACAACAGTTGCATGCAATGCCGAATCGCGAAACTGTTGTTCAAGAAGTTACTATGACGGATGATTCGTCCTGGGCTTATAGAGGGGTGGATGTAAACCTCAGTCCACACAAATCAGTCGAGGACGCAGAGGAGGAGGAAGAAAGGATGATGGATGAGTTGGGTGAAGATGATGAGGAAGATGAAGAAGCCGTACCCTAGCAAGCTTCTGATAGAATGCATGCAGAATCCCGAATGTATGAGCCTATGTCACCGTTTTTCAGTACTGTAGAGTTGCCTAATCAAACCTTGGATAGTAGCTCTTCACTTCATGGCCATGTATGGGACCCGATGAGGGATGAGTTATCAAAGGGTCTAATATTCGCTGACAAGGATCAGTTGAGAAATGCTATACAAATGTATTCCATCAGAACACACCAACAATATGAGGTTGTGCAAACAAATTCAAAAATATGGTCTCTACGATGTAAAATGCATGATGAGTGTGGTTGCTAGTGGAGAATGCGTGCTTGTAAGAGGAAGAAGCATGGGTGGTTTGAAATAACAAAGCTTGAAGGACCTCACACTTGCTTATATCCTGGTGTAAACAGGGATCACAGGCAATTGAATTCCATATTGATTGGGGCTGAAATCCAAGGGCTTGTAAAAGCGGATCCATCTCTTAAAATAGTTGTTATTAGAGACTATGTGCAGTAAAAATTTAACTACCAAGTCTCTTATAAGAAGGCTTGGATGGCAAAGCAAAAGGCCGTGGCAAGGGTTTTTGGAGATTGGGAGTCATCATACAATTTCTTGCCAAAATTTATGGGTGCATTGAAAAAATATAATGATGGAACAATCGTGAAGTGGTAGACTTTCCATACTTCATCAGCTGATGATGTGATATTACATAAGATTTTTTGGGCATTCAAACCATCAATTGAAGGGTTTAGTCACTGTAGGCCGGTTGTTAGTATAGATGCTACCTTCTTATATGGGAGAAATAAGGGGAAATTGCTAATTGCAATGGGAGCAGATGGAAACAATCAAATCTTTCCACTTGCATTTGCTGTTGTTGATGAGGAGAGTTACAGTAGTTGGAGTTGGTTCCTCGAGCATTTGAAGGATTATGTCATCTGGGATAGGGAAGGTATTTGTTTGATTTCTAATAGACACAACGGGATCCTTGCAGCAGTCAATGCCCCTAATTCTAGATGGAAACCGCCCCACGCATATCATCGTTTTTGCCTTCGACATGTTCAGAGCAATTTTAACAGTAGGTTTAAGAATGCACACTTGAAGAAACTGGTGTGGATTGCCGGAAGTACTCATCAAATTCGAAAATTCGATCGAGTCATGGAAGAAATTGGCAAGCTGAATAAAGATGCGAGAGAATATTTGATGAATATTCCGGCAGATCAGTGGAGTATTGCTCATGATGATGGTCGTCGTTATGGGATGCGGATGACTAATATATCCGAGGTCTTCAATGGTGTGTTGAAGGGAGTAAGAAACTTGCCTATCACTGCATGTGTCGAGCTTATATTTGAGCGGGTGGTTTACTACTTCAATGTAAGACGGGTATTAGCTTCGGACGGTGTAAATAATAACTATACCTATACTCCTTACGCAGCAGCCAGGATTAGTCGGAATCAGGAAAAGGCTGGACGTCACAAGTTAACACCATATAACTCCGGTCTTGGAATTATGAGGGTTTTAACAGCCAAGGGTAATGCTCAAGTGGTTAATCTTCATACGAGCACTTGCAGTTGTGGGAAGTGGAATATTTATAAGATGCCTTGTTCCCATGCAATCGCAGTTATGGCAGACTTGAGAGTGTCTTTTCATCAATTTGTGGATGAATGTTACAGTATTGGCGCGTACGAGAGGACATGGCAATCACAATTTTATCCACTCTACCATGAGGATTATTGGGATACACCATCTGGTTCAAGAGTATGCCATAATCCCGCGCTTCTAAGGAGAAGGGGTCGTCCTAGGTCATCACGACTTCGGAACGAGATGGACATCCGAGAAGTCGCTACAAATAAACATTGTGGTATATGTAGGCAAACTGGTCACGATCGTCGCTCTTGTCCTACTAACAACCATCCCCAAGCAGGCATTGGTCCTTCAAATTGATGGAAACAACATGTTCATGCCTTTAGTACTGGGTGCTGCAGTGCTACTGACCCTTCTGTGACAATCCTGCCACTGTTTTATTATACTCCGAACAGCTTTCAATCCAACTCTTGGCAGCAGGGCATTAAGATAGAGCAATTCCATTACTAAGGTAAGAGCCCAACTCTTATGTCCATATTTGATCTTAAATCTCTCCCTTCGTAAACAAAAAGGAAAACCATTATCAGAATAGTTCAGTATGTTTAAGGGGCTGCTAGATGAGTTAAATTTGTATCATCCTATTACCATTGAGGTCAAATTTGTGTCAAAGTGCAAAAGTCTGGTCTTTTTTTTAGCACTCAGCTTGTCAAACATCCCAAAGTTTAGTGTTTTCATCCAGGCCTTGTAGCAATTGAATTTCTTAATCTCTTAACATGATGATGTAGTTTAACAGTAAAATGAAATCAAAATCAAATCACACTTTTAGTTTTGGCTTGTCTCTGTCTTCTTGTTATTTCTTTACTATATTTATTTTTTAATATTTTATTTGCATATTTGTTTTCACAGCTGTATACATTTCTGGAGATGATACTAGTAAATTGTTCACAACAGAAACGAAGAAACGAAGAATCATTCCACCTCAGCAGGCATTGGTAAATTGTCTCACCTATGGATCATTGTCATTCCATATATTAGTTCTGCATTCTCGTTGTTTCCATATTTCTTACAAATTTTGTATAATCTGATTCTCTAACTCTGTTATTTTTTTCCCTGAAAATGGAAGGTCTTTGATAATTAATCATTGAATTTTTGTGTTATTTAGGAACCCAGAGGAGATCTGTGTGTGTGATAAGTAGGTTCTTTTGATAATTTCAGCACGCAAGATTGTTCAATTGCTGAGACTGGTTCTTTTGGTTGATTAACAGGGTGGTGCAAAGAAGGTCATCATTTCTGCCCCAAGTAAGGATGCTCCCATGTTTGTTGTTGGAGTCAATGAGAAGGAATACAAGCCAGATATTAACATAGTTTCCAATGCTAGTTGCACTACCAACTGTCTTGCTCCATTGGCTAAGGTAGCTTTTGTACTCTAGTTTGAGTTGCTTAGGACTTTACGGAAATGTCAAGTTTTTATTGAACCAATTTTCACATGCTTCTTCTTTATATAAATGTTGACAGGTTCTCCATGATAGATTCGGTATTGTTGAGGCTCTTATGACCACTGTCCATTCGATTACTGGTTAGTATTTCATCATTTATTGTTTTTTAATTTGTTTGTAACCCATGAACTATTGGCTGATCACTGCATATGCAATTCAGCCACACAAAAGACTGTTGATGGTCCATCAATGAAGGACTGGAGAGGTGGAAGAGCTGCTTCTTTCAACATCATTCCTAGCAGTACTGGAGCTGCCAAGATATCATATGATTACCATTTATTGAGTGACTTGCAACTTTGTTTCTATTAATTTGTGGATGGTTATGACACAATGTAAATACTTTCTTGGTTTTTTTTTTCTATTAAATTTTGGTTGTAAAGCTTCACAATGTTGTTCCTGAAACATACTTGCATGCTTTTGTTGTTTCTTTAAATGTGAAGGCTGTGGGGAAAGTTCTGCCATCACTAAATGGAAAGCTAACTAGAATGGCTTTCCGTGTTCCCACCGTTGATGTCTCAGTGGTGGACCTTATTGCGAGGCTTGAGAAGAAGGCGTCATATGATGAGATTAAAGCTGCTATCAAGTAAGGATCAGGACTTTTCCTTGAACTTTTTTTGTGTGTGTGGATAAAATGACCAAGTGATGCACTTAATTGGTGTTATTTAAAATAAACAAAGGCTGATGGTTGTTTTTCATAGGCCAATACTAATAAACAAACCTGCTAAGATTAATTTCCCGTGCATTGTAATAATAGATTTATACTTATTGAGCTGCAGATTGTTTCCCCATGGATGATGCTTGCAAGCCTTCTCAAGGATTTAGCAATCCGATTTTCACCGGGGTCATGTCGGTTGTAATGGGCATTGTTACCATGGTCCGCTTGACTCGCAACATGCCAAGAAAGCTTATAGATGCCACCCTCTATTCCAGTTCCATGTGTCGTGTTGATGAAACGACTAAAGGCCAGACACATCCCTATCAGTTACCAGCACCAGCCATCTCCAACACCGATTACATGTCCATGATGAAGCGCATGGGTGAACTCGAGGAGAAGGTGATTGTTCTCAGCAAGACACCTGTAGCAATGCCACCTGAGAAAGAGCAATTACTGAATGCTACTTTGAGTCGCGTTGATGCCTTGGAGCAAGAGCTTTCAGCAACTAAGAAGGTATTCATTCATTGGATTCTTCCGAATTCTTTTCTTGGTTGTTAAATTTAAAGAAATAACAGCATAGTTGCATCAAGGAATTGCGGTAAACAAAACATTTGAATTGTTCATTTCGTGGTCAATAAAACCTGCAGTCATCGTGGACTATCGAATTATCCATGAAAAGATAAAAATAAAATCAGTATCAGTTGTAAAATTAGTTCCTTACTTTAGCTCTGAACTCAATTTTTTTAAATAAGTGTATGAACTTTACAGCAATTGTTTTTCTTGTGCAGGCTCTTGAGGATGCGCTTGTTCGGCAGGAGGAGCTCTTAGCCTACATTGAAAAGAAGAAGAAGAAGAAGAAGTTTTTTGCTTTCTGAATGCCAAAATTATTCTTCTGCATTCAATCCTAGAAACAAAAATGTGAGATTTTATTGACACTGGTGGCAATACATTTTTTTTAGCCCCAAAAAATGCAATATAATGCTATGTTTAAATCAATGTTTCCTCTGCTAAATTCTCAGTTCAAAGTAATTGTATAATATACAGTATGCAATTCTTGTGCAAAATAAAAAATAACTTTGTAATTTATTAATTTTATTTTTTGCTTAAAACCATAAAGTAAAAAATACAAGTGCATTTGCTAACAAATCTCTTAAAAGTGATCTTAATTTTAATTTCTTTTTGTAAGCTAAGAGTTTGTTTTGGAGTTGGAGCGGGGGTAACATTCTGGTCTTAAGCAAAGATCAAATAGATGTTAATTAGGCTTATGCAAATATGTATAAACATTTGTGCGTGTAGGTGCTTATATAAGTGTATGTAAAAGTATATATGTATACATATGTGGCATACATAAACATTTATGCTATACACATAAATATATAAATGTGCATAGGTATACATACGTATGTAAAAGAGTTTATGCATAGAAAAACAAAGTATTTCTTTGGTATATTTTTTTCTTTTTTACTTAAATAAGTAAAAGAAAAAACAAAACAATAAAAGAAAAAAAGAGTTAAAGAATTCTAATATAAATTGAAGTCCAAAATTTCAATCGGGGTCACAACATATAATACACTGAGAATGTGACCCTTTAATTAGGACCGGAGTGGAACATGGTTTCAATAACACCTGAGAGACAGAAACTCCGATGTTTCAAAAGTGATGTGAACATAAAATCAGCACCCCCACAAAGAAATTTCTTACTTGCTGGGATTAAAAAACTTTGGCAAAGGAATTACATTTGGTTCAACTTTTCAAAACGCATTTTGGACCTCTTAATTATACTTAATTAAATTTAAAATTATTTAAAATCAAATTTTAAAACTGTACTTATTAGTCACAACTTTCATTTAGATGAACAATGAAAAAAATACAATTTAAGTTAAACACCTTTTATTATGTAAATTTTTTTTATTAAATCAGACAACACTTTTACATAATTACTTAAATCACAACTACTTAAATCAAAACTGTACTTTTACATCAGTCGACGAAACAGAAACTTTAGAAGAGATGAAGATCATGTTTGGACAAAGGGAAACTTCTTTGAAATGTTATGAAAAGAAAGTCAAATCCAAAGATCAAAACTTGGTAAAGTTAAGTTATAATTTTTGGTACACGATCTACTTAATGAAGGAAACCTATAAGATGACCCAATTCAATTATCTAGTTCTAACAAGGCAAGATTTTATTGGGGGTTCAAAAGACCGCATAGCTTCTCATAAAAAGACATAGTAAGACCTTTAATAATATAGATAACTTAAAACTCAGGTCACAAGGACCAACCTTCTGAGAGAGGTATCCTCCCGGAGAATTTTATACGACCTGCTGTCTAAAATTGGGATCTAATTAGCTTCTCAAGGTAAGGAAATGAAATCTCGTAGCGATAAAGATGTGATAGTACTGGAGAGGGAAACAAAATGAAGATTTGAAGACCCCCTTCTGGTCATGAATTAAAGGCCCACTCATTTCAAACATTTAATGTAATGGTTTGAAGTTGGAAACAAATTAAACCAGAAACATATACTCAGTAACAAACAAATCTGGTATACAAACTCATCACACAAATTTCTCACAACAGGGTTTGTACTCCCATCTCAACAGAGTCATCACCATCATAAACAGCATATCTATGTCAGATTGATATGGGTGGGTGTACATTCAACATGTGTGTATAAATGAAACTTCAGAAACGACCAAACCAAATCTTCACATCCAACACACCTCATCCTTACCAGCAAAACTTCTTTTTCTGCTTAAAATGCGATGAGAAAAACATATTAGCCATGAATCTCATAAATAAAAAAAATTACCAAAAAAGAAAAGAATCTGAATTACGTTACCATAAAAATACTAAATTAGAACAAGAAGATCCAAACATCAACTAACCCGAAATTTTGCTTCTTCTTGACTGTCTATGTAAGCAAGCAGTTCCTCTTGCCTCATTAATGCATCATGCAGAGCCTGCCCAGTAAGAAGTGTACATGTATATAATTAGCTCATGCACCATTTCAAAGTTGTAAACAGATATAATAGGCTGCTTTGCTTGTGCACACCTATGGACCCAATCCCACATGCATTACTTTGGGAGTAAAGTTCATCAAGTATTAGCGGAATTCACTATTCAGAGAGTTTTATATCAGATGGGTAAAATTGTGACAGCATGTAATTTAATCAGTGATATTCTTTGCATGTATATGAAGAGCCAACCATAAAAGTGATAGACTTCTATGTCACATTAACAATCAACAGTTAAAAGTACAGTAGAGGCTTTGGCCAGTGACCTTTTGTCATTTTGTTTTTCTATTTTCCATTACTTTTTTTTTTGGGAGAGAATTTTCCATTACTTTTATTTTGTTGATTAAACTTATACGCAGAAATTTAATGCTTCAAAGCCATGCAGAGTGTGGCTTCACATTGTTTTCGCACTACATTTCATGGAACTCATGGTATATATGTAAATTGAAAACAGGTAGCGGTCTCATAATATATATATATATATATATATATATATATATGAAAGATGTATATATGAACCACTAGAAGGGGGTTCGTATATGGCCATGTTGGGGCTCCAAAACATAATACTAGGTTACAGGACTCCAGCAACATGACTAATTTTATTTTTTTTTTATTTATATTGATAAGCTATAACTGATTTTATAACATACCAGTGGCAATCCAATAAACCTTCACATTTGCAGCAAGCAGAATAAAATTTTATACAATATTGTCCATACCTTTTTAGTTGCAATTAACTCTGCTTCTAGTGCATCCACACGGCAAACAGCAGCATTCAGCAGTTCCTCTTTCTCATAAGGCATCTCAGATGGTTTTGCTTGAAGTGTATCTACCTTCTCTTCAAGCTCACCTAGTTTTTTCAGAACAGAGGAGAGGAGTTCTGCCTCCGAAAATGCTGGAGTTGGTGAAGGGGGGCGGAACTCCTCCTTAGGCACCTCATCAAGGGCAAGTTCCTGAACATTTTGGCCATGATCAGACGGTGTGTCGGGAAGCTTCTTGGTTACACGGCATACCACTGAATGGAAGAGTGTGAAAAGAGTCATAAAAAAGCCATAAGCACAGCCAAAACCCGAGCTCGAAGCCCTTCTGGTGCCTTCTGAGTATCAGGCAGAGGAAGTTCCCCTGCATTGGATATATATATATATATATATTGTCAAATTGTTGAGTATATCATATCAATGCAAGATTAATTTAACAAAAAGGCCGCCACTAATAAAATCTTCTAAAGTTGAACACTGCATTCCTTGTTTAGGCTTCTCCATCTTCCACTTTTCTGTTCATAGGTGCAACAGTACAAGATAAAAGCCACACTATGGGGGTGTCCAAATAATATACTGAACATGAAGGTTACTCTGTAGTTGTGCTGAAAGAGCTGAACAACAGGGTTTCTATGTAACAAAATAAACATAGGGTGAGGAGGTGTACTTGCATGTATGCCAATCACAGAGAGCATATATGAAATTCCCCCTAGCTATAAGTGATAAATTCAGTCAGAGATATAGAAATGTCCCATGGGAAGACTATATCCAAGTCATTAGTAAATGGAAAATAATGAGACAACAATCATAGCAGATTCACATATATAAGACCCAGACATTGAAAAATGGACAATCAACACCAGCTAAGCAAGATTTGCTAACCTTTGGAAGAATGGGGATTTTGAAAGGATGCTTGCTTCTTCCATTCAGTGTCAACAGCCTTGTCAACCATAGGAACATATTCGTCATATCCTGAGAAGCTACCAACATAACTTGCGTTTCCAATTACCTTAGCCTGTTCATTCATAGAAGCATCTCAACAACATAATAGGTGCTACAAAATTTCAAAAAGTTTTACATAAATTGATATGGTAATCACAAATTCAAAAGTCAAAAACCTACTTCTTCACGAACAGGTGTCAACCGAAGATGTGAATAACTCCTCGTTGCTTTTGGGGAAGCAATATCTTCAGCATCAGATCCTGACTCGGCAGTGGATGTATCACTGCCTTTTATCTGCTTTAATAGAATAAATAACAAAACAATACTGTAACAATCCAAACTAAAAACTAATACAACTAAAATGTGGCTTTTTCCAAGCAAACTGAATATAATCCAGATAAACCTGTATATTATTTTGTACTCATGCACTAATGTCAAATTTGATCACAACTAAATTAATTAACTAGCTCGTGTCATTCTTAGCAGGTTTATCTGGTTCCTCTACCCACATCCTAGTATTGCTTATTCCCCATGCAACTGGTTTTATGCAAAATTTACAAGTTCATCAGCTACGTCTTGGATTAAGTAGAAATGAATCGATATAAAACAAGAATAATTACAATGAAATGGAAAAAAACAAAAGAACTAAGCAGTTTTTATGGTTGTCATACGCTTTTGGTGGAACACCACCCATGTTTCTTGCAATATAGTACCAAATAGAGGCGAGGTAGATGACCACATACATAATCAGGAAACAAAATGCAGAGAGACGGGTAGATGGGTGATATTAAGCAAAGAAAAACAAATCACAATCTTGGGAGAAGAGCAGTTGAAATCAAAATAAAGCTGGCATAATAATTGTTCCAAAAGAGATAAGAGGAAAAGTCTTACTGCACGCGGCTAAAATGGAGCTCACCATCTTAGACAACTTAAATGCTCGTCACGTAGACAACAAAATTCCAACCCTTTTCTCCCCCACATGTAGTTATAGATTAAGTAGAGCTTAACTAGCAGGTAACAATGCCAAAAAAAACACAATCAGATTAAGCCACCACTACCTTTAGTAGCAGGTAACAATGTGATACATACCTGAAGAGCTTGCTTTCCTGAAGTTTGAATTTGTGACTAGATCTGCCTCGCAACAGTCATTCCACTTATTCCTACAAAAAAGAAGTGAAGCGAAGAAATCAAACACATGTTGGTTGGCAAATTTTTACTCAAGCTGTTATCATCAACAATTTTCAATATAATATACCCTACCAATTAAGTGCCACATGTTGGTTTTTTCTTTTGTCGTACTGGTCTGCTTCGTGGAGGCTGCAACGTCACCTGAGTCAACTGTGACGAACCCTCATCAATGTGTGTATGCCAGTGACCTCGTCCATGCTCACGTGGTCTGGCTCGTGCCGTCCGTCGTCTCCTGTAGACTATAAAATCAGTTGGACCCTCTTGCATTTCTGCCTGCACCTCCATTTCAGCAGCCTGTGTCCCCATCCCCGCATATCCAGCCAAAAGACCATGAGTGACAAATAAATACTCAATTCAATGAGGTGCGATCATAAATTAAACTATTCATTTGTCCCTAAATTTAGTATTATCAAAATAAACCTAAATGTTGGTTGACCTAATTTAATTCCCAAACTCACCATATATCCTGACTCATGCACGGGGACATCGTCCATCTGTTGCTCCATCCCATGCTGTGCCGGCTCCTGCACTGGAACATCATCGACATGCTCCTCCACCCCATCGTCACCCCAAACATCGAAGGAGTCAGGCTCCATGACATACTGTGAAAAATAGGGATCTGGTATAGGGGAGAAATGGTGTGAATCCATGCCGGTAGCGGGTACAAACGGCTCTGCCTGTGCGTGCTGCTGGCCCTCCCGGTCCGCATATCGTCGAGCCTGGTCAACAGCAGCCAAGCATGATATAGACATGTCATGGATCTGGCGGACCAGATCTGAGAAGTCCTGCTGAACTGTACCATCAATCTCGGTACGCTCAGGGATATCATAAATCTGAGATATGCGCATCACAGTATCCTCCTGAAAAATTAAATTCATCAATCAAAAAGGAAAAGTAGGCGCAAGACACGAGTGGGTCGTATAAGAGATATTTATTATACCAGCATATGTCGAATGCTACCAACGGGTTGGAATCCAACCACTGGCATCTGAATAACTGGCCCGATCAATCTACGTGTAATCATTGTGTACCAGGGCATGTAGTCATCCGTACACTGAGCAGAACCTCTAACTGAACCATCCCCAAAAACGAGGTGGTCGAGACGGTGGTCCCAATGATCGATATATGCCCTATGATGCGATGGCCAATCATATTTACTCCTCCCTCGCATATCTATACCATGTAGCTCTCGGCTAGAATCACATGCGACAGGTATGCTCTGCACTACACCGAACTGGCGTAATACATGATCTGGGAAGTGCCATTTAACAATGGCAAAGAAAATCAGTGGGACGCGTGATCCCCAAATCACCTGACCAGTGAGGCAATAGTCGGGCAATGACTGCATGACATATGCAGTATATGGCTCCCATATCATCTACATTAAAAAATACATGTTGTCAGTTTGAATACTAATACCATTTTTGGACCTCTAAATTGGGATATACATGTTATATCACATAATTGTGTACATACATAGTCCGGCCTCATCTGGTCCAACTGGTCTCGGTAATGTCAGAGACTGTGGGCAGGGGTGTCCTTATGGAAGTGAGGGACATCCCACCTATACTTGACAAATTTTACGTAAGTTAAACTATATATTCAATTAAATTGTACTCATGTCAAAAATAAGTAATGGAATACAACAAAAAGTAAATTATAACAATTGAAAGCATCACTAAATATACCTGCATCCTAGGGGACCACGAGGTAAGGCTGCAGCTGCCGGTGGGGATGGTGCCCGAGGATGAATGGAGCGACGCTCTAATCGAATATGACGCAGTCGCTCCCAAGCCCATAGCTGGAGAAAATATAACAACATAAATGGGATGACAACTTTATTTCATTTTATATTCAATGTTTATTTCATTTTATAAACATTGAATATAAAATGTTAAACATAATGTTAGCAATTCGCACCTGAAGCAGAACAAGTGAGCCACCAAGAGATGCAGCCTCGGACCTAGTGGCAAGACAAAGCTCACGGTATAGACATGCTAGAGCTGCACTACCCCAGCTAAGCCTGCCTGCCTCATCAAGGTCTCGCAGTAGAGGTAAGAACATCAGTTTCACCTTACTAGATGACTTGTCTGTAAATAGGCACCCACCTAGAAGAAACATAATGTACATCCTGCTGTACGCCGTAATAAATCTATCGTCAACGTCATCGGGGATCGGCTGAGATAAATGGTGCGTCAATGCACTCAACCTAAGACGTGATCCATCAAAAGCAGTCTGAGGTGGAGTAATCCCGAGCAAGTCGTGGCACAACTGCTGCCACTCGGGAATAGGCCTCTGGACGTCTGGACCAGTAACGGCGTTGCCATCAACTGGCAACCCAAGTAGTACTGCAACATCCTGCAGTGTAACGGTCGTCTCGCCCACAGGCAAATGAAATGTGTGGGTCTCAACTCTCCACCGCTCGACGAGTGCAGTGATGAGGCTCCAATCTAATGCCATGAAGCCTAACTGATGCACCCCATAGAATCCGGCCCTCACCAAACATCGAAGGACCCGTGTGTCTAACCAACGTACTACTCTACGTACTGATGCCTCAATGCGTCGACAGTGCAATGGGCTGAACTCACGGCCCTCCCAAATAGCGGTGGAGCGATGCTGATGCTGTAAGTATAATACTGATGGATCGCTGGGGCCGGGATCAGGTAAGTCTCTCCGTTGTTCCATATGTTACTAATAGAAATATATTAGATAAGTACAAAAAATACAATAAGTTATTTCAATAAACTAAAGACATTTTACCTTTCAACAACTAATCTAAAAACCTACTAATTTCGTAGCAGGTATCTTGGTAACTCGAAACTACTAGGAGCAGACTATAGGGTTGAAATCCTACTGTTTCTAAAAGAGAGAATAACAAACAAACAAGCAATAACTGCAGCCTTCGCTTGGAATAAGTAAGTAAGGTCCCTTTGAAAGTTTGGAACATATGCTTCTAATTTAAAAGATTGGAAAAGTTGATATCAAGTTCTACTTCATTCATGGTTTGGTGAATGACAAGGAGATCCAACTTGAATTTTGTCCTTCTGAAAAATAAGTTTCAGAAATTTTTACGAAGCCGCTCAAAACAAATTCTTTTTTGAAGTTAAAGAGATTGCTTGACATGGTGAAGCTTGGAGAGCTTGGTTTAACGGAGGCAATGTGAGCCAATTAAACCAAGTTAGTAGAGTTTTAGTAAGACTCTTAATTTTGAGTCCTAATAGTATTTGATATATTTTAAATAAACCTTATCTTAGATAAGAGTTGGTTAATTATTATTAGTGAGACTAGGAGTTTTTATCCTAGTGGGAGTAGTATTATTAGTTTGAATGTGATTAAAAATCTTAGTTGTGTTAGGATTAGAATTTATACAATCTATATATATGTAAGCACCGCGTGCTGCATGTGTTAGGCGGCCAAAAAAAAAAATACAGTGAGTTGTGTACCCAAAAAAGAAATGACCTGAGGTAGAGAAAAACTTTGTTTCAATAAAAATTTCTCTTATGTTGCATTTTCTGAAGCAACCTAATTTATTCTTATTGTTGTTCCCGTTTCATTCCTTAAGGTTTTAATATATACTTAATAAGTTTGTATTGGTTCACCAAATCACAAGAACGTAATCCACAGAAAAAGTTTGTGTTTGATTCGTACAGTTCCTTGTTTAATTTTATCTAACATTATTTTATTCTCCTCTTAAAGCTTATGATTCGTACAGTTCCTTGTTTTATTTTATTATCCACTTGGAATAAGTAATTTTGTTTTTCATTAATTCATTTTCAAATTTTTTTTCTTCTAATTTTGCAATATTGTTGGAGCAATAATAATATCTGTGGGATTTTATGTTGTAATATGGGGAAAGGCAAAAGAAGAGAAGAGAAGAGAAGTTGTAATATGGAGCACGAACACATTCTGCTGCTGACTTGATTCACCTAAAACTTTCTTCTTGGATAGAAGAGACGTTGTAATATGGAGCACGACACTATTTTTTATATTTTTGGCTTTTTTGCTTAAATTATTAGTATTACTAATAATCTTTCTATTCTAATAGTTAATATTTTTTTTAATAAAAAAATAAGTATTAAATAATAAAATTATTAATTATTAATCGTTCATCATAAATCCAAATTGATTTGTCAAAAAATTATTAACCTATTGATACATAAAGGCTTTAAATATCTCATAGAATTAATGGGGAAGCCACGTATAACAAAAGCAAAAGGAGAGAGGAATGAACCATGAATCATTAATGGGTTGTGACTAATTAATTAAGCCCTCGCCTTTTCAAAATCTCTACCATTTTTAAATCAGTAAAACTACAGCTAAAAAACCTGCCATTTTCTATTCATATCTCACAGAAGCCCAGTTCCTCTATGGATTACAAAACCCACTCATTGCTTTTATGCTTCACCCAGATGTATATGAATTCAAACCACAAAGTTAAATAATAGGTAACAAGTCACCAAATTTTAAGGAAGTGAATGTAATAGTTTTAATTCAAACCAACCATAAACAAGGAAAAGGTCATCTTTCAATATCACAATGGAAACAGATGGCATGCTAACTGCCTGATAAAGTCATGTATAAACAGCTATCGCAGAATTTAAACAGTGTTTTAAACTAGCTGATTAGAGTCATTAGACTCCCATACAATTAATACAAGAACATTACATAAATCAAAATCCACTAAAATCTGCATGTTTAAGAAGTACCCCCACTAACCTCTATACCTCGTAGCCCCAAATAGAGCAGTCATAAAACAAATCCAATAAAAGTGGATTATGCAGTCAAATAATGAATATAAAAAACAAACAACACTAAATAATAGTTGAAAAAGAAAACTGAGTGTGACCAATCCAAGTTTCAGAAAGAACGAGTCTCAAGGCCCCAAACAATTTTCAGAAATAAGCTATCTGCAAAAATGCATAGAAACTAACCACTGTCTCACTAAAAGGGCAAAAAATATGAGAGAGAGAGCAATCAGAATTGTTATCTTATTTCACTGACAATGTGGTGATACAGATAAATCAAGCGAAACACTACAAAGATTTCAAACATAAACACAAAGGTTAAATGAATCACAAGGTAAAAGGATGGTAACAGACTTCAAATTTTTTTCCCCAGAAATTCAAAAACCCTGCAGATACAAGTGCTTCAGAAATTTTGAGAGGGAACATGAACAGTAAATAAAAAAACATCTCTGTTAGCTCTCTATATATTTACCAACTAAATCACAAATAAACAACTAAAATAGAGCATCAAACAGGAACATATTAGAGAAGTTCAAAAAAATCAACTATAACCCCAACACTCCTCACCCCACCAAAAAAAAGAATAGAGGATTTCCATTGCATATTATGAGGCACTGAAATATGTATTTATACTTATATTTCAAAATCCATCCTAACTTGGGCTTTAGGATGTTGAATTAAATATATACATACATATATAAATTAATACTGACCTAGGGCTTCATGTATGGCTCTTAGAATTAGCAATTCCAGGAGAGTATAGAAATTAAAATCGAAACAATAGTAAATAATAATTAAACAATGTATATAAAATATAAACCCTAATTAAGCATCAGAAGACATGCCTTGAACTTGGCTTGCTTCAGAATTGGAGCGTCACCAGTAGCTCTGAGATGGACAACAACTGAATTTGCAAAAAAAAAAAAAAACATTTAGCAATCTCAAAAACCTAATTACACAGTTTAATCAATTAAATAAAACTTAAATTAAGAATATATATATATATATATATAGAGAGAGAGAGAGAGAGAGAGAGAGTTCTATCATGTTTACATTGACCGGCAAAGGCAATCGGCCGGCGAAGCAACGGTGACAACGACGTTTAGGTTAGGGACGACGAACGACGGCCACAGTTCTCTCTTTGGGTTCTCAAAGTCGTGTTGACAGAATACGGTTTTGAACTGGTCACTGGTATATATAGTGAGACTAAAAGCGTAGGAGATGGCTACGCCTTTAAAAGGCGTATTAGTTTCCTACGCCTTTTAAAGGCGTATCAATTTTTTACGCCTTTTAAAGGCGTAATAACTTAATACGCTTTTGCAACGACAGGCTCAAAAGCGTATAAGATTTATACGCTTTTAAAAAGTACCTAGGTCCGGGAATTAAGTTGAAAAAGGCTTGGGTCGGGTCAATAACTTTTAAATATACCCGGGTCGGGTCAAAAATTCCAGAGATTAGATTTAGTTTGTTAAACGTATTTAATTAATTTTAAGAAAAGGATTTCGGCGAGAAAAAAATATTTACACTATGATTAAACCGTCCATATGTTATTTTTTGGCAATGATTTACAATTTATTATATAAAAGATCGAAATTTCATTTGAAATGACAAATTTTTATCTTTTTACATATGTGATCTAAGTATGAGACTTAGTAGATGAACACGTATACTGAATAAAAATAAAATAATTATTAAATTACTTGCTTATCTACTTAAATTTAAGACTTAATTATCATGTTTTGACATTTAAACATTTAATTTGATTAATTATATAAAAAAACAAACTATTTTTGGGGTTGTTTTAATATCCCGTGTCATTGTTTGCACGTATCATCTAGCTTAGGGTATCTTTAATATTAAAATTCATTTGAGGCATGTGCGAAGCTAAGTTTTAGTATTATTATAATACTAAAATATATATTTCAATATTTTTGTTCTAATATTTTGATATTATTTTTTTCACACATCAACTATTGAGTTGGGGTAAGAATAATGATTTGTCAGGCAATATGACTTTTGGCCATTGATTTATTGGATTGAAAAGTGTAAGCTATTTAACAAACATAACTTTTCTTTTAGTATTATGATGTACATGGAAAATTTTACCTATGTCTCTGTGTATGGGTATGCACTGAGTTTTAAATCTGAATTGTGTCTATGAAGAGAACCATTTTGGATGGAATTTCAGTCCCAAATATAACTTTTGCTATCCTTGCTTCTATATTTGACAAGAGATGATTTGACAAACTTATAATATAAGGAAAGTTATCGAATTGCATTATTTTAGATACAGTCAACTTCGTTTGGATGATCGGTTAAAAAGATCGGATCGGATAGGATATGTGCGAATCGAATAGGAAATAAAATCTAATAGAATATTAAATATTCTATTCCAATGTTTGGAACATGCCTGAATAAAAAGTTCGATTATGTTATTTTACTTCAATTGTATACTTAAATCGATATAATTATTAATAAAATCTTATGAAAATAAAATCTTTGTGATATTAAATTTGTATTCTTAATAATATTTTTTTTGAGATTTTAGAAAAATCAAATTTCTAAAATATATGCGTAAAAATTTAAAAATAAAAGTTAAGAACAATAGATAGATATAAATAAATAAGCGAGGGTTTAATAAATTTAATAATTTATTGTGTATAAAATATTAACAAAGCAGATTACTAATAAATGTAAGAAAAATAAAACAGTGGGTATATTTGAAATATATTTAATAATCTTAAAAGTATCATTAATAATGATAATAATGTGTTACAAAAATTTATATAGGCAACGTCAATAGTATAGTTGTTGGAAGTAATTTTCTCCCTCTTATATATGTTTTTCTTATTATAAGAGAATGATTGAAGATTTTTATTTTACTTCTTATTCCATTAAGCATGATATATAAATAATACCACCACCTCGGTGGGATTATTTTTATCCCACATTGATAGGATATAATTATAATTAATCACATCCCAAGTAAATGTCTAAACGTAAAATAGGATATCACTTATCCTATCACACTATCTTATCTCGTCAAACAAACATGGTATAAGAGATTTAAATGGTGCATTGGATATGATCTTAAAAGTTCAAATTGACTGTTATCCTTACTTATATAGCCAAACCTCTCAAGAGAAATGCTAGCGTCAGTCGCAAGTATTCAACACTCGCAATTTAATTGGCATATGCAATACACGCACATATAATATACATGTCAATCAAATCTCGAGTATAACTACTTGCGATTGACAATGCATTCCTCAACCTCTAAATACATTTGATGGGTGACTCAATACACCCCATCATTTCGTGACAATTATCATTATAAATTTCAAATTTTCAAGAGAAGTTCCGAAAAAATAAAGAATGTCTTTGAATGCCTATTTTTTGAAATAAATGTGCAAGGCATCAAAGTTTGTTTGATAACTTTATTAAGAGCTAGAGATTAAAATATTTCAATGATGTCTTCATTAAAAATGTTTTATAGTGTACAATTGTTTACTACAATAAAAAAAATGAATTTTATTTAAAAAAATTATAAATAAGAGAAATATAACATTTTACTGAAATGTTTTGCAAGAATATGGATTTAAACTTTAATTTCTTTAATTGAAAATTTTAATCCTTTTTCTAGTTCTACAATTACAACTATTTAAAAATTCATCAATTAAAGAAAAATATTAAAATGGGAGGAAATTAAAATAAATAATGGAGAATTCCATTGAATGGACAATGGAAGTACCCAAATTTAAAAAGTTTTTCCTTTTGAAAAAAAATGAAAAGATGTCACTTGTCAGAGATATTTGGATTCAGAATGCTATTTTGAAAAGTTACAGAGGTTGGATTTTTACAATTTTATTGGTCCGTACAAAATTCTTAGACTGGAGCAGTCGTTGCTTCACTCTGCCATTCAATTCATCATCTCACTCAGGACTTTAAAACATGCATTGTTACTTGGGTCCGGGAGGCCCAATTCATAATTGGTTGGGCACACTTCGTATAATTGTGAGTCTTTTGGCTAAATTCTGCACTATTTAGAAAAGACTTGAGCTAAATGTTTTAGAAAAATGCTAGCGTGAGTCACCACGCTGGAAAATTTGCATGTGATATCACAAATTCATAATATTGCGATTGATGAAAGTGGCCCTCAATTTATTATCTCATGCAACCTGTCCCATTGTGGTCAATGACGGATCAAGAGATAGGCTGGGGTTAGGGTTGTAAAATGAGTCGAGTTATTTGAGTTTGACTCGTAATTGACTTGATTATTGACTTCGTTCGAGACCGGCCGCAAGATAAATAAGTTAAGCTTAAACATATTTTGAGACTCGTTAATTGATTGAGATCGGCTCGAGTTCAACTCATTAAGTTAAAAGTTGTGTAATACTATAAAAAAATTTAAATTACTCGAACTCAACTCATGATCGGCTAAATTAAAAGCTCGTTTAAGATCGACTTGACTCATTTACATCCCTAGCTAGGGTAGGCTATAGCCCCCAAAAATTTTACAATAAAAAATTTTACATGTAAAATTTTGGTCTTTTTTAGTTTAGTTCATCTCAAAATTTTAGCCTAGCCAATATTTATTCATTATTTCTCATTTTTTTACCCCAAATTTTAATTCAATTCAAAATTTTTATCTTAATTCTCTTATTTCTCACCCTAAAATTTTAACTCGATCCAAAATTTGCATTGAAAGTGTGGGAGTCTCTTAAGTCTTATCTTATCCCATTTTCTTTGATGTCTATATCTAGCATATATGAAATTTGGAAAGCTGTGAACAATCTTATATTAATTTGACAACTCCATTGTTCCTCCTGAGATTATAACTCCAACTTTCATAGAAATGCATATGACATTCATGCAGCATTTACATCAACTAAGACCATCTCCAATGAATCCGTCAAAAATAAGGTAGCAAATGCCTTTTTTTAATGTTTTACATTTTGTATTAATAAATATATCCTACAACTTTTTGATACAAGAGAGTTTTGTATTATTCTTTTGGGAAACACAAAATTTTAATTAAAAAAGTACAATTACATTTCTCTCTCCAGGTAGAATTTGCTACCTATAGTTGTTGTATCCATCGTAGCTGATCTTTTTGAGGTGATTCGTACTCTTGAGTTGTATTGCTGTTAAGTTTGGTTGTAGTTATTTAATATTGTAAGTGTATCGTTGGAGTTGCATAGTGGTCTAAGTGATGGTTGTTTTGGTTGGCTTGTTAGAGATGGTTATGGAGCAGAGTTACCAAAAAATGACTGTACCCTAATAATATCTATTTTGCTACGTGATGCCTGCTAATTTGAGAGATGTATTGCAATTATCGACATCAATGCTTGCTACCCCAGGTAAGTTTACCTTAGAAAAAGTAAAGAACAAATAAACTCCTCCAGGAATTTTCTTGTTTCAATTTGGAAGGATTAGAAGAAAACAATTTCAGAAACAAACTATTATAGTTTGATTTATGAGATAGAGTGGCTGACAAATGAAAAAATGGTGCCTAGCATCACACCAATTATTTTTCTTCTTCTTTTTTTTTTTTTTAAAAAAAAATGATTTTTGAAGTCGTGTATAAAATTGTGTTCGTTTTATAATAGATAAGCTCTCCAGATCTGTATGAATTTGTAATTCCAAGGTTGAAAGAAGTTACTTCACGAGATCTGTTGTAACCGCATGGTTTAAGAAGACAAGTGATTTTTATTAGTACTTGTAACACTATATTTGAGTGCTCGTGGGTGATGCTAACTAATTTGAGTGATGTGTTGCAATTGTCAACATCAATGCTTGTTACCTTCGGGTTAGTTTACTTTAGACAAAGCGAAGAACAAAGAAACTCTTTTAGGAGCTTTTTTGTTTCAACTTGGAAGGATTAGAAGAAAACAATTCTAGAGACAAACTATTATAGTTTGATCTATGAGACTGAGTGGCCAACAAATGAAAAAAATGGTGCCTAGCATCACACCAGTTATTTTTCATTTCGTTTTTTAAAAAAAGATTTTTGAAGTCGTGTATAAAATTTTGTTTGTTTTACAATAAATGAGCTCTCTAGATCTGTTATAAATTTGTAATCTCAAAATCGAAAGAAGTTACTTTACGAGATCTATTGTAACTGCAAGGCTTAAGAAGACAATTGATTTTTATCGGTACTTGTAACACTATATTTGCATGCTCGTAGGTGATGCCGGCTAATTGGAGAGATGTAGTACAATTGTCGATGCCAATGCTTGCTACCTCCAAGTTGGTTCACCTTAGACAAAGTAAAGAACAAAGAGAACTTGGAAGGATTAGAAGAAAACAATTTCAAAGACAAACTATTATAGTTTGATCTATAAGATAGAGTGAGTAGCAAATAAAAACATGGTGCGTAACATCACAACAGTTAAATTTTTTTAAAAAGATTTTTGGAAGTCATGTATAAAATCTTGTATGTTTTATAATAAATAAGCTCTCTGGATCGGTCCTGAACTTATAACTTTAAGACCGAAAGAAGTTACTTCACGAGATATGTTATAACCGCAGGATTTAAGAAGACAAGTGATTTTTATCATTAAATATCATCGAAGATATATGACATACTTGTTTTGTAAATACATGGTAGAAGTTGTCACAACAAAAGATCCACTGTAAAAAAAAATAAAGAATACAAAAAGAGGTGTTAAAACCTTCTCGCTTACTGAGGATATATGACATACTATTTTCTCAAAATTCCTCTCTACCCTCCTACACCATTGCATCTAAATCTTGTTTCTGAAAGTAGGAGTATTCCAACGCGTAACTGGCGTGGCTTTCTCAAAATTTTAGATTTCAAAATTGCATAAAGAACAGTAATTCTGTAAAATTCATGTTTGTCTTTGTCAATTTGACTAATTACTTTTTACTTTGATGTCTGATAAGGATTTACCCCCAATGTAAAATTACTGAAAGCATTTTTCTTGTTTTCAGAAGCAAAAGCTTTTGGTATTAGGGGTCAAGTGGAGCCATGCCATTCAATGCCAAAAATTTAGCAAGATTGAGGTCAACAGTCCAATATATATTACTCAAAAGCTTGATTGCTAATAATTGTGTTGTTGAGGCATAATGATGTCTCATAACCTTTTGAAAAAAATGTGTTCTATCAGTGAAACACTATATTTGAGTGTTCGCGGGTGACGCCTGCTAATTTGAGAGATGTAGTACAATTATCGACATAAATGATTAGAATATCTTAGACACAATGAAAAACAAAGAGACTCTTCCAATAACTTTCTTGTTTCAATTTGGAAGGTTTCGAAGAAAGCAATTTCAGAAACAAACTATTATAATTTGATCTATGAGACAAAAGTGACTGACAAATGAAAACATGGTGCCTAAGATCTTCCAGTTATTTTTCATTTTTCTAAAAAATATTTTTGAAGTCATATATTAAATTTTGTATGTTTTACAACAAATGAGTTCTCTAGATCTGTCTTGAATTTGTAACTCCGAGATGGAAAAAAGTTACTTCACGAGATCTGTTGTAAATATAGTTATCAGAACCGAATCGGACAACGAACCAGTAAAGAGACCAGTTCATGATTCACTGGTTCAACTGATTTTATAATTAATATAGTTAAAAATATAATATATTAAGTAGTTATTGTTTTACTTAAATATATATTAAAATTTATAACATATTATTGTATGAAATTATTCGCCTAGTGGACTAGAAATATACTTTTCATACAATGCTCTTGAGTTCGACCCTCTGAAACTCTATTTCTTTTTTTAATCTAAAACTCACAATGGTGCAAGCGTGATAAATGAGGCAATATTAAGAACATGTGCACATGGCGATAAATGAGGCATTGCACAATAGTTCATACAATGCTCTTGAGTTCGACCCTCTGAAACTCCATTTCTTTTTTTTCTTTTCTTTTTTTTATCTAAAACTCACAATAGTGCTACCGTGATAAATGAGGCAATATTAAGAACATGTGCACATGCGTGATAAATGAGGCATTGAACGTGCGCGATAAGCAAGCTGATGCATGCCTGACATTAAATATCATGCTAAATGAGGTATTTTTTTTTTTTTTTGATAGGTAAATAAATGCATTAAAAGGTAAAAAATGTACAAGATCAAGGAAGCAAGTCCCTGAAGCAAGCCTAGGGGAGGGGAGGACTTCTACAAAGAAGGACACCCATCACAAGGCTATAAAAGAAGAACCAAGTAGCAGACAGCTAGGGAACAAAACATAGCCAAACTAGGAAGAAATGCTACTAGGGAGCGACCATATACAATGAAGATGCCTATTTGAGTCAGTAGGCTTAAAGCCTCTAACAGTGGACAGCCACCCACAGATCAAATCTTGAATTTGGACAATAAGCGCCTGATGGGTCTTTTTTTGGTTAGAAAAAATGCACGAGTTCCTTTCCCTCCAAATGGTGTAGACAGTGCATGCAAGGATGAGCTTGCCAAGTGAGGTAGTTGGTGGTTCATTATCTAGTTTCACATCAGTTTACTCCTTGAAATATTGAACCAGCTGGGGGTTCGGTTCCTAGTTCAATCTGGTTCTGATAACTAGAGTTGTAACTGCAAAGTTTAAGAAGACAAGTGATTTTTATCAGTACTTGTAACACTATATTTGACTGCGTGTGGGTGATGTCGGCTAATTTGAGAGATGTATTGCAATTGTCGACATCAATGTGTGCTACCTCCAAGTTAGTTTACCTTAGACAAAGTGAAGAACAGAGATACTCCTATAAGAACTTTCTTGTATTAACTTGGAATGATTAGAAGAAAATAATTTCAAAGACAAACTATTATAGTTTGATCTATGAGACAGAGTGGCTGACAAATGAAAACATGGTGCCTAACATCACACCAATTATTTTTCTTTTTTTAAAACAAGATTTTTGAAGTCATGTATAAAATTTTGTTTGTTTTACAATAAATAAGCTCTCTAGGTTTATCCTGAACTTGCAAGTCCAAGACTGAAATAAGTTGCTTCACGAATTCTGTTGTAACTACAGGGTTTAAGAAGACAAGTGATTTTTATCAGTACTTGTAACACTATATTTGAGTGCTAGTGGGTGATGTTGGCTAATTTGAAAGATGTATTGCAATTGTCGACATCAATGTTTGCTACCTCGATGTTAGTTTACCTCAAACAAAGTAAAGAACAAAGAGACTCCTATAGCAACTTTCTTGTTTCAACTTGGAAAGATTAAGAGAAAACAATTCCAAAGACAAACTATTATAGTTTGATCTATGAGACAGAGTGGCTGACAAATAATAACATAGTGCCTAATATCGCACCAGTTATTTTTTTTTTTCTTCTTCTTCTTTTTTATAAATATTTTTGAAGTTATGTATAAAATTTTGTTTGTTTTACAATAAATGAGCTCTCTAGATCTGTCCTGAACTTGTAACCCCAAGACTAAAAAAAGTTGTTTCATGAGATATGTTGTAACCACATGGTTTAAGAAGACAAGTGATTTTTATCAGTACTTGTAACACTATATTTGAGTGCTCATGGGTGATGTCGGCTAATATGAGAGATGTATTGCAACTGTGGACATCAATGCTTTGCTACCTCCAAGTTAGTTTACCTTAGACAAAATGAAGAATAAAGAGACTCCTCCAGAAACTTTCTTGTTTCAATTAGGAAGGATTAGTAGAAAACAATTCCAGAGACAAATTTTTATAGTTTGATCTATGAGACAGAGTAGCTAGAAAATGAAACAAGGTGCCCAACATCACACCAATTATTATTATTAATTTTTTTTTAAACAAAATTTTTTTTTAAGTCATGTATAATTTTTTTTTCTATTTTATGATAAATAAGCTCTCTAAATCTATTTTGAACTTGTAACACCAAGACTGAAAGAAGTTACTTTACAAAATCTATTGTAATCACAGAGTTTAAAAAGACAAGTGGGTTAGAATTTGTCACAGCAAAAGATCTACTATCAAAGACAAAAATTACAAAAAGAGGTATTAAAATCCTCTCACAAATGTCTAAGGATAATTCCTGCTGTTCTTTCTCTCGAAAAAATATAATATATAGAATTCCTAAACCCTAAAATACAAAAAGAGTCGAGAAGTAGCGAAACTAGGCCTCGAGTGCCAATCGGCACACAGAGAGGAGTTTCTGGCACTCGATTATATTAAAAAATATTACTGATTTGACTAAAATAGCATCAAAGATACATTAAAAAATACTAAAAATATATAAAATAACTTATTTAATCCAAAAAATAATAATAGTAATATTTTATGAAGTGAAAATTTATTGTTTAGGCCTTCTAGATAAAGAATTAATATTATGTTTATTTTTAGATTGAAGAACTTATTTTAACAACTATTTAGTAATTTTTAAAATGAATCTGGAATGTTATTTTAGTTTATTCAGTAATATTTTTTAATGGTATTAAAATAGAAGTTTATAGTTGAACTTTTTGTTAGTAAAAATTTATTTTTTAGATTATTTAGATACAAAAAAATCCATCATAAATTTTTTAGATTAAAAAAATTAATTTAGTGACTTTTAATATTTTTTCCAAAATAATATTTTATATCATTTGTGATTTCTCCCTATAGATTATCCTTTCACTTGTGCCTCCCAACTTCATGAGAAGTCTCGCACAGTTAAGCATTTAATTGATAGGAGTTCGATTTCTCCTTCTCTTTTTTTTTTTTTTTATTAAAAAAACATCAAAAACAATAATTGATTATACATAATATTTTCTTTTATATTATATATCTCCTCCCATAAGTTTAATGTAACACTCCGTTTTTAAATTTGTCAATATATGGAATAAAATGCCCGCCACCTCGGGCATATTAGATTTCATCACCGATTGAAATATATATATATATATATATATATATATTCATCACCGATTGAAATATATATATATATATATATATATATAACCTCGGGCATATTAGATTTCATCACCGATTGAACTATATATATATATATATATATATATATGAAGTATACATGAGTAATGACCAATAACACTTCAGAATAATGATTTTACAAGTTAATTATCTTAAGCGCTGATTAAGCAAACTCTAATAACTCTTGGGGTCGGAGCAGCTCTAAGTATTGATAAAATAAAGAAGTTTTTTTGTCATTCACATGCCTTTTATAATAATATTTTATATTTTAATATCATTTTAAAAATAGTTTAAAAAACTCATATTTATCGCAAACACGTGATTACAAAATATTCAATGAACTGTTTTCAAAACTCAAGTGTCTAAAATAATTCTTTCTTACATAAGTTGCAAGTCAAAGAGCTACGAGGGTTATTAAACACGTTAATCAGTTTTTCCCAGTATGACTATCAATGTGTCGAGGTGAGTTGTATAGTGGATTGATCAAAGTTATGTGTAAATAGTTAATTAATTATGAAATGTGATCAAACTTGACTCATTTTTTTCAAAAAGTTGGTTCATGGTTCATGGTTCATTGGTTTAACCAGTAATTTAACCAGTTCAACTGGTTTTACAATTAATATATTAATATATATATATATATATATGTATATTAAAAATTTAAAAATAACAAGAAAAATATACTCCATTTTACATTCTCGGTGAACAAGAAGGCAAAATATTATTTTTATGATGGTTTGTGTGGAAAGAAAAAAGAAAAAAAACTAAAATTCTGGAATAGGCAAGAACTGTTAGGCTATGTTTGATACGCAGGAATAAAATAAGTCATTCAATGGAATGAATTAAGAAATGAAATGAAAATGACATAGAATAGAATAAAGATTTCTCATCTAGGTCCAATGAATGTTTAGAATGATTTTTAATGGAATGCTCATTCCATGAAATAAGCATTCTTGATCATACTAAACAAGAACAATGAATGAAACTGTAGCAAACATAACGTTAATAAGTTCAGTTGAATGCAAAATCCTCTAAACTTCTAGCCAAAATGTGATGGGGTCACCTTTTCTTTTAAGAATTAATTATTGAAAAGTCTTTCAAAATTAATGTGTAAAAGCTAAGGTCTAAGGTCAAACATTATAATCCCAAAATTTCCTAAAATTTTAAATTATTTAAATCTAGTCCAAAAGTGTTGAGATGGCAATGTTATATTTTTTTTAAATGACTAAATTGCCACTTTATATACATTCACTCCCATAAAAAATTACTTGTGAGAGTAGATGTGATTCCCTTTTTTCTCTCTCCCCCTCAAATTGTTCCATCTCTGTCGAAGTTGAAAAACGAGAGGAACCGATAGCCATAGTTTGTCATCCTCTGTGTTTTCCGGCGGCATCACCTTTGTGTTTTTTTGTCACCACCGCCAATGATGGAGACTGAGGAGTCGTTGATGGTGAAGATGAGCCATTGTTTTGTGGTGTGTGTGTGTGTTTGAGATTCTCTGTTCATTGCTTTCTAGTTTGGGTACATTGAATTTCAAGATTAATGGAGTAATTGTCCTAATATCAATTTCAATATCAGCTAGGCGCTTTTGACTTCAATATTCACTCCCAAAGTTCATCATGTGTTGAGAATTGGTCCATGTACATCTCATGATGGATTCTAATATTTGTTGAATTAAGCATGATGCTTAATTCAATCAATGAGGAGAGAGATGGTTAATTTACCTACCAATCAAGATCAAGTTTCCCTATGTTGCCGTTGAATTTAATCTTTTGTCAATTCATTTTTGGATATTAGTTTTCAATCAATGTTTGATTTGATCCCTTAGTTTGCTTTTTTGAATGTTGATTTGTTATTTTGTGCATAAAATGTAAGGAAACAATGTACTGTAAAGAAGCACAATGGTGTCAAGCATTGCTTCTTTACAACTTACAAATTCATATTCAATACCTTTGTATTTTACTTGGTACCATCTATTGAATTCAACTTTTTTTTTTCTCTTTCTTTGAAAGCATGGACTTCTGCCCTTAATGTTTCTTTGGATATTCGGTAGAAGGATTTTTGTAGCATTATTTTATTGCTAAATAATTTATAATTACTTTTAAGTTAACAAAAGAAAAATGGAGGTGTGCCACTGTGCTTAGTGGGATGTGAAATATTCTGGAGTTCAAGTTTATCCTTTCAATGTCACACCCTGGGGTGGAAAAGTGAATATATTTAAATTTTTGTAATATATAAATACCAATAAAAAAATGTGTATTTTATTGTTTTTGTTCTTGTGCCTTCATTTAGTTGAATGGATCTTCTCTCATCTGTTAGGTTGTTACTATTATTGAATTTGATTGGTCTGCTTGGAAGTTCCTACAATGGACACGTGCTTAAAAAAAACTTTTTTTCAAACAGACAATTTTTTGGCAAATAATTGTTGATATATATATATATATATATATATTTGTACTTGTGTATTATTTTCTCTATCTATTTCTTTGTTTGTTTTATCAATGTTAGAGTATTACCACTCTTTAAGGAATAAAAGTTGTTTGATGCATTGTTAAAAACATGTGTAATATTTTTTTCATTTAAGAAATTTCTCAAATTTCTCTGTGTGAATACAAAGAATTTTTAACTGTTGAAAAAGTAAGAGTTTTTTGACAAAATTCTTAATTTATTTATTTTTTTGTTTTATCAACGTTAGAGTAGTACCACTTTCCTAAGGAATAAAAATTGTTTGATGAATTATTAAAAACATGTGTAATATTTTTTTTATTGAAAGAATTTCTCAAATTTCTCTATCTCGGGACAGAGACATGCTCTGTCCATATTAAGTGGACAAAAAATTTTGATAAAAATTCTTTGTTGAAAAAATATGATATATATATTTTTTTTTTACAGAATTTCATATGTAATATGGATCTTGTTTTATAGATCTTGATTTTTAGAGTCCAAATATATATTTTTTATGAAAAACGGACTTATATATTGTAAGTTATTTAATTTTGAAGTTTCAAAAACAAAAAAAGTGATGACATGGCATTGTTGGAGTAGGTTGGGGTAGAAAGAAGTTGTTTCTTCAGTGTTTTTTCAATGAAGGGCATTTTTGTCAACAAAATTTCTAATAACTTTTTGGGTTAAGATATTTTGCATTGAATCTTGTGCTAATTAAGGACTTTGTGAGGGACCTAAATCCCCCTTCTTTTATTTCAAATTTACTTGGAGGGGTCTCCCTTCAATGTTCCCTAACTATCCCTTTGAAATTTTACATTCATCCAAACTAGACTTAGGAGAATCAGATGGCCTAGTGGACTCTCTTACAAAGACAAATTGAACACAGTTGTGGCAGTTAAAAAATTGTGGAGAACAGGGCATTGATATTGAAATCGGAAGCATAAAGGCTATTAGGGTTTCTTCAAACTGATAACGGACGCAATGAGAATGTATGAATATATTCAGAATAACAGCCTAGGAGACCTCGTGATAGTGGTATCAAAGCGTGGTTGGTGAACCATGGCAGGCGGTGGCAATGCTGAATTGCGGGAACAGATGATGCGGTTAGAGGACTTTGTTGGGCCTCCACAATTTACGATGCCCTATCTCTCCATATAAATGTCCTGATCCCAAATAAAAGGGAAGGATTGTGATAGTTGAGAATCAAAATAACAATTTTGAGTCAAAAGTACATCCAACAAAGAGTCACTGGTTCAAGTTGATGGTGCCACAAGCAGACTAAAATAGTTGAAAAAAACAATGTCAAAAAGTTGAGTGGTGTAGTTAAAATTTTATTTTATTTTTTAAAAAAGAAGATATTCTAAAACATAAGGAAACATTGATAGGAACAGAAAGAAAGTAACTTACAACATTTGTCTCTTTTCAATGGTTTCAAGCAAAGGCTACACAGGTGTTACAAGAAGGAAATTGAGTTGATTGATTGAAATATTGGAATATCCGCTTCCATAAAATGAAGAAAGAGAAAAAAAAAGGTATGTGTCAATCTTGTAAATCCATTAGGATTTCATAATGATAGTGAAAGATAATAGAGGATTCCTTTATATTCTAGAAGAACTAGACCATGTCAAGCCATAAGAGTCTCAAGGCATTTTCTAGTGAACCTTATACCTTAATTGTCAATTCACATAACATAGAGTATTGTATAATAGCAAACCCAACATTTACTCCTCAAACAAACGCTCATTTTGAATCTTGGTGGCCCACCAAACTTGGGCCGAAGTTTACTATCTTTTATATATATATATAAGTTGGTGGCCCACCATAGCTTGGGCCATAGCTAACTTTCTTTATAAATGTAGCAGTTTGGGCCGAATGCTCGAGCTTTTGCTTGTGCCTAATCAAGGAACCCATTTGTCCTCACCGTTTGGCCCAGCTTTCGGTGCCCAGAATCACGGCGTGGAGAGGAAGTTTTTCTTTGGAACTTCAGCCAAAACGCTGCTCTTGAACTTTTAAAACACTCCATCAAACGGGGAGCCGTAGTATAGAAAGTCCCTTATTAGGCCAAATCAAGTACAACATTCCACTCAAGCAATTTAGTTTAAAAGGTGCCTTTAAATATAAAGGTAGTTTCATAAAGGCCTCTTTACATTGAAAAGTAGAAGACGTTTAGTTTAAAGGTGCTCTTGTTAAAAGTACCTTTAATTTAAAGGTATACCAAAGGATTTAAACTTGAAGTGTTTTAACATTTAAATGTGTTATTAATAAGCGGGCCTTCTAAACATTAGGAGTCTTTCAAATACGTTTAAAACATTTTCAGTGTGTCGATTATTTTTTTAAAATATTATGTATATTAAAAACATTCCTATAATGTAACAATCCTTGGCGGATCTAGATCATTGATATAAGAGAAAATATAAAAATTAAAACGTTAAGAGTACTTTTTAAAAATATAAAAAACAAATTTGAAGAGAGATTTTTAATTCTAAAAAAACTATTAAAAAAATAATTTTTTTTTAAAAAAAATTGCAGTTAATTTCCCAATATAAACCAATCCGCTTTCAAGTTATAACTGTATAATGATAATATTGTTTGCCAAAAATTGAGCATAAATAAGAAAAATATCACTACTATTCTTAAATTCACATTCACCAGAAGCTGAAATTCAAACACAAACTACCTAACTTAATTAAACCATTTCTTACATAAAGTTCATTTAAAGTACAATACTTTCCTTGCACGATGAACTTTTTCTCACTCGAATACGTATCTTATTCATAATTTGTCACATTTATAATACACGTACATGTACTTTTAAATCTTATTTAAATATTATTTTTTGTAGTTAAAACTAGATAATCAAATGATATACATGTGATTGTAATGTATGAAAAATTAATATTATAATACATACATGAGTATGAAAAATTCTTTTTATATGATTTGGAGCCAAACACTGTCTTTTAAAAAATTATTTTTCATCGTGTAGGATAATCAAAATTTTACAACATAAAGAGAAGCATCTAACTACGTATCACACCTCTAATAGAATTTATTTTAATTGTGCGGTCTAAAAATTTACGATTCTACACAAAAGAATTGAATCATAAATTTTCATTTTCACAACTGCAAAACTCACCTTTTAAGTCTAAGTCAAACTAACCTTAAATATTTTTATTTTATTTTTGGCAATTTGTCATTAAAGGGATCATATTCTGTTGTTCTAGATCGGTAAACACTAACTCGGTGTATGTATTATTGAGTTTCATAACTTTAGCATGGTCTTGTATGTAGAACTCAAGTTTAATCTTCATGCGACTTAAGTCCACGTGTCCTTTTTATTTTAGCAAGAAATTATTTTAGACATATCAGATTCTAAGTACGATTGAATGATACTGCTGACATTTTAAAAAAGTTCCTCCATGTTTTTTTTAATATTTTAACAAAATTTTGAAAATTTTATTATAGAATCCTCTTGAGTTGGATAAATAAAGGGTGAGATTAATATTTAATATTAACAAATAATGGAAATGTTTTATAATAAAATAAAAATGGTTAAAATCATTTTTTTTAAAAAAAAAATACAAAGTCTTATTAAAGAGAAACAAAGAAGAGGAAATGAATAGACTCAATAAAAAAAAAGTAATTATTTCCTATGAAACTTATGCTTTTACGGTTGAATCTCTTATAATTAATATTTAATAAGTTAATAATGTCTAATAATTAATAATTTTTTAAGGAATGAACTTGGAACTTGATTCAATGATGAATAATTAATAATTTGATTAACTATTAATTAATATTATTTTTCAAAAAAATCTGTTATAGTATTAATTATAAGAGGGATAAAATATTCATATATATATATATATATATACTTGTATATATTTTATATAAGAGGGATAAAATAATCAGATATATATATATATATATATACTTGTATATATTTTATTTATGAGATGTCTGAGTAATTATATTTATTAATTTTACATACTTCGAGTATAGGTATTGTAAGTAGGAAAAAATACAACATAGTAATAGTAAAAAATGCAACTTATTTAGTTCAAAAAGATAATAAGAATTTTTTTAATAACTTAATTTGAAACATTATATGTATTTTTTATAAAAAATTAAAATATTATTAACAAATTTCATATAATGTTTTTATTTATACCGAAGTTATTTACATATAAGAAACACTCAAAACTTAATAATTAATAATTTTTATTTTTCATACTTATTAATTATAAAAAAGTTGATTGAATTTTCGATTTGAATATTTTATCTTTTCTTCAAATCATATCATCCAAACAAACCGTTAAACAAAATTACTGAGTAGAAACATTTTATAATGCTATTATCAGTATTATGTTGTATTTTGAAAATATAATTTTTATTTTTTAAAATAAAAATAAAAAATAGTTATAAAAATATTTTTAATACAAAATCAGCAACTATGAGTAATCACAATTCGTTTTTAAATTTAAAAAAAAAAAAAAACCAACTCAATTTCCTTATTAGATTTAAGATTACCTTTTTACATATTAACACTTGAATAAAATAATATGTCTCATTATTGTACACCAAGCATTTTTTCTTAAATATAGAAGATAAAGAAAAAAAAAAGAGAGAATAATTATAGTCCAATGATTAGCAGTGGTCCTACAACATCCAGTGCAAGCGCCCTCTTAGGATCCTTGCTGGAATCGGGTGGACGAACAGTGACCGTCGGTTGATGGAAAAAGTATGTGACACGTGTCATGGATGGCATGTGCCTGTCTGCGTTAACCCGTACTGCCTGTGGTGGACCCAGGTGGCAGTTGTTAGAAAATGGATGTTATCTGGAAGCGCCCTCCTGTTTGTAGTTGGACCTTAAATGACGTAAGTACCCTCGTCTTTCTAGGGAATTTTCTCTCTTTTATTTTTTTTCCCCGGGAAAATCTAACCAATTATTTACACAAATGAGAAAGGTTATGTTAGGTGATTACGTAAAATCGAGTCAAATCTTTTTTGAATAAGAATTTTAAAATTAAAGAATGGGTATATAATTTAAACAATTAAAATAAATATTTATTAAATTCAGTTGAATATTAACATTCTTACTAACTTTATTTTCTGATCTTGGTAATTTTACTTTTTTTCTTACTTTCATCTTGGTAATCACGAATAGCATGAAAAGCTGCCAGTGATTCCACAATAGAAGCGTCCAACACGATCTTTATTTTATTCGACATTCCGCCAATGAAGTTACCCATGTAATCACACACCACCACTCCAATACCAGCCATCCTCATGTCGTGGAGTAAAGCACCGTCAAAATTAACTTTGTATAGGTTTATCTGTGGCGGTTGCCTACTCCGATTTTTGGAAGGAGCTAGCACAGGAAAAGGGATATGAGCAACCTTAAATTTAGAGAAAATTTAGAAGGCGTACCTTTCTAACTTTGGTGGAGAGCGACTAGACTGTTCAAAAATGACTTCATTGCGATTTTTTCATAAAGCCCAAGCAACTATAAGAAAAATCCCAAAAGAGTTTGCATCGAGGCTTTTTGCAACATCATTGAACCAATCACAACACGACACAGAATGAAAAACATCAGTTAGAAGGCCTAAACAAGATAAAGCCCAGGTTTCTATGGCTGTTGGGAGATTAGTTTGAAAAAGTTCACATGGAATCTATTACGCTCTCTTCATAGTAAGTTTGCCCTTCTTTGGGTCTGTTTTGGTGATTTCAACGAGATAGTATGTGATGGAGAAAAGTTGGGTGCAATTGGAAGACCTGTATGGCAAATGCGAGATTTCAGAAGCTGTCTTGAAGACTGTGGATTGAGGGACCTTAGCTTCTTTGGCTACGAGTTCACCTCGTCCAATAATAGATTACAACCACATACAATGGGAATGAGAACTTGATAGATATGTAGCTAACATAGGGTGGATGAACCTTTTTAACACAGCTAAGGTTTTCCATCTATTTTCCTATCATTCTGACCATTGTCCAATTAGATTGGAAACAGTTGTAGCAATGGGAATAGACAATTGCAAAAGAAGAAAAAGTTTAGGTTTGAAATTATGTGGACTCGCGATGCAGAATATAGGAATCATATTTGAGTAGGTTGGATGAATAATGTGGCAGGGTAGGGGCAACAATTGCAAGATGTGTTCGGGGCCATAAAGTAATGTATGATAAATTTGATTAACTAGAGTAAATCTAGTTTCAGAATAGTTCAATCTCAACTAACAGAGAAGAAGGTCAGAGTTGAAACAGTTAAAGGAAGCCCCTTTGTCAGATGATTCTAGGCATGAGATTGGTAGAGTCTCTTCTTAGATTGATGAATGGTTAGAACGAGGAAGAATTATATTGGAAGCAACGATCTCGGGTAGATTAGTTCAGAGTATTTAATTTGGGCTCTATTAGCTTAAACAAGGCTAAAGGATGTTAAAGAGTCTAAATTCTCTTTTGTCGAAGATACTGAAAGCTAGATATTTTCCTAACCACTCATTTTTGGATGCTCGAGCGAGGCATAACCCTTTTTATAGTTGGCGTAGTATCTTGGAAGCCAGATGGTTATTGATGGTAGGTGTCAGATGGAGAGTTGGGAATGGGCTTTCAATAAGGATATGGGGGGACAAATGGATATCCTTGTCTCATCATTTCAAGATTGTCTTTTCTATCAACTTTCTTCCTTCTCATGCTTCTTCTGTAGCTAACCTTATTCACTAAGGCTTCTGTTGTCGATGGAATGAAGACTTGATTCACTCAATCCTCATCCCTATTGAGGACGAAAACACTTTGAGTATGCCTCTTAATTTTTTGCGTGTTTTCAGACCAATTAATATGACATTATGCATGGAATGATTTTTTCTCAGTTCATAGTGCTTATCATCTAAGCTTGCTAGTTGGGTTTTCATAAGCATGCTTTATCTAAACATTAAAATCGAATAGCGCAAGAAATTCATTTGTTGGAGATTTCAACCATTTCGATATAAAATATTTTATCATTCTCATTTTTTCCGTAGATGGAAAATATTTTACATAATTTTGAGAGAAAAATAAATTTAACTTACAAAATTTGAAATTAACTTGTGTTTTTTTTTTTATAGATTATTTTTCGAATATACATCCAAAACTCATAACATATATAAATAGAGACACAAATGGACTATGTATGTATATACATATATGTATACTTTCACATGTATATACAAACTTAATTAATTGTCTATATATATATAGTATATAGTATCGTACAACTGCAATTAGCAGCCCCTAAGGCCCTAACTTCTCACCTAAATATAATATATCTGTGGGCTAAGAATAAATACTGCATGTTTGCCATTTTCTACGCTAAAAGGCCTTCACGTGTTCGGGAGGCCCGTTGTCGCAGACAGTTGACTGTAAATTCAGGGTAATTTTTATTTAAATATTTGTGGTTTTTTTTTTCCTCCTTCAAAACATCGGGCGACTAAAATTACCAGTATCACCTTCGCAGTTGCTGACTAAGATCGCATGTTTAGCGACCACATTAACCAGCTGCCAGCTAGAGAGAAATTATTTAAAAAATTTGTTAAGATAAATCTTGGAAATCAAATTTTTATGATTTTATTGATATGTGTAACATATATGTCTGAGCATATATAGCATGAACCAATAAAATCACAGAGATCTAACTTCCGTAACTTACTAAAACAGTCTTTATTATTTAATTAGATGTCAGCTATGAACTAGTGAGAGAAATTATTTAATAAAATATTTATCATTTGATACTCAATGTCGTGTGGTATGGTGTGATTATTTAATTTTTTTTTTGTAAATTTTGATAAATAGATTTATTGCAAGGTATAAAAAAAAAGGTATTTAAATTTGTGAAATATAATCGCACTAATTGTTTCATTAAATAACTTCTTGAAGAAGAGATTTTTAAAAATTAGGATTAATTGTATTTTAGTATCTTGAAGTTTTGTTACGGTTTTAAAGAAGGTCATCGATTATCAATTGTAACAATTTAGTTTTTTAATTTTTAATTTTATTTCAATCGAGACCAAGTACAGACGGTCGTTAACGGTCACTCCAAATTCTAAACGACAGTTGCACATTAATACATTAAAATTATAAGACCTCATTTGAAACCTGTATAAAATTATAAAACCTTATTAAATAATACTGTTTTAAAATTCATATGAAATTACAGAGTATTAAAATATAATTAATTTGAAATGATTATTTATAATTGACCTCAATCAAAATAAATTAAAAATTAAAAAATTTAATTATTATAATTAATAATCAAAAATCTCATTTGAAATCGGAACAAAATTTTGATAGTACTAAAATATAATTAATTTTTAAAAATATTATCATCCTGTGAGATTATGACATGTGAATACTAAAATACATCTCTTCCAAGCTCTCTGTCTTAATTTGGTAGGCTCTGTTTCTATAAATATTGGATAAAAAATTTCTCTAATCAGAATCCTAGGTTGGATCGGTGTGGGGCTCACCTTTTCAAAGTTCATCACCAACACAATGAGATAACTTAGCTGTTCTAACAGAATGATTTTCTATTTTTAAAGTCAACCCGTCCGCACCAACTAATATTGCTGGTATTTTTGTAGTAAAGAGTAAAAATTGAGGGCTTTGTAGGAATATCAACTGACCTATCACTTAATGCCTTCTTGTCTGGCACAGTGTGGCACTGTGTGCACTTACAGCCAAAGAGAGACGACTGTGCATTTGTGTCTTGTGTAAGCGAACAGAGCACAGACAAAGGCTAGCGAAGCCGTGAGTGAGAGATGGAGAATTGAGATTTCTCTGCAGCTCAAATCGTCCAAAATCTGCTCAGAATAAAAAGAAGCTCTTTTCCCCGCAAAGCTATTGTCTGTAAATTGCAGAAATCTATGTCGTTGTTGTTATCGATTTAACTTTTCATTAGTTTTTTTTATTTAACTCATTTAAAAACTCAGATCACAGACGAAAATAAAGCGAGAAGATTACGGAACCCTAGAAAACGGAAGTTTCGCGGAGAATGGAGGTAAGCACTCGTGAACACTCCCACTTTGTCCCCATTACACACACTCGTGTGTGTGACTGTGTATTTCTCTCTCTCTCTCTCTCTCTATATATATATATATATACACACACACACACACGACCATATATCGATACGTATATTAATATGGAAAGCCTTGGAATGCTATTGCAGTTTTAGCTGGATATTCCGGCGAAGAACGCTGAGGCAACGGCGGTATCAGCACATTTCAGGTGATACTGTCGAAATTCGTGAACTTGCTAGATTTTTATTATTTATTATTTTTAATTAGTTTATAATAGGTGAAATATTAATAAAAAAGCAACATCTTTCTTTTTATTACTTCCTTTTCTTTTCTGTTTTTCTCTTTATGTTTGATTGGTTGAAAAGGAGTGTCAATAAGCTTGATGGATAATTTTTGAGATTTTCTTGTCTCATTTCCTGAATTTCATTGCAGTTGAATTTTAACTCCAGAGTTGTCTTCGAAGATCCGGAATTGAATTCAGTTTTTCTAAAGATCTTGTGAAGGTGCTTTTGAGCCCGTTCGTAGTCGGCGCTTTTAATCAGTTATGTCTTGTGTTACAATAATGCATCGCAGCGAGGGTTCCTTGTTTCAAGCTATGATTTTTTTCTTGTAATGATGAAAAGATTGGTTTAGTATTTGTGGTATGGGAAGCGGAAAACTCTTGAGTTCTCCTAAGTTTTCCCATATTTTCCAATAGTTTTTGTACAGAAAGATTAAATACTAGGTGGCTCACTTCCGTAATTTGAACAGTTCGGTCAAGAGATGTCAATTTGGTGACCGTTCTATTGATCTGAAAAATGTATATGTTGTGGAGTTGAAAGAGGCAGGGATTAGTGACCATTCTATTGATCTGAGAGGTTGAATATGGCATCGTCTTGGGAACATATCGGGGAGATTGCGAATGTGGCCCAGCTCACTGGCCTTGATGCCGTGCGGCTAATTGGGATGATTGTGCAAGCTGCGAATACGGCTCGAATGCACAAGAAGAACTGCAGGCACTTTGCACAGCATCTGAAGCTCATAGGGAACTTGCTTGAGCAGCTCAAAATCTCAGAACTTAAGAAGTATCCAGAAACCCGCGAGCCTTTGGAGCAACTTGAGGATGCATTGAGGAGGTCTTATATTTTGGTCAACAGTTGCCAAGACCGGAGCTATCTGTATTTGCTAGCCATGGGATGGAACATTGTGTACCAATTCAGGAAGGCCCAGACTGAGATCGACCGATACTTGAAGATCATCCCTCTCATCACTCTTGTGGATAATGCTCGTGTCAGGGTAATTTTAAATTGTTGTCATTGGATTTTTTCCCTTTCAGTTATTTGCTTGAGGTTTGCTATGTAATTTTTGATATATTGTTGGAATATTTATATTTTATTTATTTATTTATTCTTTCCTGTGAAGTGTACTCTTGTTTTTTACTTAAATTTTATTCTCTGAAAATTCATCGATTGAAATTAAAGCTGATAAGAAAAAGTAAACAATTACCTTGCCCAAATGTTATTTTTAGTGGGACCTTGATCCCTTCAATCCCTGTGGATCCTTTTTTTTTTTGAGGAACCCCATTCATACTTTCTATGATTGGGTAAATTCTGGATACTTCAACACCTGCAAGCCATAGGAACCCCATTGAATCGCCTGCTGGGCTATCGCGTGTGGGTTAGATCCTCGTGTTACTGCTAATATATCAGACATGAATTTCCTGCTGATTTAGTAAGCACATGTAGATAATTAAAATTTGCATATTTTGGTGGTTTATTGCTGTTGGGACTCTAGTTTGTTCACACTGAACAAACTTATTAAAAAAGCTGGGATAGAAAATCTGGCAGTGATTAATTTCTTCAATATATGGTCAAAGGTTTCTTGTCTTCTTTAATGTTCAAACTAATGTTTACTGTTGTTAAGTTCTAGGGCATCAAGAAGTTTTCATGTCCTAGTGTCAACACAAATGGTGTGATTCATTAAGCCATAAACATCATCTTTTAAACACAAACGTTGTTAAATACACCTGTTTGGTATCCAAGTGAAGCATGCTAGAAGGCAGTCATAATCATAACTGTTGGCAAATGGCCAAAAGGGTAGAGGTCAACCATAGCAAAAGATTTAATTTGGTAATAAAGTTGTGGATTATTTTTCTTTTTTTGATACAGACATTCAACATCAATAAGATAGGGTTTTCCCATGATTATGCAGAATGAGACCGAGATAACAGTTTTACAGTTTCCTTCATATTTCTGAGCTAATTTATTCATGTAATCCTTTTTTGAAATTGACTAATCTTCCCTTTGCCCAATTTGACAGGAAAGATTGGAATATATTGAGAAGGATCAACGTGAATACACATTGGATGATGAGGATAGAAAGGTGCAAAACTTGATTATGAAAGAAGAGCCTTCGAAAAATGACACACTCATGTTGAAGAAAACTCTTTCTTGTTCCTACCCGAACTTGCCTTTTAATGAGGCGCTTCAAAAAGAAAATGAAAAGCTTCAATTAGAACTACAACGTTCGCAAGCTCATCTGGATGTAGACCAATGCCAAGTAATTCAGCATCTGATTGACGTCACAGAAGCTGTTTCTGCAAATTCTCTGCCAGATAAGAGTTCACCCATGAGAAATTCCAAGGAGGTGGAGCCTAACTATTCAGATGTCAAGAGTGATGAAGAACATTACTACGATGAAAGCCAAACTAAGAGAAGTGAAACATATTCAACTTCAAGGTTGGTTTTCTCTTTTTCTGTAGAAGAATTTGATTGTGAATCAGAGTTCCTAAATCCAATTTTATTTCTACATGGTGCCAGAATACATGGATTACTTGTCGTCTATAAAGCAAAGACACTCTATTTTGTCTCACGTGTCTGTGTCGAGTACTTCTTGGATGTGTCTAATACGCAAAAAAAGAATGTCCAACTTTTTTTTTTGAATTTCGGACACATTATGGACACGTTTTTTTTTTTCCTTCTTTTTTCCTTCTTTTCTCCTTTTTTTTTTTGGTTATACTCACACACATGTTTTATGTAATAGATAGTAAATTTTTTTGGAACTTGAATCATGAATGTTAATGGTTAAATGAAGAAGTTCTTAAATTCTTATTTAATGGCTTTGTTAATAATATTTTTTTGTGATTTGTGTATTTTTATACCAATGTTAATAGAAATAACGTTAGTCTTTTATTATATGGTCATATAAAAAATATAAAAAATTTATATATATTCAACGTGTTCCTGATGTGTCCGTGTCCTATTTTTTTGAGAAATGACGTATCCGTATTTCATGTTGTTGTCGTTATCTGTGCTTTTTAGCTTGTCATTTTTTTGAACTATATGCTAACTTTGAATAGTTTGTGTATCATCTTTATCATGTAATTAACTGTGATGTCAAGGATTTATGTTGACAGGTAAGGTTTTGATATTGTTAATAGGGTAATATAAAGATGCAGAAATGTGTGTCAATGTCAAGCTAACTCTGGTTGTCAGACGCAGGAATACTGAAACATCCTGACCTTTTTTTCCTCCCCTACTGAACTACGTATATCACACGATGGATTTCAGCTTTTCTACACCTTTTAACGTTTCTGGGAATTTTTTAATTTTTTTAAATGGCTGCTTAAGCTTTTGAGAATTGTAATGTGCATGTTATATTAAGTCCCATTCACCTTTGTGCTGTAAACTTTGGGCGTCTCTAATACTGTATAACACTCTGCAGAAACCCTTCTTCAGTTTCATCAGGACATGACCTGCTGTCCACGAGAGGTTCGCATCGGCATGAAGAATGGCATTCAGATTTACTTGGCTGTTGTTCAGAACCTACTTTGTGTATGTTTATTATATCACTTGATACTCAGTTACAGTACATGGCATTGGAGTAGTCATAATACTCGTGCCTTTTCTACTTAACCTTCATACTTAACTTGAAAACCTAAGATTATTATTATTATTTTTTTCGGGGAACCTTAGCAGCAAATTTTCTGAACTAACCCCTGTGAAGGTTTTGGCTTGTTAATATTATTAGCAGATGGCACAAGCACATACAGGATGTAAATCTATATTTAGTTTGAAATCAACTTGTGCTTTTCTATTTTTTTATTGGTCATGAGTCTATTAAAATGTTTACAGTGGATTGTGTCCTGTTTTGTATGCTGAAGCATTATAAATTCCATTGATTGGGTTAATTGTGTTTGCCTTGTATTCTATGGACTTGGGGTTGTAATGTTTGCATGTGCTTCATCAAGGACCATTCTGGCATCATGTCTTTTTAGATGAATATATTCTTGATAATATGGATATTGGCATGAGTAGCTGGATGTTGAGAGTTGGGAAAAATAAAATCCTAATAATTACATCAATTTTTAAAATTATGCAAAAATAAAATAATCACCTAAGATAAAATAAATCCTTAAATTAATTATTTCCCGTCTTCTTGCGCCTACACCTGGAGTAGGCGTGGAACGTCATCCTAGGTCTATCACAATCCCCATGAGAACTAGTTAAAAAAAGTTTTAGCTTAGACATATATTTAAAACCTAAGATAAAATAAATCCTTAAATTAATTATTTGCTGTCTTCTTGCGCCTACACCTGGAGTAGGCATGGAATGTCATCCCAGGTCTATCACAATCCCCATGAGAACTAGTTAAAAAAGGTTTTAGCTTAGACATATATTTAAACTAATGTCTGGTGTACGACCTAGTCCTGTATTTCTCAAGGAGATTCTATTGGATGGATGGGATATGAAGCATCATGGTTGCTCCACCTTTTCTAGGTTTTGCTTAAATTTGAAATCTTTGATCCCCATCTCCTTGTGATAAACAGAATACTTTAACAATTCAAACTAAAGATAAGCCATTATTTAATTCAAACTGTTGCATGACCTGTTAGTTACTGATGCATTTACTTGTTAAATATGGCTGGCTGGACTTTATGGGATCAACCAGGAAGCTCAAACCTGTCTGCTTTGGTTGAGTCATTGGTTTTATTTTTATCATATTTTTAATCTGCCCGGTAGCCATTGCAAGTTTATAGTCATAAAATCCAGAGAAACTTTCTTTCTTAGCTGTTTCTTCTTCCTTTTTTCTTCTTCTTTATATATTTCGTTTTTGCCCCTTGTCAATGACTATTGTGCAGTTTTGGAATTTGTCTTTCTGCCTTTCCATTGCAGCTCTCCTTTATTGTGTATTTTCCAAATGTATGCTGTCAATAGACAGTCCTGTGTTGAGTTTATTCAGGTGTTAAGCATGCCCTAATGTTATTATATATGTCCTTGATAGTGTTCTAAGCAACTTATCTGAACTTCACAGGTTTAAAAACTTTCTTCTACCCTTGTGGCACATTTTCAAAGATTGCTACTGTGGCGACTAATAGGCACATGTGTAAGTAGCTGTACTTATTTTTCAAAACTGTATTAACTTATGTTTTCGTTTAGTAAGGATTAGAACTCAGGTGATTCAGCTAGATCTGGATGCTTTAATACATATGCATTCTTCTTTTTTGGGTAAAGAATATCTCTATGCATTCTTGCTCTTGCTAACTATTAATTTTTTGGTTTTGTTCAAAACTTTGAAGTTTAGACTTTGAGAGCAGTCCTTGAGGTTTGTGAATATATATGTGTGTGAGAAATTTTTTTCCGAATAATAAAAAACTAATGATAGAATTATCTACCAAGAGTACGGAAAGATTTATATTGATTTTAATTAATTAAACCCTAAGTTTAATTAATAAGGAACACAAATAAACTTTATTTAATATCCTAGGTAGAATTACGATCTACGAAACTCTGTTGTTAGGTTATTAGGATTATGAATTCTTACACACATCAAGTCAAACATGATAAATAAAGCAAAATAAGAAAGACATCCCAATGAATAGTGGGAAAATCCTCATGAGTAAGAAAAATCCACTCATTGCGAAAGAATTCACTAATCGACGAAAATAACATTACAAGTTCACAAAGACAATCCCCAAGTAACTAACGAGCCACGATCCTTTCGATTATCGCTAGTCTACTTGCAGAAGCTCTTCTCGTCGCTTGGTTGATTCCCTTGATTAACCTTTCACAGTAGCATACTTCCATGATCCACAAATTCACCACTCCCATAGTGTATAACTTTCAGTATAATGGATGTCACTAACCCCCTATATGTCTCTACAGTGTTCTCGCTGACACCTAGGTATATAGACTTTCTCACACAAGGTATTAGCTGACCTTGCACTCAAGAATATTGACCATATGAAAATCTGAAATTAAAAATCACTCAATTTTTCTTTGACAGTTCTAAACTTTTACAATTTTAAGTTTATGTGTCTAAAGTGTAATGAATGATATGTATGGCAACATTACTTTGGATTGCACATTTCTTAAGTTTGTTGTACTTGTGAGGCTTGACTTGAGTTTTCAATTGTGTGTAATTCACATGACTCAACTTATACTAGTCTTAAGAATTAAAACTTTTGGAAAAGAATTGCCAACATATAAATTACATAATTTTTTCTCACAACAGGTGTGTTTTGTATCAAATTACCTTCCTCTCTAAAATATCTTCCTCGCTATCTCCATTAAGTTTGAAATTTCAGTCATGATTTTGGTACTATTTGAAAGCTTATAGAGAAATATTTGGTGTCTCTGATCAGCTTCGGGGGAAGCCTGTAATGAATTAATGGCTTATTCGTTGATTTTGTCATGCTGTTGCTATACTTGTTGCATCAGAACGAAGCTTCGCAAGATGTTGAACATCACGGTAACTCCTCTACGTCACTGCTGCACCGCATTATCTTTAGTTGGAATGCATAATGTATAGGAGAACCCCTTTTTTTTTTTTTGGGATCAATAGTCTGCCACATTGTTCATACAATACTCCTTTAATTAATTGCTGAGTGTCATGTTGGTGGCTCTTGGACCATCTAGTTTTTAATTGCTAAATCAGATGATCCGTAATCATTTCTCGTCAAAATTTTATTTTATTTTGTGATACTCTATTTGCAAGCCCAGTGCACATAAGGTATGTTGCTATTAGGGGTCAAGCTTTGGATTCAAGTTTTCCCCAGATTTAATTGTTTCAGGTAGCTTTCATGTTCATGAGGTCTATTTCTGCAAACACTCTTCAAAAAAAGAAAAAAAAGAGGTCTATTTCTGCAAATATTCTGCCCTTATTATCTATATTGTATATCTTTGGCAGGGAGGCTCGTTCGATGATTTTCTCTCACATATGATGTGTTGCTGTTGTGCCCTTGTCCAAGAATGGCGAGAAGTGGAGATGCGTGGTGTTTTCGGTATGTCCTTTGCATAGATTATATCTTCAGTTTATTGGAACGACATAAACTTTTTTCTATACTTGTCCAAAATAAAATAAAAAAAGAGGCTCTTCTCTAATTTTATATTGAGATCTTCTGTTTCTAATGGGAAGATGTTGGTATTCTCAGGTAGTTGAGGATACCCAATCATATTTTACACATCTTAGAGATTGCATTTTTCTTTTTCTTTTTTTTTTTGTGTTTTTTTTTTGGGTTCTTGTAACTTCAAATAAGTGAGCTGTTTTTTCATGCTTCAATTCAGTTGCCAAAGAAATTTTGGCATATATTAGTGATGTATGATATAAATTCAACTTGCAGGTCCTGAGAAGACGAAAACAAGCCCTCCACCGTCTCAATACATGGAGTCCTAAGTAATAGGGTGAATGAAATTGTTTAGTTGTTTGAAGGACTCAAATACATTAAAGCCTTACATAATAGAGGTAGCGGCTAGCTGCTGTTGTCACTTGCATCTTTAATTTATTGGTTACTTTTGTGCTATTAGTTTACCTATATGTAAAGTAGCTTTCAATATCTTACTTTTGTGTTATTAGTTTATTACCTATATGTAAAGTGGCTTTCAATATCTTCCAGATTCAGCATGTGTAGTGTATCATAGACAACTTTTCCCATGGTATAGTGTTTACTTTCACTTGATTATTTTTTCTCATATGATCTGTTTTTACCCATCATGCCTCAAAGATGGATGATTATCTCCCTCACCCCCTTGCCAAGACGCCCAATCCTGGCCTTTCGAAGCAGTCCGAGGGTTTGATATCGCCCCAATTAATCTGAAGTGGGGTTGTTGATCTTCCCCTTAATTGAACAGAGTCAGGATGGGATTTGTTGCTGTTACAAGCTAAATAAATCTTTTCCATGATTTTTACAATGCATATATATATATATATATATATATAACTGTTTGGATTTCCTGCTGTTGTAAATAAGAATATTAATTTTTGAATGCATGTTTTTACATTCTTAATTGGTATTCTTTCACACGACCTGCATATGAACGTGAGAGTAAATCAGCTTGATCAAAGAGATTATTCCTCCTCCTGCAATGTGACTTTCAAATCTCTGTTTACTTCATGAGAGTGCTGCCTTGGCTTGAATGGGTCATCATGCGTCCAAAAAATGCCTGGAAAAAGTCGATAAGAACAATTTGCAGGTCGCTACCCCACCAACTTTAGGTATGGTTATCACTGGCTTCAATTTTGAGTTGTGTAATGAAAACTGAACTTGTGAGTTCTGAAGCTAACTGGGTCAGCTGTTACAGCGGTTTTTCAATCTAACTAGATCATTAGCATTGGCAGAGATCCCTCCTGAACCATTTTTTAAATACCAAAGTTCAGGATCCCACCAATTAGTGAATTAGATAGAATTTTGTTATACAAAATAACAAGTAGCGGGTCAATTTCATTATGAATGTAAAATACTAACACGGGAGAGATAAAAACGATGCAAGATCGTTTGTCTGCTTAGCTAGTCAAGCATGGGCTGCTGCTTTAGTCATATATTTTGGCATAAAGCAACCTTAGATGGAGGATGAAACAAACCCAGATGGAAAAATGCAACCATTTTCGAGAAAGGCCATACTAGTCCTCTTCTATTTTTCATCAATTCTTTTTGTTATTTAAGTTCTCGTGAAATTTTACACAACGGAGATAGAAAGAAAAGAGAATTTATTTTGTGCTTAGTTTAAAAATAAAGATAAAAAGGAAATGAGAATAGGAGGGGGGATCGTTTTAACCATAATTTGATCCATTATGCCCTTTTTTATTTTTTCTTTTCCTTTATATAAGTAGGAGATTGAAGAAAAAGATTAGGTAGTTAATAAATACTCGTTTTGTCTTTATTTTTTTAAAAGTAAAATTTTATTTTATCACTTCCATCCACACAAATAAAACATCTCTGCTCCTTTTTCTCGGAATTTAGAACATGCAAACAAGGGCAAAAATTCTCCATCTAAGCTGCCTAACTGCATGGCTGCCACCAACGCTGGCTCTTCCAGTCACAATTAACACCGGAAAAGCACCACCATCACTCCTCGCCGGCCTCCTTTCCTCAGCCATTGCCCCTCTTTTAGCACTTTCCATCTTCCCTTCCATTATGAGGCAAAATACTGGTTCTAATGTTTGTTTGTTTTTTAATTAGAAGACAATGAGATAACATATTGGTTTTGAGAATCTGACAAATCTTGGAACATTACACATGAACCAAGATTGTCAATGATCTTTGGACAGCCTTATGCTGACAATTTGGAAAGCGAAGTAATGTTCATGTCCTCTCAAGCCTAGAACATATATACTGTATTGAAGCAATAAGTGAAAATATATAACTAATACAAGATCCAGCAAACAAAATTAGGTATAATCAATGTCACTTGAAACGTTATGGTATATGTAACAAAAATGGAAACATAAATCCTCTCTTATTATAGAACATGATACATTACGATTTAGTTTCTTTAAATCGTTTTGTTTGAATGAAATATATTTATTTAAAATATGACATGTTTTTTGATTGTATTTATAACACACACAAACTGAAAAAATTCCAACGAACCCAAATTATAATAAAATAAATTTCTAACAATGCATATATGTATTTTCTTATTTGTTGTATGCTTTTTTTTAGAATTTTGATATTTTAAATTAGAATGCTAAATCGTACGTTCCAAATCGCGAATGATTCATGTTTTGAATCGTACGATCCAATTCCCAAGAAAAGGCATGAATTGTGGTGGCTGTGTATAACTATTGTCCTCACCTATTACCAATGGTGTTGGGACTAACTTCCAATTATCAATGGTGGCTATTGTAACTTGGTGATAAATGAATTCACCCTTCATTGTGTTGACCTCCTGCAATTCCTGTCGCCATTTATCTTAGCTATTTTCCCAATCCTTCTTCCCTTCATCATCTTTCACCCTCGCAACATCCTTGTTGGAGCTGTGACAGTCTTAGCATTTAGACAAGAAATTTGGAGGATCAACTTCAAAGGAACAATTTTGTGATTTCTTCTGCCAAAGTCACATCTCCTTCAATATGGAGAGCCACACAAGCAAACCAGACTACAAGTGGGTTTTAACAGCGCATCTCAATCATCCTTTGCCATATCTTTCATGATTTTCTTTGCCTTTTGGAGTAAGCTCAATGCCAGCAAAGATATTAGCTACAACCAATAGTATGTGACTTGGCTATGGTAACCTTTCCCATCCGTCAACAGGCCTGCACGAGCACAAGCACACAAATCACAATGAAGCTAATTTCTACTAGAAAGGAAGCCTGGCCTGTCAATTGGATTAATACTCTCTTGAAGGTTGGTTTCTCCTACTGATCCTATTCTTCAAATCTATCCATAAGTTCTGCAGAGTTATGCGTTTACTTGGAAATGTCACTCATTTTGAATATTCATGTAACATAATAAGATTGTTTGAAAGTATGCTTGGAACTTTTAGCAAACAAGGAATGTTTCGCTTTCTTTCACCAGACACGCTGCCAGGGTATTTGCTGAACATTATGCATCTCGTACAGAAATTCTGTAGTTTTGTTGTTTCATTACCTACAAATCACCCCTAAAAATTCTATGGAAGGATGATAGGTTAAAAATTTATAAAAATTATTACTAATATATATATATATATATATATATATATTTATAGGTGTTACTAATATGAATTGTTATAACATTTGACATCAAATATTAATCATATTTAGTTTTCCTCGTATACCAAGGACATTTTGAAATCATGGCATGACTCCGGGAGATGCTAGCTTCCTCACTAAATCCAGTGTTTTGCTCGCATCCAACTCTAATCTTCGCTATGTGTAGCGCAAACAAATGACAAAATATATAGACCTGATTAAAATCAGGTGTTGAGCTTTACAAAATGCAAAACCAAGATTGCTTCCTATACACATAACAGAATGAAATTAATAAAAGGATGGTAAAAAAGGCCATACCTAGTGTACAAGCTTGTATCAAAGAGACTGGCATACCCACAGTTCCTATCTCGTGCAGTAAAAGCTGCAGTGGCGTGAACCAGTTGTTGACATGCTTAGTCTTTGAACCTATTAGCATCATGCCAGCATCAGGCATCCTGCATGCAACAGGACTCAAGTAAAAAGAAAAAAAAAAGAACGACTTATAACCTTCATTGTGCAACTTATTAAAGCTCCCACCAGTGCTTCTGCCCTCCTGTCTCGGGTCATTAAAACCTACACTAGAATCGTCATAAGTTACATCATCATCATCAACCAAATCCCACAATTTTGGGATGGAATGCAGGTATCCTCTTTCACTGTAACACTCAGAACTAAAATAACAATAATGGAAGGAGATACGGTTGTGACATTGCCCCACCAAAGTGAGTGAAGCAGAAACTAGGTTTCCATTTCTCTTATAGTGCAGATACTAACTTCCAGTTTCTGTCTTGTGCAGTTGTGGCCATTGAGAATCAGTAGTCAGCAAGCTTAGCCTCTGTGCCAGTTCATCCGTTGTCATGACCCCCTGTGTACCTTGTCCCCATTTATCTCCCATCTTGAAGTCGTGAACAATTTCTTTCAAGTCCACAAGACTACAACCCGGCATTCTTCTGACCCCTCTCTCCTTCATCATCTCCTTAATTGTTACAACATGCTCCCATTGACCTGCTACAGCATAGACATTCAACAGCAATGCATAACACAAATAATTATGAGGCTCCAACTCAATTAAAGCTTTTGCAATTCGTTCTCCAAAAATCACATTCCCCTGAAAACGGCATGACTTAAACAAACCAGCCCACAATGAGGATTCTGATGTCACATCCTCATCAATAGTCACATTACTTAAGATTTCCTCTGCTTCTTGCATTAGACCAACACTAGCAAAGAGATTAGCCATGCACCAGTAATGTGCAAAATTGGGCTTTATCCTAAACGCATCAATCATTTGGCTAAAGTAGTTTCTCCCCTCCGTCAACAGCTCTCTGCGAGCACAAGCACACAAAACACCAATGAAGGTAATTTCATTCGGGATGATCCCCTGTCCTTCATTTGGATCTATATTCTTATCAAAATTGTTTTCTTCATCTTTTGACCTAGTCCTGCCCACCATTTCTGAGTATAGATTTAGACCATCTTCTGGATTCCCATGAATGCAGTGCCCCAAAATCATTGCATTCCAACAAACCAAATTCCTGGTCGACATCCTATCAAAAACAATTTGAGCAACATCGACCCTTCTGCATTTACCGTACATATCTATCAAAGCTGTGTCTATAATCAAGCTCGATTTTGTGTATGTCCTCATAAAAGACCCATGAACTGATCTTCCTTCATTCAGTCTGGCCGATCTACCACAAGCAGTTAGCACACCCACAATAGTCGTGTCACTGCCTCTCAATCCTGTTTTAACCATTTCCCTGAACAACTTCAACCCACAACCAGGGTTCCTGCCATTCAGATACCCAGCAATCATAATATTCCAAGAAACCACATTCCTCTTAGGCATTGCATCAAACAACTGATGTGCTAAACCCAAATCACCAAATTTAACAAACCCATCAACAATCGAATTCCAAGACACCAAGTCTCTCGTAGACATTTCAACAAACAGCTGCCTAGCAATATCAATAAGCCCACAACAGGCGTATAGATGAATCAAAGAGTTCTGTACTGGCAGAATACCATCAACACCATTCTTAACAGCCTGCCCATGGCATTTTTGCCCAGATTTTGAACAACCTGTCTTTGTGCAAGCACTAACAAGTGGCGGAAAGGTAAAATTATTGGGGACAAACCCATTTCTCAGCATTTCAAAATAGAATACCACAGATTGGTGCGGGAGACTACTGCAAGCATAGGCCTTGATAACAGTATTTACACAAAATGTATCCGGCGATTCAATGCATCGAAAAATTAAGATAGTGTAATCGATATTGCCGAAATCTGCCGAATACCTCAAAACTCTGCCGGCAATAGATGTGTTCTGGAAGAGACCAGAAGTGATCATACGGGCTTGGATTTTTAAGAGTTGCCCCATGTCGTAGCATTTTTTAAGGTGGTCCAAAGTTTGATGATAGAGAGAGAGGCTTCGAGCGTCAAAAGTGAAATCTGAAGTAGAACTATATGGAGATGAAGAAGACAGGTTGGGTTTGGAGGGGATTATAGTGGGATGAGAGAGGAAAGAGCTCCTGAATCGAAGAAGTTCTCGAATGAAGGCTCTTGCCATTCATCTGCAAATTGGCTTAAACTCGACACTGCTTCCGCCATTAACGGTTATTCTTCTTTCGGGTGGAGTCTCTCCATCTGAATCATACCAAAGAACTGCTAATCTCAAGGCGGCGTTGTTAAGAACAATATTGATACCTATACGACTACGTTTTCATCTTAGACATAGTGAAGCGACGCCGTCCTTGCGTATCTATATTTATATGTATATAATAGCTGTTGTACTCGTACCCTAAAATGGAAAAACGAAGGGAAAGGTAAAAATGGTGAGAGTGAGCAGAGTGCTTCTCAGAGATGGAGGGGTTGGAATCAGCAAGACCCTATCAGAGATACTGGTCTCCTCTCTCCAAACAGCCCTTAAGGTTGGCTATCTATCAAGCTGCCAAACAATTTTTCTTTAAAACCGGTTTCCCTGAAAACCCTAATTTTCTGGGGGTTGTGTGTTTACGCAGGGTATGTGAGGAATCGAATTCTCTAATCAGCGACGCGATCGGCGTTTCTTATCCTGTGAGTTCTTCATTCTTGTTCTCAATCTGAGTGTTGGCTCATTTGGTATGGCATTAGATAAGCATGGCCGACTTTACAGCTTGTTTGTTTGGTTTGGTAGAAGGGAAAACCTTTCTTCGGAAGTTTTGGAAAAAAAGAAAAGAAAAGAAAAGAAAGCATGAAAGGGTAAAGAAAAGAAAAAGAGAAAAACTCGTTTGAATATTTAGAAAAGAAATTAATTATTTTTTGTTTAAATAGTTAGTAAGAGAAAATAAAAAAAATGTATAAATTATTTGATAATTAAATTTATTTTATTATAAAAATCTTAATTTTAACACATTTCTTTTTTTTTCAAATCTCTTTAATTTTTTTCTTTTTTCTCTCGTACTTAAACATTCAAGCGAGATATGTTTTTCTATCCATCTATCCATCTCTATTTATATTTTTTTCTCTAAATCTCTCCAGATATTTTATTTTTTCTCCTACTTAAATATTAAAAAATAAGATATTTATTTATCTCTTCATTTCAATCTTTTCTTTTCTTTCCTTTTGACATCTTTTAATTCAAACAAAACATGTAGCATGTTTGGTTTGATAAAAGGGAAAGGAAAGTAAATGATTGTATTAGGTCCAATGCAAAATGCTATATTTTTCACACCAAAATAGTATTTTTAGCATTTCTTTTCCAATGGTACATCATAAAAATGTCATTGAATGGGCTATTGAAAAAATAATTATCTAAGCCATTGAATGAATTTAAATATAACAGTTGCATATATAAAGTAATTCTATTTACTTTGCTGACATAGATAGTAAAGTTATCTTTTCTGTCAAATATAGCAAAATTAATGACTTTATTATAATTTGACAAGTGAGATAACTATTGTATTGGAATTACATATTGGTATGTCAGACAGTTGTTGCATTGGCACGTCAGACAATTCCTGTTATATTTTGACTATAGCAGGTGAAATAGCTCTTGGAACTGGTTTAAGGGAGGAAATAAAAGAGAGGAAAGTGTACTGAGCAATGCTATTGATTGTTTTAAAAAATAAAATAAATAATATGATAACATCTTATTTACAACACTTCAAATTAGGTATAAGGCAAAGGTTCTATTTGAAGATACTAAAATTACAATAATGTTATATTTTTTAAATTTCTATTTTAAGTTTTACATCTCGAACGATGTGACTCTAAGTTATCGGTAGTGTATTAAATTATGAAATTAATAAAATAATGATACACTATCATCTTAGTGCCACATCATTCGAAATAGAAATTTTTGTAACTATTATAGCATTGCTCATAATATTAACAAAAGCATTCAGATTGGATTAGCTCACTTTAGGGATTTTTCCAATCAAAGATATTGGAGAATTCAACTTAATCATGGAGATTAAGGATATAATTAGGCTAAAATTTATTATCTTGTTTCCTTATTGATAAGTTGCTGCTACATTCACCCCCCCAAATTTGGCTTTAGCTGGGGGTAGTATCTTTGTATGACTGGGGAGTCTGAGTTGAACAAGCCCTGTTAAAATCTACAATTCTAAATTATTATCACATTGATCAGCTATCTACTAGTATGTGATTTTTGTCCTTTTCATTTAATTTATTTGGTAGATTGTGGATGGGATTCCTTGCCTTGTACCAAATGATGGAAAGATAATTGAAACTGATGACACATCCAAACCTGATGTTGCTGTTGGTTCACCCGATGAAAAATGAAGGTCAAGAAGATAGCCTCTAGATCATGAGTGAGGATTATGGAATACTATCTTAATTCTTCTAATTAAAATGATATTTAGAAGTTATCTACTGTTTAATCATATTGCGAAAATCGCGGGACAAGATGATTTTCCTCTGCTTAATCTATTATCATCTTCACACTTCGATTTGGTAACAAATGTATTGGAACAATTCTGTGTTTTTGTGAACATTTGGTGAAGGCCGCAAAAGATTCTGAACACTTCCAGTGGAGTAAAAAGATAGTGTTCTTTTCTACAGCAAGTTAGTATATTGATCTTGTGATCTCTTTCTCTCTCTTAATGGCTTCTAATTTTGGTCCGGGAACCATAAAATAAGGTGAGTTCAAGATGAATCTGGAATAAACTAATTCTGCTCAAACTATATTCGCAGTTTTAGCAAATATTATGAATTAGCGATTCAATTAGCAGCTTTGTTTTCTTGCTTTTCTTGATGTAATTGGATAATACTGGGAGGAGCACCAAGGCCGAAGAATCAGGATTCAGGATTTTGATCCCCCAACTGGAAGCAGAAGTCATTCTATGTGCATGAGCTTTGGGATGATTTCTTCATTTACAGAGGTCGCAGAACTGTCTGCAGGTTAGGTAATTAAATTCGATCTAGTCTGCAGGTTTAGGTAGTTAAATTCTAGATCGAATAATGTAGGTTGGTACCTTGTTGATTTTGGAGAATTAGATATGGAAACCCTGAGAAAATTGCAATCTCAGACATGGAGATTTCACCCAAATGGCCTTTTGCAGAATCCCATCCTGCCTCATAGGCTTCCACGAGTTTGATCATTTAGTGCTATTGCATTTATTTTTCTCGTTCCTGGCCATATGCATATGTATAGAACTAGCTTCAGTTTGCCTCTGATTCAAATGAAATGTTAATAATTGTCCTGTCTTTGAAACAAGATCCCCAGATGGATCAATGAATCCGGGGGATCTGTTGTCACTTGCTTATAAGATTTTCCTGGAAGGAGATTCTGAGGCTAAAATGTCCCTGGAGGAAGAGCAAAGATCTCCTTGCTTTTTGCCTCTGCTGTGGGAAAATGAAAAGCGGAATGCTACGGAGCATTGCATCGGAACTTTTGCCCATCTGATCGTTCGTGTATTTCATGCTCTTGCTTCACGCATTTGCATGAAATACACGGACGGTTGGATGGGCAAAATTACGACCGATGTTTCATAGCATAACTCAAATGAAAATTATTCTCTTCCCTAGATTGACAATGATGCAAAAAGCTTATGTGCTAAAAGGTTGTTGTTAGCTTCAACTAAGTTGATTGGGGACAAAGTACTAGGGAAATCTAAGACCAGAGAATTTAGAACTGCGTTCAATTTCCAGATCTGAATTCTGTCTAATTTCATTCACCAATCTTGATTAACTAGTGTTCCATCACTGCTGAGACAACCCATAAGCAACATGGGTGGTTGGATGAAAGGTCCATTGTATTGCATGCCTGAATGCAACAATTCAGAATATATAATGACACACAACTTGCAAGTCAGTCTACCAGACAGGGGATAAGCTTGGGTTCAAGCATTAGGTTTTTAACTTCTCCATACAGATATCTTATTGATTATATATACACACGTGTGAGTGTATAGATATATACTGGTCAAGGGTAACACTCTTTTAGGTGCAACCGCTTTGTGTTGAAAACTCAAAATCGTCTGTCCCAAACCAACCACCCTTCCAAACCACGCAAAACTACTGAGCAGCAGAATGACTTTCTACTCGCACACACTTTCTTACATTATCAAACTTCCCTCTGTCTCTCTCTTTTATTAAACCTCTAACAGAAATGCTAAGTTCTCTCCTAAACCAATGGTTATCAAGAAGTTGGTGTCCTTCATCTATAGTTTCATCACTTTAAGAGGGCGACGAAGAATCAAAGACTCTTCATCTTATGAGGTTATTGCATCCAATGTTGAGGACAGGGTCAAGGGGGGACAGAATGAATCTCCGGGAAGACTCGGAGCTACTGAGGTTGAACTGTGCTGTGTGTGTTTGTCAAAAATGGAGGAGGGAGAAGACACGCGTGTTCTTCCCTGTCTGCATGAGTTTCATAGGCTGTGTGTCGATAAATGGTTTAATGTGTGCAGTAAAACATGTCCAGTTTGCCGGTATTCGATGGAAGACAGAGAGAAGATTCGGAAGAGGGAAGAGCTAACAGAGGAGATGGTGATTTGGTTTTCTTCCTTTCATGCAGCTGGCTTTTGAGTTTTTGAATTCTAATTGTTCCTTGCTGTTAAACAAAGGCAACAGAACTCTCTCTCAATAGGATTGAGAGGGTACTGAAAGTTTCTTCTTGGAGCCTTTGTGAATATAGTGCAATATGTTATGTTTGGCTTTGAAATGTAACCATCTTTCTTACTGTTTTTTCTTTCTTTCTGGCGTTACGTTGCAGTTGGCTTACATCTCGAACAGAACAGGTAAACTTTATCAACCCTCCTTTTATAGTTCTTTCACACATGTTTTACTTGGGGAGAGAGTGACCAGCACAGGAGGAGCCAATGTAGGACTATTTTTTTAATTACTATTTTTCTTATACTTTTTAAAATAATTTCAAATATAACTCTTTAAATTATATTTTTGCTTCTCCTAAATGTATTTTTTTCACACTTGACCATTATTTTAATTTTAATTTGAACTCTTCAGTGAGATTTTATTAATTTTTTTTAGAGTTTTTTGTTTTTGTTTTTGTAGATTCTAAATTTTTTTTAGAGTTTCTTTTTTGATTGGACTTCTTTTTTAATTTGTAAGTTACTTTGTATTAATTATTTTAATTTTCTTATTAATTAAGTTTTTCTCAAATTTTTTTTTTTAAATTAGAACTTTCTGTCCCCCTCTCCATTTTTTTATTTTTTATTTATATATATTCATATGAATTTCTCATAAATTTTAATACTTACATTTTCGCTCCATAATTATAATTTTCGAATACAACACTAATTTTTTTATTAATTCTCTCATAAACTTGACAAACTTGGCTTATACTTCGCTTGGATTGAGAGATTTTAGGAGGAAAAAAAAGTTTGGGATAGAGAAATAAATAAATATTTTGTTTGGATGTTCAATCAAGTACGAGAGAAAAGAAAAGATTTGGAGAGAAAAATGTAACACTTCTCTAATCTCTTCAAAGGTAGAGATTTGGAGAGAAAAGAAACATTTTTAATGAATTTTTTAAAATACCAAATGTACCCGTAAATGTTTATGTTGAAAATTAAAATTTTTGTAACAAAATAAATTTAATTGTCAAATAATTTATACACATTTTTTTTTTTCTCATACTAACTATTCAAACGAAAAATAATTATTTTTTTTTTTAATTTCTTTCCTTAATATTCAAACTGAGTTGAAGACTAACACTTTTCTTTTCTTATCTTTTCTCTTTCATTTTAAATTATTCTTTCTTTTCTTCTCAAAATTTTCAAACAAAGGCTTAAACTAAAAATAAAGGGCATTATCTCAACTTAAGGATATTTTATAGAAGAACGTACATGTTTGTTATAATCTTGATTCAAAGTCTTCTGATAAAATAAATAAAAAAAAATTCTTGACTCACGGTCTAAAGCCAATGTGGACCAGTTTCAGTTAATTAGACGTCATTAAAAAACAGGGCCAATAATAGTGGGATCCTTTGGTGGTAGGGTGTAACATGGGCAGGCTAGTTTGAGGTAGAGCTTGACTTGAATTTGTTAGAGTTTGGGTTTCATTTTTTACAATTAGGGTTGGGTTTGGATAAAAGAAATTAAGCTTGATCTAAAATAGGGTTGAGCTTAGATTGAGACTTTAAAAACTCGAGTCCAACTTGAACCCGAACTTGAACCCGAATTCAATATTTTGTATATTAATGATATTTTTTATACTTTACTTATTCACTATTAGATTAATAGAAATTTATTATAAGAATTACTATTTTCATTTTTATAATTTCAAAAACTTGTAGATTTTTAATATTTTTTCAAAATTAAAATATGTTTAAAGAATTATTTGAATAGTTTTTAGTTTCTTTTAGGAGGAGGAATTGAGAGAAAGTATTAGATCTTTTAGTGTATAATTAAATAGAAAAAAATAGCAATTTATTGAAGAAATTGTGAATAAAATTTAAAAATTAGAATTAATAATTGGGCTCAGGCCGGTTCGGATTGAACCCGATACTAATGAATTTTAATTCTGGTAGGACTCGAGTTGATTGTTTTAGAATTTGGGTTGGTCTTGGACATGGCTCAACACGAACCTGCCCCGCCCGAGTTACACTCATATCTAGTGGTCCCATGATGGAGGGTCTCAGTCATTGTGCGCAAGGTCGACTTAACCATAAAATCAAAAAAGTAATTGCTTTAGGTCACACTTAAAGAGAAAGTTCTAAATTTTATATATGTGTACTATAATCAAATCAGAAGTTTAAGATTAACAAAAGTCTAATCTTACAAACTCTATCCAAAAAAAAATTTTAATTTTATTAATAGAGTTTAATTCGTATTGTACTTTAATATTTTATTGTTATCTATTTAGATAAAAAAAAAAATTATGTAAAATTTCTATTATTACAATTTTATTCAATATATACCTCTCTTCTCGGAAAATAATTAAATTTTATATAATAAAAGTAAACATAATATATATAGGAAATAAAGTAAAAAATCACATCAATATTAAAAAGAATCTCATTTAGAATTGTTGCTTTATCGCTTTAAGCCTCAAATTATATAGCGTTAGCCTTACTTGTGAAAGAGATGGGACAGAAATGATGGGACATGAAACATTATTTTTTGTTAGATACTCTAGACATTTTTTTTTTAGAGATATGAGTCGTATTCTGGTAATAAGTGAAACTAGGTATATAGGTTTTATGTACGGAGTGTAGCGAATATGAGCCATACCTAGTTTCACTTAGTACAAGAGTATGAGCCATATCTCTAATAATCCTCATCTTAGCAAATATTCAACTATTTAGGAATTGTCAAATAAGCTCTTGTGGTTCCACCTTGAATAATTAATAGGTTGGAAATATTTTTTTTCAACATGTAGAAATATTGTTCAAGTCTAAGCAATGCTTGAACTTGGTTGTAGGAATAGGCTTTGTCAATATATCAGTTGCATTCTCTAAAGTGTGAATTTTTTCAAGTATTTCTTTACCAGTAACAATAAGCTCTCTTATTTTGTAAAACTTCACATCGATATGTTTTGTTCTAGCTCGGTAGACATGATGTTTTGCCCAATATATAGCACTCTGACTGTTACAATGTAATTGAACTCTACCTTACTTTAAAGCTTTTTAATTAGTCCCTTTAACCACAATGTTTCTTTAACAGCTTCAACAATTGCCATGTACTCAGATTTTGTAGAAAACATCGCTACTAGGAATTGTAGCATGGATTTTCAACAAAAAGATCCACTTTCTAGCATGTAAACATAATCTTTAATAGATCTTCTGTCATCCAAATTACCTTGTATAATTTACATTTAAAAAACCCATACTGAAACACATCTCTGCTGCCTTACAAACATAATTATATAGTCAGTTATATCTGTCAAGTACCTGAATACCCATTTGATTGACTGCCTTTAAATGTTCTGTTTTTAGATTTGCCATGTACTTGCTAATTGTATATGTCAAATCAAACCTCATACAGACCATTGTATACATCAAATATCTAATTGCCAATGGCACCTTCTATATATGTACTATGTGTGTTATGCTGCGAACAAGGCCAAAACATGTTATCAGAATGCAGATGCTTTAGACATACAGGAAGAGAACCTTGCCTTATATATATATATGTATATATATAGCAAGTGAAAGTACACCAAAATTATATATATAGTTACTTTGCTCTTGATTTTGGCTCACATCATTCAGTTTTGAACCATGCATGTAATATGTCTTTGGGGTGAGATTATATATAATCTCAACCAACCAACCAATTCTTTTTTTACCTTTTTCTTTCTCTAGTGTATGGACATGCCTGCTTGCAAGCGCCAACCAATGGTGAAGGTCTTTCGACTATCATACGAATTCATTAATGTTTTATGCATAGTTATTAAAATTAGTTCGGATATCAATCCAATGAGATAATAGGGTGGATGGATCACTGGTTATTATCAGGTTAACTGATTGGGCCAGATTTTTTTAATATTAATTAAAAAATAAATTATTAATTATAAAAAATAAAAATAATTATAAAATTATGAAAAATCAAAGAGTAAGACCTAAAGATATTTTATGCTTAATAAACATCAATGATGCATGAGTATAGAGTATAAAATGTAATTCAAGCACACTGTACAATACAAAGTTATAAACTGAGAGTGAAAGTGGCTTTTCTTTAGCTGGTTCAATTTGAATTACAATTATACCCTCAATTTGCTTAAACATTTAATATAAAAAATGGGCAATTTGGTCTTTAATCAAAGATATATAAAAACTGGACGGTTCATTATAACCCGGCTAGGTCACATGGTTACTGGTTTAGATTGCTGGTTCTTACAGCTCATACCGATTCTTTTTCTTGTCCAGCCAGATTGAAAACTCAATTCGGTTTAGGCCCGATTGAACCAGTCAAACCGATTTTAATAACTATGGTTTTATGTATCACTACTTGTAATCTACCATCTCACAAAAAGTGACACTCTCACTAGTGGGGTTCATAAATGGTGGGTCTCATTCCTTATAAGAGGATGAGTTATGTAGGACTATAATTGATGAGACGTAAAATATTACTCAATCGTAATTAGGATATCTTGAGGGTTATTCAAGTCCAAACTCAAATTTAAATTTGAATTTGAATTTGAGTAAAACTTTCTTTAATTCTAAACTCAAATTCTTACCAAATCTGTTTTTACTCAAACTCACACTTAAATCTGTTACAAACTCAAATTTATAACTCAAGCTTAATTTGAGTTAGACAATTAGAGAGTATGAAATTTAAATTTAACTTTTGTTGAAATTTTAAATAAAATTTGAATTTGAGTTTGAACCTACCGAAGATGGCCTTACAATTTGATCGAAGTCTCACAAAAAAACCTAGACATAAAAACTTTTTTATTGTTTTTATTTTATAAATAGGATATCTTAAATCAGTCCGTACCAACCAGTTATTTTCACAAATTTTTTGATACAAGATAGACACTAGAAACTTGAAATAATAATTAAGAGAGAGGAATGGTTTGACCCATATTTACATGATCATGACACCAAGAGGCAAGAACATGAGCTATGGGTTTGTTTTATGTACCATTGGATTAATGTTGTTGAATCAGAAGAGATAGGAGAATCGTTTGACCCAAATTTCCATCCATCTTCACAGCAACAAATGTTGTTGCTGTAATAACAAGGATAGGGGGGTGAGAGAAAAAGGGGTAGGGTGATGGAAACAAAAGAAGAGATAAAAAGGACATGTTGAAAGTGATGGCATGTCCACCAAAGAACAAAGCGTCCTATCTTGCAGACAGTATGAGTATAATGATAAAAAGAGTAATGCTATATCTGTATGCACTTGTCACTTTCTGTCACATTTGTTTATCTTTCTCTTACACGCGTGAGTTTTTTCATATATAACAAGCCCCATATTTCCAATTTGCTAGAAATATA